>JAFMOC010000038.1:1585000-1920000 GCA_019802505.1 Corydoras sp. C115 | reverse complement strand
AGAGAATATGGGACACAATTAAAAAAATAATACATACATTATTTACATTATTTTAATGTAGGTTGTTTCTTAACACCATTTAGCAGTGGTGAAGGATATGGATTGAAAATTGGCACCACAGTAAGGTTGAAAAACCCCTCAGAAGTCATCACTAGAGAACGGTGAACACGGTTCATTTTTAAAAAATGGAATGTAGATCTAATAATTGTCCTGTATGTAGGAGTCAGTGCCTTGTATTGAATGAGGGTAGAAAATAGCTTGTGTTGGTTGAACATGAGATGAGCTTCAGAGTGAGATCTGAAAAAATTGCATGGTCTTCCTGTGTCTTCGTATCTCTAGTTTTTACCCACAGTTCAGAGAGAATTGAAGATCATAAACGATCTTGGGGCGTCAACACGACTCTCTTTGTTTGCACTGCCATGGACTGGCAACCTATATTTCTCTTTGCCCCCTGACCATTAAAATCACTCTTGGGACAATTCTGTTCATCATGCAAAAAGTTTCATGTACATCATGTGTAATGGTTTGATTATATATAACTATTTGTTTTTCTGAGTTTTGATAGGATCAGTGTAGTAATGGTGATGATGATGATGATGCACATTTAATGCATCAGATTTAGGTAAAAAGATTTGTCGTCTGTTCTGCTTCATTTCAGATTGGTTTAACTTATTGGTTGTATATACACAGTGAGTTCTGCTGCTTGGTTTAGGATTTTTTCCCCTCTCTCTTTTTCTCAGGTTGCTCGGGGAGATGTGTCAGCAGAGTTGGGACACAGTGAGTGGCAGTTAGGGGAAGATCTTTGGCAGGGCCTTAGTGAAGACAAACAACAGCGAGACAGAGAAAAACAGACAGGTGTGGGTGAATGGAAGGCCAACTGAGCAGTGTAGTGCTGCAGCATGATGTGAATGTGTGACCAATGTGCATGCTGCTCAGTCAGCTACTGCATAGACACTAACAATCAATCACAACGGGTCAAGTCTCTCGCTCTCTCTCTTCACTTTTATATCTTTCTCTCTTGCACCAAGTTCATATATGTATATGCATGGGTTTATTTATTGTTTTTTATTGTATATGTGTAGTATTTTTATTATACAGTTTCTTTCTTGCATCTCATTTTATAAAGCAAGGTGCAGCCAGTCAGTTCCTGCAAAGTCATAGTACTTGGTGTATTGCACTGTAATGTAATTAAAAATTCCCTTCCAATTATGAATCCTTCAGGTTTTGATAACAGTAAGCAGTGGGTCACTTCAGCTGCAACGGATTTACACAAGCTTCATATAAGATTTAATATATAACTAAATAAAATATCAACTAAATTGCCAGATTGCTGGATACTTCTTAGTTCATCCCATTTTATGCCTAAATGATTAAAGACAGAAAAAAAGAGAAAAATATATATATAAATAAGAAGAATTTGAAATTCAGAAATCATCTGTTCTGAAAAAGTGTTATTATTATAGTAATATTATTAATATTATTATTTAAAATATGTGTTTCTCTGTTGCTAGAGCTACATTGGATCTATTATTGCATTATTATAAATTGGTCACAGTATGTTTTTTGTAATGTAACACATTATATGTCTATATTTTCAAACCTTTATTCAGAGGAGTAAAAGTCAAGGGGAAGTATTTGAGGAGCATTGCAGCAGACCTTGACCGTGAGTGAAATCAGACAAAGCAAGGTGAGGCTAACAGTACAGAGCAGCATCGTGAGACAGCAACAGCCGGCCAAGATAAAGTGATAAGTAAGCAAGGTCTCTCTCTCCCGCGTTTCTATAGTTCAATCAAGCGGTTCATTTAAAGGTTTTATTTTATGGTCAATATTACTTTTTTTATTATCATCTTGTAAAAAGTATTTATATTACAAACTTGGATGACGATTTTTAAGTTGCAGTACTGAGAGTCAAGTAGTTGTAAAATATTTAAATAGATTCAATGGTTACAAGTAATTTGTGAGTCAATGAACACTGTCAAACCACTAGAGTCAAATTCGACCATTACTTTTATTATTATTATTATTATTATTATTATTATTATTATTATTATTATAAAACAATTTAGAATAAATATTTCTTTTGACCTTATTAAAAAAATTAAATGTAAGGTTTCAGTGGAATAATTCTTTTTTTAATATAACTCATTTTTGAAAATGCACTAACTTGGTTTCATTTATATCTCATGTATGTAAGCTACAGTAGTGTCTCTAATTAGTCAGACATGTATTGTATAATTCATGTATTGTATAAAAGTACAAAACTAATATTTAGTTAAAGGTCAGTTGGCTTAATTAGAATTAAATCATTTTATTGTTATTTGTCAGTCACATGTTGTCTTTATGTGGACTCTAAAAGGTCAGTTCCAGTTTAAGCCATACATAAAATCACATTGCATTTTCATGGGATATAAATTTATTTAAATGGCCACAAATTGCCTCGGTAGTTCAACCATCTGAATTTTTTTTCATTTCATGGATGCTACATTACAGAAAAAAAGTCTAATAAACCGGAGTCAGAAAGCTTCTAGATATTGCAGGTGCTAAGCTTATAGTAGAATAAATACTGGGTTAGAAGACATGAAGGTATTTAGGTGCACACTTTAATACAGTTAAATTGTATTTACAATAAAAATGAGAGGTGAATAGCTTCAACTGTTCTAAATTCCTACAATAAACACATTTTTTACACATTTATGTTGTTGCACAGTAAAATTGAATACCTTCTCAGCATAGATCATTGTTTAAACCTAGTCACAAAAAAGGCCAGTTCCTCTTTCAGTAACACAAGACACACATTTAGGCTCATAAAGGAAGTTGATAAATTATATGTAAAACTACTGGTTGTAGCTCATTTACCTCGAGGTTTGATATATATATTCTGTGATGCTTTTGTGACCACTACAATTGTACACTTGTTACACAATTTTGCATTGCTCTGCATTTCTGTTTATTAATCATTCACATCTATATTCCTCCCTCATCAGTATCAATTTTATTAATATTATTTAATTCAAGCACATTAACATACAACATTTGGACACGATCCCCCTTCAGTGTGTCTACATTCACCCCCACCTCTCTTCAACCATCCACATCCACCAATTACAAAAGAAAATGAAAAAACTAAAAATGGTATAAACCTTCTGCACTTTATACACACGCCTCATACACACGTTGCAATTATGCAGATTTAAACATTAATTTTCACAAAGATAAAACAGCTCTACATTACGTTTAATATATGTAACCTTAAGGCTGAGTCTGATTTTTAAGCATTTAATAAACATCCGTGGGTCATTCTGACACAGCATGGTTAGTGTAAAGTCAGTAGGTAATCTGAGAGGACAGGTTTACCACAGTTTTATATTTTTTCTTTTTGTGTTCAAATTAGAAAAGTCCTGCACACACTGGACAAATTCTTGACCACCCTCCCACCCCACCTGAAACAGCACTAATACAGACTCAGATTTTCCCTGTTTTATGTACTGCTTTTCTTTAAACCTAATTTACTTAATTTTCGTGTTATTCCTGTTCAGCAAGGTTTTAGTTGTGTGCCAGTTCCCCAAAGTCTTGAACTTTTTTTTAGACCTTGTAACTGACAATGAGTAGATGTTTGTCCAAGCTTCTTAACAGCTGGCTAGTTCAATCACCCCATGAGTTCTTGACCATTTTATAATTCAAGATGGCGGGCCCATTGTTAGGCTTCTTTGTAAAGCATGGCCTAACTGAAAAATTATACCTAATTTGTGGAGCGAGAGCAAAGAGTGTGATTGACATTTAGTTTCCTGGTCCACAGTGAGTAGATCAAACAATCACATTTTTAATAAAAGCTTGGGATTGCAAATTAAATCTAATTTCTTAAAAAGGTTTTACGAAGCTATAAAGTATGTTATAGATTTAATTTTTATTTTTACATAAACATTAATCAAAGAATAATTGTGTTTTTGGTTATTAAATATTTTTATGGAAACTTTAAAATGCCATTATGCATCCTGAAGTAAATGACCTGAAATTAATTAATTAGGATTATAGGACCAAATAAAATAATATTATACAAAATACATAAATCAAAATGCAGGCCTTTACTTTGTTTAATTTATTTGCTCTTTTATATGTAAAACACTTTCAATTCTGGGGATCTAAATTTCTGATTAAAATTCACTTTACCATGAGTGACCTGCTAATTTACAAACATTTTTATAGGTATTTTACATAATAACAGAGTAAAAGAGCGACCGAGTAATTCGTAATAAAACACCCAGATGTGACTTTCCACTGACCTTCTGTCTGCCATCAGACAACTACATTTGTTTTTCATTTTTGGACATTTAAAATAAATAAGAGTTGTGCTTTTGGGCTGACCACTAACCCAATGGGCTCTGATGTTCCGACAGATGGCATTTAGCAATTGTGCCATGCTGGGCTCAGCAGAGCCTGAAGCTTAAGAGGTTAGCGCTGTCAAAAAGACTTTGTGCATTGATTGAGCAAAGTGCCCACTGCCATGTTTTAAATTTTTTAAAACTTATTTTTTATTTTCCACCTGATAGTGAAACAGTTATACCAAATAAATGCATAAATAATACCTTTGTAAGTATAATATATTACTTTTAAGTGTTTATCATTTTAACAATGCAGTTTTACAGTGTTATAATAATATTTTAAAAAAATGATTTTTTTTTAATGCTTGTATTTACCAATTTTTTGATTTAGTAATATTTAGTACTACTAGTAGTAATAGTAGTAGTTTTACTGTTATTATTAGTAGTTATGGTCTTATCTCATTATCTTCTCGTTCATCCTATACCAGGGACTAGGTTTGCAGGGGGGAGTTCTCCATGCCCATCCAGGAGAAAACATTTTGGGCGGTGGGCAGATACATCCAAGACAGGGCACCAAACCATCACTGGACACAAACATACATTCATGAACTATACAGGGGCAATTTAAAGGAGCCAATTCACCTTGAATCCATGCTTTTAGACTGTGGGAGAAAACATATTTGAGTATATTCAGTTAACTCTCACAAGAGAGTCTCACTGTTTTCTATGCAACTGTTTTATATGTTTCTTCTTCAGTTAAAGATTTACTGAATAGTAACTGCATGGTGCATGTAGAGTATATTGACCTTATCTTTACCACATAGCTGTTTACGCTTTATAATTTTTTTATTACAGTTATATAGACAAGGTCAGAAGATCACTGAGAAAACGAATGGCTGGCATTTAGAATGAACATAATGGACATAGATACAAAAAAAGGCAACTCCAATAAAACAGGAGCATCTCCAGTAGAACATGAGAAGCACATCATACCATGATACTGGGTAATATTTAGTAAATAAATAGATAAATAAAAAAATAAATGGATAAGTGATAGACAGACTGGATAATCTCTGCAGGCAACTGTGATGGTGATCTAATATCTTACAATTACCTGAAGAGATTGTGTAATCCGTCTGTGTGGTCTTCCTTTATGAGTGATAAAATAATATTTTAATTATGTTGATGTATTAAAACTGTTGTGCATGTTCTGTTTAATGTATTGGAATAAAATTGAAGTCGGCTGGGTTTTAGCCGTTAAAACTGCTCATAACTTATTTTTCTGTATTATGTATTTAATCAGATACATAATTCGTTTTCTTTTTAAAAATGAAATTTATCTTAATAAGGTACACAAAGGTACCACCGTTTTTTTTGCCCATAATGCACTGCCGAATAGAGAAATAGAGAAAATTATATTTTTAAATGACAAAAAAGTACAATTGCTATGTCTTTACATACTTTGTGGCATATTCTATCACATAATCTATATTGTTCTTTAAAAAAAGTACTTTAATATGAACACAGTAACATGAACTTGCATGTGCTCTGTGTTTCTCACACCAACAAATCACATTGAAACTGTTGTCTGTGCTTACACTTAGTTTTACAAACTGTTGTGGCATACGCAATAATCACATAATTAATTTAGGTAACTCAATTTCCTTAATTTATTTTGCTGCAGAATCTAACGTTCAAAGACTGCATTAGATTTTTTATTCACGAGGACTGCTCTGACCTGGCCTAATTTCAAGTGTTAAATTTTCGTCATTCTTTGAATGTTTTTCACAATAGTTGGAATAGCTGGAATTAAATCAGCATGGTGTTTTATTTTGCAGTTCCATTAAATTGAATCCCAATATTTAAACTACACATTTTACACTGTAGAGATCATATTATTTTGAGTTGGTTCTTTATTTAAGGATTTATTGGAAAAACAGATTTTAGTGAGTGGTCCTGGAGCTTTTAGGTGCTGATGATACTGCATCAGGAACTGATTGGATGATGTTGAGAAACCATCAGTTCTTGATGCATTGCCTTCAGCATTGAACGAGACAACTCACAGATTTTAATTTCAATATAAATAAAGCAGTTAACATGTTGGTGCCCAAATATGTTTTCACACAACAGCCACACGACAGACATAAACAACTTTCAATTGTAATACACGACATCTGCTCTTTTATGAAATTGCATATTTATTAACAACAAATTCTGAATGTAACAACAAAATGAGGAATAAAACAGTTTTATAATACAAAACACTAAAACTGAAACAATTGGCTACAGTAGCTCATATAGCTATTTGTTCATGAGCCAGTGAAGCTGTAGCTTGTATCAGCAGTGTTGAATCAAATGTCTTTAACAGAAGTCACATCAGAGGACTTGGTTAATAGAGTGTTTTGCAGTGTCTGTGTCTGGAGTTTGTATGTTCTCTCTGTATCTGCATGTTTCATTTCAGAAATTCAGGTGTCCGTTCATGGCCCATGGATTATGTAAGTCAGTAGGTAAGGTATGTGATTGCTAAATTGCCGTTAAAATACCCTGCAACTTAATGTGTGTGTTTAGATGTGTGCTCAGCAATCGATTGGCACCCTGTCCTGAGTGTTTCAGCCCAGCACCTGAAACTTTCTCCCCTGGATGGGCATGTGGAAATCACCCCCCCCCAAACCCCACTTTAATAGAGTATTTAGTGGGAAGGATAATGAATGAATTAATGAATGCCATGGCTGGATGAACGGTTTAGCCAATCAGCCAAAGACTGGAACCACCAATTTAATCAAATATTATAATATACAGTATAAGGCTTTATTAACTTGATTATAATGCATTCCAAATACCGGATTCATAGAAATTGGTTCCAAAACCTCATACATGTCAGATGTCAGAATGGATTAAACGAGATGTAAACAAATTAAGAAACTATAGGAAATATAGAAAGACAGAAAATGAGACACATTCTGCACTGTTCAAGAACTGGACTTTGGAAATGGATTTTAAACCTGTTGTGATTAGGCTGAATGAAATGATGTAACCTGTAGATGGAGCCACACTCTAACCTAACTCTAACACACACACACACACACATACACACACACACACACAGAGAAAGAGAGAGAGTACAGTATTTTCGATTAAACTCAGTGATGTCTTACTGTAGAACCTGTCCGCACCGCCTCCATCCCTCCATCCCTCCATCCCCCATCTGCGCATTCCGCCTGTTCGCTGTGATTACACTAACTTCTTTATCTCCTCCTCACTGACTCCTCACACACACATCCACACCGTTGGGAGGTTCAGACGGCAGCATCTGCAGTGTGAGGCTCATCAGGTCGCGTCCTCTCAGCAGAAGGTAGAAGCGCAGGTAATATCATCTCTCTCTCCTCTCTCTCTCTCTCTGCAGGTGTCCGAAGCCAATAACGACTTTATCTTGTATTGAGAATTTAAGGACGCATTTTATCTTCAACATCTGCACTGTTTGTTTCAGTGCTCGTTGTGATGGATCGTTCTTGTTATTTATTATTCGCAAAACCACGTGTTCTAAAGCTCAAACAGCTGTTCTTACCACATTTACCAATTATCACCAGAGTAGCAATTTAATATATACATTCATATCAAGTGTTCATCTTATGATCACATTGTATGTTAAATAAATCATAATTTTCTTTAAATTGATATTTTGTTATAAATCTAGATGTTTATTACAGGTCATCTGTATGAAGGAATAAACCATTCATTATCTCCCGCTTTATCCTCTATTAGGGTCGCGGTGGGGTTCCCCATGCCCATCCAGGGGAGAACGTCTCGGGCGCTGGGCAGATAGACCCAGGACAGGGCGCCAATCCATCGCTGGGCGCACACTCACTCACACAGACACACTCTATATGGGGCAATTTTGAGAATTCAATTAACTTGATCCATGTTTTTGGACTGTGGGAGGTAACCGGAGAACCCGGAGGAAACCCATGCAGACACGGGGAGAACATGGAAACTCCACTCGGATGGGGATTCGAACCGGGAATCCCTAGCGCTGAGAGGCGAACGTGCTAACCACTAAGCCACCGTGCCGCCAGGAATAAACCAGTCAAAAGTAAAACTAATGAATGAATGAATGAATGAATAAATAATACATTTTTAGAGCATCCAATACACCTTGAATCAATGTTTTTTTTTTTTTGACTGTGACTATGACTGTTGGAAGAAACCGGAGAACCCGGAGGACACCCTTGGGGAGAACATGGAAACTCCACCCAGATTGGGATTTAAACCTGGATCCCCAGAGCTGGGAGTGCCACCCAAATTTGTTTATTACAAATATGTTAAAATATATGGATTTCAAATAGGCAGTCATGGGTTTGAGGTTAAGGAATCACCATTACAACTGGAATGTCCCCGGTTTGATTCCTGGTCCCACCAATACTATGACTTATGTGCCCTTGGACAAATCACCTAACACCAATTGTTCCCCGGGCAACGTATACAGGGCTGCCCACCACTCTGGGCACGTGCGCTCACTAAACACAGTTTGTGTTTGTGTAACGGATGGGTTAAATGTGGAGGACAAATTTGTCTGTAATATGGATAGATATTCTTTATTCATTATTTGCTTTATTATTTTAAGAAAGTAAGTTTTCTTTTTTTTAGGTTTCTCTGAGGGTATGTCATTTAGATGATGTGCTTTCAGGCAGGTGTTTGAAGGTGTAGTTTAGACAGCAGCAGTATGATGCAGTAGTATTATATAATTCCTTCTGCTTTGCCACATATCTGGTAACACTATCGTTTGTTTCTAATGGTTTATGTTTTTCTTCAGCTGTAATTGCTTGCAATTTTAGACATTGATGTGCCATAAATTGTTGGAAGCTATCACAAAATATTTTTGCCGCCTTACTGTCTGCAGCTGTAGAGAGCGTGACTCCACTGCTTCAGTGTTCATGTGACAGTAAAGTTTTCAATAATCGTTAAAGGGGCTGTTGTTCAGGGCTATCCTGTCTACAATTAATCAAGTTTGTTTTTAAAGCTATTGTAAAATGAAATGAGTTAAAAGGTTATAAAAAAGTTGGTCAATATAAGAAAGACATGATTAATTACCCGGTCTAGGATTACTCGCATGGATCAGTTACTACCACCTAACAGTTTATGGCACATTGCTTATAGTATAAAATATAGTTTTTATACAGTATAATAATTAGAGGCTAAGCTGCTACTGCTTGAAATCACACCCCTAAATTTGCATACGGTCAATAAAATACAATTTTTAAAATTTGCTAATGATTTGGAAATTAACTAACAATATAACTACAATAGCAATTTAATACAGAAGTGAATAAATAACAAAATTATTAATAAATTATAAAATCTCAAATATAGTAGACATTTTTAAAGTAAATTATAGATAATCTAATAATCATCTTTCTTATTCTTGCCATGTATATTATTTACTTTCATTCCTTTTTTATTTTTAATTATTGATATATATTTCTCGTTACCTTTGGTATGTTCAGTCTTTTATACAACTATTGCATGCAATCACATACATATTTATCAACACTATATATGTGTAATATTACAAATTAAAATCACAGAAATAAAGACACAGTCTAAAAATATTGAACCGAAATACCTGAGCCTGTTCTGTCAGTAAATAACTACGTGTGCTATATAGATCAGACTCCAAACATTTCTAGTTGCAACAAATAATATGCATTTATACATTGTGAATATTATGCTTTATATCAGTGTTGAATTAATGGCTTATGTACCTGATACAATATTAAATCCTCTAGTTAGCAACTGGTGATAAATTTGTCTAACCTTTGATATTAAAAATCTGATTAAAGAAAATGAATAATTAAAGTTAAAAAAGAATGCCAGCCAGAATTCTAACAATAAAAAGTAAACATTTGAAGAAACATTTCTCTCTTAAAATGCTTTTCATAGGTTCATTTTGGTTAATACCTTGGGAGCAATGCACATTTTAATAATTATGATATTTATTCAATTTACAAAGGTTCCAATTACAATTAAAACTTAACAACAGTTATAAAACTTTTGTGTATATATATATATATATATATATATATATATATATATATATATATATATATATATATATATATATATATATATATATATATATAATATACACACACATACACACGCACTGAAAAGGTCTTCTTTGTTGCTCCTTGCACAAAAGTTTTTTTTTATTTTTTATATTTGGGTAAAACTTTACAATTATAGGTTGTAAGTGTCAATTATACGATTTTAAATGTAGGAAGATTGAAATCAATTTGTCTGTGTGGAATCAAGATGGATGTGTTAATAGACAGACAGACAAATATATTTTAGTGAAATGAATTTCTGTGTATCTTCAAACTCCATGACCTAAGTAGCTCCGTGTCATAGTCAGTTGCCCAACTAGTAGCTGTCTGTGACATGTCCTTTGGCACAGTTTAAATTTTAGGTGCAATAAATTCTTTTGGGGCAGATAATGACCTTTATTTATCCAAATGTCTGTCAGACAGACAATATTTAAAAATCTGAAATAGAACTGTGACAGAGTTTTATGGTATTTGTATTTTATTTTTGTTGTTTTTTGAATCTCTTGTTGTTTGCAGCTGACAGAAAGAAATAGTTCTGCATAATATTTATTTCCTTTATTATATCAGGTGTTATTTGTTCTTAACATTAAAATAACTCTTTTTCACATTTTCAATATGAACTTTTTACCAATAGAAGAAAATGATTATATGACAATGTTATTGAATCTTATTACAAAAATTGTAGAACATTTTGTTGTATGAGCCATTAAGGTGAAAACACCCAAAAAACCATCTTAGATATTTACATAAACCAAACCCTTGTATAAAAAGACTTGTAGTATATAAGTAGTAAAGGAAATTAATATTATTTGGTACTAATAAGTGTATGAAACAATGGTCAGCATTTTTCTTGAGATGTTGGGAGTAAAATAGCTAATGGTTTATTTTAGCAGGGTAGTGTTTTTCTATTTCTCACTGCTGCTGGTCATGTGGGATTTAACTAAGCAGAACAGCTTTTTGGAATGGACGTACAGCTGCGAGTGTGATTCATAAAGGAAAGGCGAGGGGGAAAACAGCAGCAGCTGAACTCGAGGAGATCTGGGACATGTTTGCACTCGCTCAGCATCGCTCAGAGTGATGTAAGAATGGCTATTAAACAGCCCATAGACTGACACGAGGACCGGGGCCAAATTTGGAATCGCTTTTCCTTTTGTGTTTATTTGTTCACTCATCTTGTTTTTGTTTTTGTTTTCATCTGCAGAACTGCTATGATGCCTGGAATCTATGTGATAATGGCTATGTTGGCCCACGTCGTCGCCCAAGAACCAGAGGAACCCGTCACTTACACGGCAAGTGTTTTTATAAAGCAAACCTTATTGATTAGACCCTGCTTTTAAGCACCGTGATCATGGTGCAATCAAATACAGTGATGAGCTCAGTGTTACTGTCACTTGTTATTATGGTTATTTGCTGACAAAAGATTAAAAACAAATTAGGTCTTGTAAAGTAACAGCATTCTCTTATCTACAGTGCACAGATGGCTATGACTACGATCATGTCAGACAAGTGTGTAAAGGTATGACAAATCCCTTCACCTAGTCAGCATCCCATCCTGGCATACAGAAAAACATGCTGCATTGTGTTCTTAGTCAGACACATTAGAAGTTATTATTTGTACACTGTTGTTTCTGAATATATTATGGAAAATGTCTACAGCAAAATCTCTATATATAAAGTCAAAGTCTGTGTGTGTCTGCATCTGTGTGTGCCCAAAACCTTCTTCCACTGAGGATAGAGAGATAATGAAATGAGATGAAATAATTAAAAATAAATTTATGACATGAGAGTAAATACAAAAAATGTCTGTATGATACTAATCACACTGCATTCTTTAAACAACCTCCCCCGTTTTGTACTAACCAAACACTTTCTTTTGCCTGACAGATATTGATGAGTGTGTCACTGTTGCTGATGCCTGTAAAGGAGGCATGAAGTGCTACAACCACTTTGGTGGATATCTATGCCTGCCACAGAATGCACAAATCTTTGTGAACAGTGAGACTGATGCACCACAAACGACTGAACCCCCCAACCCCCCAGTCCCTCCGAACCCCAATCCCCCCATTCCTCATATACCTGGGCGTCGTGTTCATGGCCAATACAGGCTCATGCGCTGCTCGAGTGGCTTTAGTATGGATGAGCAAAATTACTGCAGAGGTAGGTCAATGTTTTCATCACATCAATCTCACGACTATGATTCATTATATAGTATTTATACTTTATTTATACTTTCTTACTTTCATCTGTATCATCTACTTAAACACTTGAAGTTGTTGCTGAAATGAGTATGATGGTTGTTTATAGTTCTAATGTTTCCGATGAACATTATTAAATAGGCGGCATGGTGGCTTAGTGGTTAGCATGTTCTAAACGGCAACAGTAAATCATTGCAGTTTTAAAGCAGTGGCTTCATATTCAATTGACTTTACTTTACCTTATTAGTAAACATCATTGTAAATGTGTCAGAAACAAAACTATTAAACTTTTTGACTTAAAATTCTGCAATGCCTTTGTTATTCAATTTAAAACTTATTCAATTTAAAACTACCAACTGTACAGATGTGAAGAATAAAAAACCTTTTGAATTTCATAAAAACATAAAATAAACCCAAGAATAGCACTAAAAGCAGAAGTTTTAAAAGCTTTAAACGGGTCAGAGATGAACAATGTGTGACAGAAGTAGAGACTTTTGTCATAGCACATTAATTCGTGTTTTGAATCTCTTGCTCAATGTTTTTCGTTTAGTAATTCTTAATAGAGACAGACTGTCTTTGTGCACCCTCTACAATGATGGAATCAACATCATGTGGATGCTGAATCATGTAATGCATGATTTGCTTTGAAGCCCTCCACCCCATCCCCTAAACCATGGCAAATTACAAGGCTGATGCCAATACAGGTCAAATGAGAGCTGTGATGGATGAAGCAGCTGGCAAGCTCTTTTTTCCTGCCGTGGTCTGCGGTCATCCATTTGTGCTTTGACAGTTTATTTTAGTCATAAGTCAGCACCTCACTGTGAATCTGAGCGCTCTTTAATTACGTACAGATGAAGAAGCTTTGCACACAGTCATGGGGTTAAAAAGGTGCAGCGGCCTCTTGTGTATTCTGCATGCTTCTGAAGGAGGCTCTGGATTTGCCACTGGTACACAAATGGCTCTTGAGTGCCAACCACAGCGCTGGGCTCATAGACAAGCTTGTGTGTTCATTTAATAACATGAGCAAATCACTCCAAAAGCTCTCCTCAGCTCTGGACGTTATTTATACCCCATGTTACCACATTAAGGTCCCACCAGAATGTCAGCTCTGGTTTTCTGCATTATCATTCATACATAGTTTACTCACATTAAATTATCGCATACATTTTATTGCTCAAGTTTAAATTCGGTAAAGTGCACCTAATAATGCATTATTAACACATTTATTATGCATTATAAAAAAATCATAATGCTTTATAATACTTATCACGATCCTTTGTTAATGTCTACAGATGTAGATATTACACTCATAAAGTGTAAAGTGTTTTTCTTGTCTTAAGAAGTTTTGATATGAACTCTCATTATTTGGAGCACTAGCAGCATGTGTTATGTTCCCAGAGGTACACATGTATTTCTAAAATTTTAAACATTTTATGTTTTTACAGTTCTGTCTTACAGGAGATGTAAATCAGTATCGGGTACATCAACTGTGGTACATATGACTTAATATCAAGGAGATATATGCTTTTGGCAAACTGTATGGCCTCCAGGTTCTATATCACAATGATTGCAGTGTTTTGCAATCTCGTCTAACGGAGCAATTCCATTTAAACTGATGTGTATTTAGCAACAGATCTCTTGATTCAGTAAACACTTAAACAAGTTTGTGTAGAAAGGACAGCATACTTGCTGAAGTGGATTGTACCCTAGTGAGTCAACAGTGAGTCTTGTCTTTGATTACTCATGGAACTGATTTAATCACGGGTGTGTTTCTTTTGGACAGACTTCCTTATGTGCTATTAGTGTTAAACAAACTTCATTTTATGCTTAGTGTGCCTCAGGAACAAGTATTTATCCAGTCTTTCTGAATCAGTTAATTAAAAGCTTGGAATAATGCTTATGTCATGTGTACTTATCTGTCTTGGGTGAAAAACTGAAAAATTGTGAGTTGATTGTCCAGATCTGATATGATTTCAGGATTCAAGTAAAAGCTATAGAGGCAATAAGATTATCTATTACCTTCCACTTAATTCTTTACTTGGGTCGCGGGAGGGTTTCCCATGTCCATAAAGGGAAGAATGTTTCTGGCGCAGGGCAGATACGCCCAGGACAGGACAGGGTGCCAATCTATCACTGAAACACACACACACACACACACACTATTGAGTCCATATTTTTGGACTGAAACTGGAGAACCCAGAGGAAACCCATGCAGACACAGGGGAAACATTAAAACTCGACCCAGATCAAGATTCAAATCTGGATCGCCAGTGCTAAGAGGCCGATGTGCTAACCACTACGCCACTGTGCCGCCCGCTTCTGGAATCAAATAAATAAAATAATTTATCAGTGTGTTAAAGTCTCAGACAGGTAAATGTGAGCGGATATTCAAGAACAGCCTCTATTTCACATACAGTTAATTTACTGTTCTTTAAGAATGACATCAGGCTTCTACAAAATAATGTTATTTCACTACACTAAAAATCAATCAGCACTACTGATGAAACACTGAAACTTTCATTAGTTTTCTTTATAATTGGTCCCACAATGGAGGTCATGTCATCTGTTTGACACCAAAAAACTCCAGAGGCCCTGACCTCATTTGAATGAATGGGCACAGTTTTTCACAGACATTTCAAACTCCTGTAATAAAAACAATTCTTACAGAGCTGTACAGTGTAATTCCACAATAGCCTTAATCAATCTCATGAATTACACATATTACACTTATTTGGGTGGCACAGTGGCATAGTGGCAGCCTCTTAGCCTCCCAGGTGCGAATAGCGCCTTTGTGGATTTCCTCTGGGTTCTCTGGTTTCTTTCCTACATCTGCTCCAAATTGCAAATTCCCTACAAATTAAATATATATATATATATATATATATATATATATATATATATATATATATATATATATATATATATATATATATATATAAAATATGTGTCCACCCAGTGTCCGAAACATTCTTAAGTTCTTCAAAAGTAATTTGTAACACACCAACCTGGTGCAGAAATGCCCATTTATCTGCTAAAACAATAAAATTTTTATTATTTTGATTATTTATTGGAATTATCAGATTTTGTTCATATTCAGTCACATTATTATGTTAAAATGCTGTCTGAGTGCAAGAATATAATACATAATCAGGTAAAGTGTCTATGTATCTATTTGTTATTTAAAGTGTCTATTTCGAACATCATCGTGTGCCCTAGTTTTCCAAATTTCATTTAAGCAGTTAAATTTACTGTCGTTTAAATATATGTTAAAAAAAACATATAGATTAAATGTGTATTTGTAATACACATGCACATAATTGGTTGATAGCACTTGATGCCAAAATAATCTGGGGCCATGTTGAAAAACTAATCTGGTTTGTGCAACAATAAAGTGGATTTCATTTCGATCCACACCACAATATTTACTCTGAGGTAAAGTCTATACTGGTTTATACCATCATTAAAACCACTGACAGGTGTATACAGGTTTATGATGTTAACATAGAGTCTTTGTCCTATTGTACTCTTAAGTTACTATTAAAGTTATATAGTTAAAAAATAATAATTTTCACTACAATCTGACTTATTCATGAAAAGTTACTCTCCACTTTGTATCCTTCACTTCAGTATTGGACATGTTTATTTTATTTTTATATATAATTTATATAATCAGTTTTTTCTTTCATCTAGACCTGCATGTTGTTAAATTTCCACAGGTCATGATGTTAAACCTAAGTTTGTATCTACCTCCCTTAAAATAGGCACTGAATGTTTAGTGTATAGGTGTGTACTTCTACAATTAACACCAAAATGTCTTACAGGCACATGACTTTGAGAGGTGAGGTACAATTGTACCTGTGACTTATTCGTTCAGGGACTTTAATCTATGTTTCTGTGTGATTTGGATGAGCCCCAACCCTAATGAACATTAAAATTAGTTTCTCTTAAAATTGTAAATTTTATAACTTGCAATTTTGAAAAGGAATGTGGAACAAATTCTCATCTCATTATCTTCTGCATAATCCTCTACTATTGTTGCTTGGGGTAGGCATGCAAAGCCCCAGAACAGTTTCTAAGTGACTGAAATAAGTACATTCTAACTTTGCAGTTTTAAAATGTTAACCCTAAAACCCTAAAAAAAATCTAGGCAAACATATGAAGACCATTTAGTTGACGTGTGTTTTGGCCATGACATTAGAATAGTCCTCAAGAGCAACACTACACCACTCTGTTCTTTGGAGTTATACCGTTTATCACCAACTGGTTACTTCAATAAGTACATTTGTTGCAGGAGTAAATTCATGGGAGAAATGACTCATCAATAATCTAAGAATAAGAGGAATTCATAATATCATTAACTGTGTGGTTTATTAAAGAGAACCAGATTTTCAGCTGCTCTTTTCGGTACATTTTAGGTACCTTCTTTTAAGTGTTTAATGAGAATTATACCAGTTAGTATTCATTTGTGTGCTTAAAGGAAACCTTTGGTACTCATTGATAACTCAGGCTTAATGTTTTGAGGTCATTTATTTATTTATTTATTTTACTAAGGAGGAAAACAAACAATAAAAATCAATTCAGCAATTGATTCTGATGCTTGTTTGCCAAATCAGTACAGCTACATTGCATTTGCTGGTATTTGCATTTTAACTCAATACTTACATTTTTCAGCTTGTTCTAAAAAAACTTGCTGGAGTGTTTTTATCACATCAGGACCAGCTGGTTGAACCAATCGACTAGCTGCTTTACCTTTTTTTTTATAATGCACTTTATTACTGTTAATTCTGGATTGTAAATGTTGGTTACTATAGAGATAGGAAACACTGATATGCACTTTTAATACAGACCAGAATGCCTTTCTAAAGTCATATTTACAGTGGTATGTTTTCAGTCAAACCCTGAACACGCACAGATGATCCAATAGTTGTGTGAGAACATAAAAGCCTGGAATGGTCTATCTGAAACTGTTGTCTCTGTCGATGCATATTTTGCATATTCCAGATTATTTAGCCTGGTCCTAATAATAGTGGAAAGAAAAAGACTCCGGACTTGATTAAGGCTCTGCGTGTAAGTGTGCAGTGTTGTTGTTATTGGGTTCTGTTTGCTGGAGTCCAGCTGCTTCCTGCCCCTGCATGTGAGAAATTGTTGATCTTTCTGTTCCTCAGAGTTATGCCAGAATCATCTTTCCAACCAAACCAACAGATCTAGCACTGGGTCAAAAGACTTATCCAGAATATGAAATGGTATTAATTCAAAGAACACAAAAATTATATAGGAAATGTCTAAATGTATTATCACTACAATACTTAAAAAATGCACACAAATACATATTACATTAAAACAGCAGTAAGTGAAATTGTATTAGCTTAGGTAGGTGATCTTACACCACGCTTCTGAATGTATGTTTTAGACACCATGTGCCCTTTTTGAATGCTCTAAATTATATATGTCTCAGTAATATTGTTTTTCAGTTTAAAGTTGTTTAGTCTAAACTATTAGTACTATTAAACTATTACTCTTTTTTCTTTGTTCACAGCATATGGTGGTAAATTACATATAATGTTTTATATTTACAAATAAATGCTTGGCCTGTTTTTGTGTTTAATGCATTTAATCTAATCATCATGGAATCACTCTGAAAGCGTATGTCAGCTATCAACAATGAGTTTCCAAGCGAGCATTTAATTTATTTTTATTCATATTAAGCTTTTTAGCCTACAAAATTTTCCTAAAACAATAATCCAGGGCATATGTTATATACAGAAATTTAGGATTTACTAAGTAAATAAACATTACATCAACAAAGAAACAGCATTGACAAGAGGCAGACACCATGCACAAGCCATAAGAAGAGTTAAATAATTATATACAGATACACAGTCCAAAAGACATCAGTTCATTTAAAAGCATATGTGGTGGAATTTTGTATTGAGTTTTTTTAGATCACAAACTGAGAAAGGTTATTCCATGATGTGGCCTGAAAGTGAACACACTTTCTCTTCGTTCTCATCAGAGATCTTTAATTTACTTTGGTAGATTAGAAAACCATGTCAGGAGTGAATTACATTCATTGAATTATTTTTTCTTAATCATATTATTCATCTAACTATTTCATTAAACAATATTGGATAAATAGCAAAACATGATTCAAGTAATATTGCCAATATCCTTATATTGGAGGAGAGATCAAAAACCATTAAAAGGCTTAAATTACTCACAGCTGAAGAAGTGATCAAAGAGTCACCTGGCCTTAACACACTTTAAAAAAATGTTTCTTGTGTTTTTTGGTTGCAACTATAAAGACATAAATCTCACACAGGACACTTTCATTTCTTTTTCACAGTATTAAATCTTATTGATGCGGAGATCATTGGTTTAGCTCATACTCTGTCCCGTATCCATAATATTGAATGTGTTTATGCCGGATGAGGTTTTCTCTCTGTCACATCCTATTTCAATAGTTTTGCAAACCCACTTCTGATACTATTGCTGCTGTTTGAAGGAAACCCATGCCTAATGTTTTTTCCGAAACACATGTATTGTGCCAATTTCCTTTTTTTTCTCATTGCTGCAATAGATGACCATAAGGATAAAAGTATACCACAGATGCTTTTGTACATCCTGTTTGAGTTGAGAATGTTTTCTGTGAAATGTGTGTGTTGGAACTTTTGCTCATTCAGTCAGAAAAGCATTTGTGATTTGAGACACTTACATTGGATGTAAGGGGGCCTGCCTCACAAATTCTGTTATAGTTCATCCAAAAGGTGTTTGATGGGTGTCTGTAATAAGGGGTACACAAATGGTTTTTAAAACAATTTTTCACATACAGGAAGGGAATTTTTTTTGCAGATAATTTTTAAAATACCTTTAAAAAGTATTGGCTGGTGTTATTGCCAAAAGTCTCACTCCTGTCATTCCATGTCATTCCTCTCTCTCTCTCTCTCTCTCTCTCTCTCTCTCTCTCTCTCTCTCTCTCTCTTTCTCTCTCTCTCTCTCTCTCTCTCTCTCTCTCTCTCTCTGTCTTTCTCTCTCTCTCTCTCTCTCTCTCTCTCTGTCTTTCTCTCTCTCTCTCTCTCTCTCTCTCACTCTCACTCTCACTCTCTCTCTTTCTCTCTCTCTCTCTCTCTCTCTCTCTCTCTCTCTCTCTCTCTCTCTGTCTTTCTCTCTCTCTCTCTCTCTCTCTCTCTCTCTCTTCTCTCTCTCTCTCTCTCTCTCTCTCTCTCTCTCTCTCTCTCTCTCTCTCTCTGTCTTTCTCTCTCTCTCTCTCTCTCTGTCTTTCTCTCTCTCTCTCTCTCTCTCTCACTCTCACTCTCACTCTCTCTCTCTCTCTCTCTCTCTCTCTCTCTATCTGGCATGCATTTTTAACAGTTATAAAGGCTCAATATAATGTTCATCTGGCAGAGCCACGTCAGGTGCGTTAATTAAAACGCATAAATGAAATAGCCATACTGATTTGCCGTAAACATATTTTTCTATTTGTTTTATCTGGTTCTGATCCTCATTAGCTCTAAACTATAAGAAAATACATCCTGTATGCTGTATTAACCCTCTTTGAAATTGAAAGGAAACCTGCTGAAGTTTTGTACACATTTTTTAATGAAGAACAAGAAGGAAAACCAGAGATATTATATTTGCCCCACTGTAAGCACTCCAAGGAATGAAGTATTATCAGAATCTGAATGTATCTCTGTCAGTATTCACAAGCACCATCTGGAGGTCTACCTGACCTCTACTCTGGAGAAGCTTTGACAGTTACTGATACCATTGCATCAAATGTATGACCCATGGATTTTTTCATGCTTCTCAGAGCAAACAGATTTTCTTGGGTGTTATTGCAAATATGTAGCATGCTCTTTTAACTACAAATTCCTGGGTGTGGTTTAGCAGATGCTGTGATGGCTTACAGTTTGATCTTAGGTCCATCCATCACCATGTAAGGATTACACAATGCTTTATGCTTGGCTAGAATTTAAACATCACCAGAAATATATACTTTTTTAAGCATGTTGTCCAGCAGACTTAAAGAGAACTCTCACTAAAACATGGGTGTGATGAAACATTGTTGAAGATGGTGCCAATAAAATCATCACCAGTCTCTGAAACAAAGTGTTAGCTGACTCTTGGCATTCATGACTAGCCTGATTTTTATCGTCTTTGTAAAGATTCAAATGGAAGTTGATTCCATTCTGTTTAAGATTCTGTTTATATAAGACAGTCATTTTTGAAGTGTTTGTGTCAAACAGTGATGCATCAAAGCGTCTCAAGATTTTACTGGCCAGGAAAAATTCAATCAAGCGTGGATCATTAAGATTGTTAATTCTTCTTGTCTGTCCGAAATGCTCTGGACCTGTTTTATGACTGAGGTTATGAACTGGGGCGAGGCATTTTAACTATGACACCAGAGAAAGCTTTCTGTTTTTACTCTGAAATCGGTGTTCTTTGTATCACAGTGAGGACCCCAGATTATGGACCCTTATCTGTTAATTCAAACCTTAACTGCAAGCTAAAATGATGAAAGGAGGATCATAGGAAGATGGAGATATCATATAGTTTATCCTACATTCCTCTTATCACCACTGGCTTTTAACTCTACCCTAAACATCTTGATCATTCACCTTAGCATCTCTTTTGTCTCAAAGTGTGCTAACATTTTGTAAAGTGTTCGAGGTCCTTGTGAATGGCTCTGCTTAAGGCTAGTACATGACAGGCACATAAATTTGAAGTTGCGAAATTGAATAGATTTCTTAACTTCAAACACTTTGCTGCTGATGATGTTTTTTTTTCCAAGTTTTAACGCTACTCAGGAACACCAAACACCACTGCTGTCCAATAAGATGAATCAAGCCATTTTTTGGACAACAGCCCATTTTCCATTACAACGCTTCAGTGAAAACACAAACCAAATGCCCCCAAGTGTGGTGATTACAGCAAGTTCTATCATGTCAGTGCAGTTCTAATGGGGAAAAAAAGCACATTACTTGGGAGTTGTGGCCAAAAAACAATTGGCATGAGGCTTGAGGTTTTATGGAGAAATGACACAAGGCAGCTGGATATCCTCTCTATTCCAGTGCAGTGTAAACAGATGTTTAAAAGCCATTGGGCAGCGAAGACAACCTGCTTTTATTGTTCACCAGATTTTTAGTGTAAAATCAGGAATTTCAAGCATGTAACCAAACACACAAATAACATTAATTTAATTGACTGCTTCAGTAAAAATAATGAATAAGACCCTGTGTCATTTAAATCTAAGGTCACAGGGTTCCATTTATTGGCAGCTGCAGCTAAAATAACAGCAAGGCTACATAATTGTTGATATATATGAATGTAAAATTTTATGATGTTAGCACATGTTCTTTACTATTAGACAACTAGGATCAAACCTAATAGTTGTATTGCAAGAAAGGTAATTATGGCTTTCACACCACACTAGGATTAACATTTAAAACATAAAACACTTGCCTTCAAACCCTACATGACTCAACTTCACATAGAAGGGTTTAGACAGATAATTACAACCCCTATTCAAAAAAAAATGTGCAGGGCAATAAAACAAGATTCTGGGATATTTTCTTTATCGAAATTTTGTTTAAAATATTTCACTTCCTAACTCCATTGCATTTTCTAAAAAACTGTGATGAAGTAGACTTCCGGACAGTCAAAAAGGTGAGAAAATAAAAATAAAGGTAAATATTATTGCAAAAAAGCATGTCTTTGTAGGATAATTTGGGATATGAATCAATATGTATGTTTTTAAAATTTTCATTTTTTAATATAGCTTAACAAAAAGTTCACCAGCTACAATTTAAATATTTATTTTGAATAGAGTTAGGGAGAATAGAGTTACAAATCTTAGTATCTTAAAACTGATAAAAGTGATCCATGAGTCACTTTTGCATCGGACACAGTCATGTTTTTATGATAAATATGGCCACATTTTCTCAGGAGAACTTTGGAAAACCATTACCCCAAAAAGTTTCTTATTCATCAAAAACCTTTAATGCAAGAAAACTGCAAAATATCTATTCTTCACTAAAACTCTGAGGAATTCCAGAATTACCCTAAGATTATCTGAAAGACATTGAAAATGTGTTCTGTAGCGAAAACAAAAAAACAAATTGAGTTCTACACACCTAAGATACAAAAAAAGACCATCCAAAATGTTATTAGTGATGGTACAAAAGCCAGCATCTTAGTATATCTGCAACAAAATCATCTATGTGAAGACATATATCATGTATTTGGAAATAATGTGTTGTCATTAAGGTTATTTTAGCTGGTTGATGCTGGCATAACAAACTGTTCAGCTGCGGAATTTCCAATATTAGACAAGAATGAAGCAAACATTTATTTATCAATTCCTTAAGTTTCAAATAATTTATTCGCTTAGTCTAAAGTGGGTGGAGGGGTCAATTTGGGCTCAGCAGTCTTTGGGCTTTAAAATCAGCCACACATTTACATGCAAATTATTTTAGTCTATTTAAAAATAATCCTGTGAATGTCTTTAAAGTAAAGTTGTAGAAACTGTGGTAAATGTATTACTAGGATTTTAGATGTTGATACTAGATAAAGCTTAAAAATGTTTAAAATATCATTTTTAAAATATATATTTTGCAAAACGTCTCAACTTTTTGGGGGAACAGAGTAGAACGAAGTTTACTTTGGTGTAATTTACTCATCTAAATTAATTTAAATTAATTACATCGATAAAAAAGAGAGACAATATAAGGGATAATGAAGTTAGCTTTTCACTTTTTCCACATCTACTGGACTTGTTCACACCACTCAAAGGCGGACACTATGTTTTTTTTCCTCCTTTCTTGCACGGTGGCCTAATGGGAGGTCAGCCCAGGCTTGGGAGGTGAAAATAGATGGAAGGAGGACCAACTGGGGCTCCAAACTCTGTTTACTCAGACTTGAGACTCCAGGTGGGGCCAATAGCCAAAATATGACATCATTCTGACGAACTGTGTGTGTGCAATTATGTGTGTGTATGTGTTTTCATGTGCGCACTCTTGTCACGCAGTTGTGTCCCTTGCCTCAGGTAAACGAGACATATGATGTTTAAAGTACAGCCATATGAATTCTAATAAACTGCTTCAATTTGCACTCTGCATATGCTATGACATGCATGTTGGAGTTATTTTTCAAAGAGGCAGGCCACTCATGGGCAGATGTTGTGTATTTGCTATGCAGGGCGGGTAGCAACAGACCACCCAAGACTTCTTGTTGCGCTTATGAGAAAATTGATCGTGTTCATGAGAATGCCTCCATGTGAGGGCCAGTGCAGTTCAAAGCATCTGGCATTATAAAAAGTAAGATACTAAAGGGAGTAACCAGAACAGATGAGATTGTTTATTTTAGAATTTTTCTTAATTTTGCTTCAGCTGTATATCATTTATAATTGTACTAATAGGTACATATTTCAAGATCTATAGATGCTTATTATCTACATTAGATATAATGTAATCTGCTAAACCACAATGTTTTTTATTTATTTATTTAGATTTTAGATGAACACAGTAGTTTTTGTTACTTGAGAAATGTATCTGTCATACATTCTTCTAAATTTTCAGATTTATCAAAATTTTGCTTTTAAGTTTTTGACTATTAAGTATTGTCCTGATAAAAAAACAATGAATGTCCTCTCATTGATTTAATGGCAGCACGTGTGTCTCTAAAAGCATTGCTTCTGTTTTAATGAAATCTTTACATATGAGGCAGCCATACGATGACAAATGCTGCCTTTTGGATCTGATTGGTCTGGATTGTTCTTTTCATTATCTCAGAGACCTTCTTAAAACTGCTAAAAAAACAAACAAGTAAATTGTGGCTTCAACTAATGACCGCACATATAAATAATTTTGGACCATCTGATATCAGATTAATTCCAGATAATTTGTTAGTGTTACTTAAAATCTTTCTGAAAAGTTCTGAATGGTTTTAAAATGTAATGTGTGTTATAATTAATACAATACATAATTCAAAGGACATTTCATCATTGTGCCTTCCAAAATGATTCTTTTGACAAATTACTTTAATGATCTTTTCCATCCAGTCCTGTTCCCCTAACTTGTTTCTGGAATTCTGGCATATTTCTGGCATAATTGAGGAACTGAAATATTGAAATATGATCTTCTCACAATAATGAAATTATTTTGGTCTTAAATTCTTTAAACTTGTCAGGTCAAGGTTTAACTAATTGATGTGGTGATCAGCTGAATGTACTGAATGTACAGAATCTTATCCCATCAATTTTTTATATGATGTCACGAGTTATTAGGTTCAAATTTTAAAATTTTGGTTCATAATCTTAACACATGAATTAGCGACCGCTGAGGGCCAATCTCCGAAGTGCTTTTGGAATGTGCTCTAAAAGACTTTATGGAGTGACTGGACACTTCTGTCATCAATATAAGTTCTTGGCCAAATGCAGCTTCAGAACAAATTGAATGTTATGACTTGTTGCATAAGGTTGTTGAAACGATGCCATGGCAGATACCAGCCATTAAATCTCGCAAAAAAAAAAAAAAAAAAAAAAAAAAAAAAAAAAAAAAAAAAAAAAATATATATATATATATATATATATATATATATATATATATATATATATATATATATAATTATTATTTTTTTTTTTACTAAAAAAAATACCTCTGTAAGAAGTATTACTGCACAATTTTACCTTTAAAGTCATTGTATGCATGCCCTCTTGTGGCTATTTGCTTTATTAGTATAAATATCTAACTAGCACAGTGTCAGGGCTGTGACTGAGTAGGGAGTAAAGTGTCGGTTTTTAAAGGGCAATGTCGACCATCATGAAAAATAATAAAAATGCAAATATGTTACATTGAGAACCACATAATAAACATGTAATGTGTGAGTGAGTGTGTGCCCACCCTGCAAAGATATGCATATGCACTTAAGAATGGCAATCTAAGTTATCAGTCAGAGATAAACATAAATCTTTTGAAAGTAAGTCAGAATTCAAAGATCAAAAACCTGAATTATGAAATTAATAGATCTACATTTAAAAGTCAGAATTCTACACAAAGATATCAGAATTTCAAAAATTCAGATTATTTAATTTCTGACTTTGCATTTTTTGTATAGTGTTAGTAAAATAATAAAATTTTGTTTAGGGTATGTAAGAATGCACTATAATACATCGATTAAGTTTAATAAAACATAGAATTGCGAAAAACCAAGAGCACCAAGTCCATGACCATGTCAGGAAGTGCAAGGAAAGCCCTGTGATGACTAAGTGGAAATGAATAGTTATACTAAATGCTTGGGCTGCAGATTTTTATTGAACTGTGCCAAGTAGACCACCATAGATTGCACTTGGAAATGGCAAGGTTCAGGTGGCACTTCTTTTGTTGAGTGAGCATACGATTTACGTCTTTACCATGGAAAAACATTTCAAATTGGCACAATGGGTTTTTGAGCACCCTGCTCATATAGTTTAAAAAAGTATTATTTTGAAAATATTTTATTAAAACTTAAAAATCATTTAAACTATTTTATTGATGATATTTTATTCAGTTAAGAGGAAAAATATCAAATAATCTGAAATTGTCCATGGTCATAATTATTATTAATATTATTAATAATTATAATTGTTTTAATTTAATTCTATATTTATTTATTTATCTGTTGTCATAAACACATTGACACAAAAATGTTAAAAGACATGAAACTGCATTTTTTTTTAGTTTTAAAAAAAATATGCCACCAGCTTGGGTTGAAACTAATTTAATAAATTCGGACAACAGTTATGGGACACACCTCTTAATCAGTGCATTTATTTGTTATATTAAATTCCATTACAATGGGTGTATAACATTTTGCCCTTATCTATGCATGTAATCATTTAACATTGTGGGAAAAGTTTGAAAAAGCCCCTTTCCAGCATTACTTTTCAACAGTGCAAAAAGCAAGGTCAGTAAAGACGTGATTTGATCTTGTGATTGAATTTGGTGTGAAAGAACTTGACTTGCCCACACAGATCCCCCTCATCAACCCCTTTAACCCCCCCTTTCATATGAACTAGAATCCAGCTTGCAAGTCCGTTCCTTTTATCCCACATCAGGGTCTCACCTCACAGGTGCGCTCCTGAATGAATCGGCAAAAATGTCCACAGATTTGCTTCCAACTTTTTTTGAAAGCCTTTCCAGGAGTGGAAACTGTTGTAGCTGCAAAAGAGATTAACTTTGAAACAGATGTCAAGAAAGCTTCTGTTGTTGGAATGTGTTCTAATATGCTCCTTGAAATGTATCATTACATATATATCCATCCAGCCATCTATCCATTATCTATCGCTTAATCCCCTACTAGGGCGGAGGGGGGGGGGGTATGGGTTCTCCATGTCTATCCAGGGGAGAACGTTTCAGGCGCCGAGCAGATACATTCCGGACAGGGTGCCAATCTATTGCTTGGCACACATACACACTAACACACTTTTGTGCTCTGCAATTTGGAGCTTTCAAATGACCTTGATCCGGAAAACCGGAGAACCCGGAGAAAACCCTCGCGGACACGGGGAGAACATAGAAACTCCATCCAGATTGGGATTCGAACCAGGAATCCCTAGCGCTGAGGGGCGAACATGCTAACCACTAAGCCACCGTGCCGCCATTACATAAATATATTGAAAGTAATAAGTAATTAGAGGTCAAAATGTTTAGCTATTGGGTTTGCTAACTCTAGAAATGCTTTTAAATAAGGCCCACAAAGCCTTTTGAAACATAAAAAAACACTTCTGTTGCATACTAAAAAAGTATGAACTTATTCTGTACTGTTGTTTTACATGTACAGATATAGATGAGTGCACTACAGGAAGACACACATGTAGTGCAGATCAGATTTGCTCCAATACAAGAGGCTCTTTCCAATGCCATTGTCCACAGGGCTATAAGAAGACGGGCGACCAGTGTGTGGGTGAGCAACATGAAACCCTTAGCAAGCATTGATTTGTTTTACATCTTATTCCTATCTGTCAAGAAATTTGTATTGTTTGACAGCTTGCAGGTTACATATGCAGTTTGTGTGTGTGTCTGTGTGTGTGTGTGTATGTGTGTGTTGCCACAGATATAGACGAGTGCCTCACATCACGGTACTGCATGCACGAGTGTGTAAATCTACCAGGGTCATACTACTGTGAGTGTAACGCTGGCTACCAGCTTGCCAGCAACAATCACAGCTGTGTGGGTGAGTGCTCTGAACAAGTGGTTTCAATTCTTCTCCACGCACAGTGTTTCAAGCGAGGGTCAGTCTGTGAAAAGAAATATACTGAGAGGAATGCCAAAGAAAGGAAACAACGAGTAAGAAGGGTTCAGGTGTGGTGCGTCACAACAGAGCATGCAAGTGCCGCTGTTTACCACCGAATTTGACAATTCGATTTCTTAGTTGTCAGTGTTTATCCTACCTCCACGTCTGCTAGTAACTGATAACTAGGCTTCCCTCTCATATTTATTCAAATTGAAGAAGGCAAAAAAAAGATGACTGCACTCAGATCCTGTGCAGATGCTGTTGTTCCCGTAAAGCTTCATTTTGAGTTAAGCCCTTGCTCATCTTCTCTGCACATTCCATCATTTTAATTAAAATGCGTGTGTCCAGGCTTAAATTTCACAACATTAAACTAAATGACCTCTTATTCCTGTTAGCTGGAGCTATGTCATAGGTTTAGGCTTTTCTTTTTTTCTTGCCTAAGGGCAAAAGTATTTATTATGAAACGTTGACTTATTAAAATAGAATGTCTTGTGTAGTTTAATAGCTGTGCAACAGCCTACAAAAATATATTTCTACATAACTGTGTTCTTGTGCACAAAACCAATCCATCAAATCTATTACCTCTACACATATTTGAGATGTTGATTGCCAACCGGACCCCTTTATCCAACATCAATAACCTGACCTTGTCATTAGTCCTCTGATTATATGCCTACATTATATTATTTTTCATCGATTTATCCCTCACCCCACCAGCAAACAGAAAAATTTTATGTGTTTATTATGTGTTTTGGCATTGACAGCACAAATGCACTTTGTCGTTGTTTTACCAGCTTATGCGACATCCTGACTATTATTTTCACACCATTTTAGATCATGTATTGATAACTGTAGAGTCAAACCATTGTGCCCGTAGCACATTTTAGTTCCTTATTAATAATCATGACTCATGTCTAATGATTCCTTATGCTCCCTGAACCCCTCCCTCACAATTTAATACTGATGAAACTTTCCATTATGGATGGTCATTCAGTACAACTGACTTTATAAATACATTGCCGAGCCTCAGCCTCACAAGTTGATATGTTATCATTTTAACCCTATAATATAGCCAGATTTACCCTAAAATATTATTTGTGAAGGTGTGACATCATAATAATTGTTTTCTATGTTAATTGCATTTGACTCAAATCATATTTTTCATTGGTCTGTTTTATTTGTTTGTGTTTTATGAAAGACATTTGGTCCTCCTTGTGTTGTAGATGTGAACGAGTGTCAGGTGAATCAGCCATGTTCGCATCAGTGTTACAACTTTGTGGGCTCTTATATCTGCCAGTGTGAGCAGGGCTATGAGCTAGCACCTGATTCTGTGACCTGTGTAGGTGGGTATGATTTGTTGTAATTGCCAACATTTCTTTTTTCACTTTTTAACTAATATCTAAAAATGATCTGCTGGTATAAAATGTTGAGGTATTCAAACACTGATATTGTTTTAGGTCTTTTTTCAAATGCATTTGATCATGCTTTTTGCAGTTACTGTTGTTAATCAATTTCCTCATCTGCTTAAAAGGAAAATGAGGGTTTCAGATTTTCCCTGATAGTCCATTTCTTGGTTGTTAAAGTGAAAAGTGAACATACCCTTAACAACAAAGCCCAAGTGAATAACGTGCTTGATTGGTAAAAAAAAAAAAAAAAAAAAAAAAAAAAAAAAAAAAAAGGGGGGGGGGGGGGGCGCAGCATCGAATAACAATCAGGTTTGATGAATTTACAGTATAGTTGGTTTTCTCCATGGCTTCTGACTTGTGGTGTTCTCATTTGTAAGTCGCTTTGGATAAAAGCGTCTGCTAAATGTAAATGTAAATGTAAATGCAAATCTAAATTGATAAAACAAATGAATATGAAGCTAAGTCATTGTGTTTTTATATGTTTTTATAACAACATGGACAAAAGTACTGGAACACCATATGATATTTCGATTTTTGTGACCCTAGTTTTAAGCGGAGGATAATGAATGAAATAATTAATTTATTTGGTTTGTTTAGGGCTTTAGTTTAGTTTATGGCTTTAGCTTCCAGTTTAAAGTGGGTTTTGGTATATTTACAAATTAGACCAAAATATAAAAAAAAAAAAAATTGTTAAACATGTTATTTGAATTATTCATCAAAGTATGACTATAACAAATATAGAATAGTTTATAGTAAATGTCATTTTTGTGTGCAGAGGGGTTAGTTTGCCTTCTTTTATTTAATAATTAATCAAATATCAAATGACACATGGCCAGATATTTTTGCAGGTTTAGGAATTAATAACTATACATTTAAAACATTAAAACACATGTATCACTTAACATTATTAGATTTAAATAAAGAATTATAGTCTATTTGTCCACTTCTGAAATTCTTTCCTTTTAAAGTTATATTAAATATTTATAAAGATAAGACGCATGCATTTAGAACTTCACTTATTTTACAGTTTTCCCTATAAAAGTTTGTTTATTGACTCAGTTTAGAGTGAACCTCATTATTTCCTTCCTTTCACAGTAAAAAGAAATGTGTTAAAGTTATTAGCCATCATAATTGCACTTTACAGATGTGGTAGGCAGGGCCTAGGTTTAAAAACAATACAGTTTCTCTGTAACCCAGTAGTTAACATTGGCAATGCTGCACAGCATTTGGCAAGCATGTGTTGTGGGCTTAAATTGTGTGTGTCTTTCTTTTCTCATTTTGCCCCTAGACATCGACGAGTGTGCGTACTCGCAGTATATGTGTCAATATGCCTGTATTAACAGCCCAGGTGAATATTCCTGCACCTGTCCTGATGGATACCAACTCCAGGAGCAGAGAACATGTCAAGGTACTTGCCCTGCTCATTCATTTGAAATATGATTCTCTGTCCTCTTTCCTACCTCTCCACACCCAATGCCTCTTTTGGATCTGTATCGAAACTGGACATGTCAACAAGGAGATATATAACGGAATATGGGCTCAGAATCCTCAACCACACTGTAATGGAAAGAATGCGAAAGCTTGGGGTGTGCACCAACAAGGCAGCAGTGTTTTAGTCTAAAAAAAGGAGATTTATGTTTGAGGGGTATTTTTTTTAATCTGGAAGCCTCAAACAGGGGATGGTTGTTTTTTTTTCTGTCCCATAGGTTAGGTGAATAGGTTGAAGAAAGAAAGATTTCCCCTGATGAATCTTTGCTGTTGAGTCAGAAAAAGCTTTCCTAAGTTCTGAGGGCACGTTGATGTTGAGCTGGACTGGTTTGTTTGTGTGTGTGTGTGTGTGTGTGTGTGTGTGTGTGTGTGTGTGTGTGTGTGTGTGTGCGTGTGTGCGTGTGCGTGTGCGTATGCGTGTGTATGCACGTGCATGCTTGCTTTAATAAACTCCAGGCTGTAAGGTAAGGGGTAGCCCATATTTTTCATATTTTATCACCTCTGTCACCACAAAGAAAAGACCAAGGTTTTATTAAGGCCTTAATCTCAATACAGTACAGATCGGTTTACCAGCCAGATATTAACTCTTGAATGTAGGGAGATTTCAAATAGTTAATAAAAATGGACATACTCTGCAGCCACCTTGTGAAAATGTGTAAAATTTCCTCATGCAGTGTGACCTTTCTCACTTTAAACACCAAAAAATCCAAACTAAAATATATACACTTAACTGGGCGGCACGGTGGCTTAGTGGTTGGCACGTTCGCCTCTCAGCACTAGGGATTCCCGGTTCGAATCCCCATCTGGGTGGAGTTTCCATGTTCTCCCCGTGTCTGCGTGGGTTTCCTCCGGGTTCTCCGGTTTCCTCCCACAGTCCAAAAACATGGATCAATTCAATTGAGTTCTCCAAATTGCCCCATATAGAGTGTGTATGTGTGAGTGAGTGTGTGCCCAGCGATAGATTGGCGCCCTGTCCTGGGTGTATCTGCCCAGCGCCCGAAACGTCCGGAACCCCCCCACGACCCTAATAGGATAAAGCGGAAGATAATGAATGAATAAATATACACTTAACTGACAGCATCCTGAATTTGTTAAGCAAATGACATATTGAGTTGAGTTGTGCATTTATATACACATTATTTAAACAGAAGTATTAAGGATTCCCCATGCCCATCCAGGGGACAACTTTTGGGATGCAGGTCAAATACACCCAGGACAGGGCACCAGTCCATCGCTGGGCCTCCCCAAAGGTTTGCTATTGTTGTGAAAATGTGGTAGCTTATTGTATATGGTGAAGGTTGAGGGGTTCATATTCTGAGTATACTGAAGTATCCAATGTGGGCTCTTACATTTACATTTAGTGATTTAGCAGACACTTTTATCCAAAGCGACTTACAAATGAGACTCTTGAGCCAGTCTCATTGATCCTGGGCTGTTTATCAGCGCTGACCCTGTACTCATAATTAAAGACTATATGAAGATGTTACACACAATGTTTTCATTCTTTGTCATTTAGATATTAATGAGTGTGAAACGGGCCATGAATGCAGTGAGGATGAGAAGTGTTGGAACTACTTTGGAGGCTTCCGGTGTTACCCGAAAAACCCCTGTCAGGATCCCTACATACGAACTTCAGAAAAGTGAGTACATCTGGCTGCGTTCTTAAAACCAGCTGTGTTCATAAAGTTTTTTAAGTGCGATGGCGGCCTGCACTCGCATCACTTTTTTGAAGTAAGTGGTCATAAAACCAGCGTATAGCCTTTTTGTGGAATATTTACTTGGAAAGGTCCACAAGTGAACAGCCCTATTATTTCTTGTTTTGATTGTCTGAAAAGGTGCTTTGTCTCTCTTCCAGCCGATGTGTCTGTTCATCCTCAACTTCATGCCGTGGCTTGTCACAGTCCATTGTTTACAAGTACATGAGTATTCACTCAGATCGCCCTGTTCCAGCAGACATCTTTCAAATTCAAGCCACCAGCTACTATCCTAACACACAGAACACATTCAGGATCAAATCAGGCAATGAAGGAGGAGAATTCTTCTTAAGGGTGAGAAGTGCATTATGGTTTCTTAGTATTTCTGCCTCCATACACCTGCTAAATGAACATCTGTAATCTTGGCTTCTCGTCTGGTTTGTATCTGAAACACTAAACTGTAGCTCAGTGGTATTTTAAAGAGCTTTTTAAATGAGTAATGCAAAGGTGAGCATTAAACCAAAAGATGATGTGACCAGAATTCACCTAAATCCAGTATTCATAATGCTTTATTAACACATTTATAAAGCTTAACAAAGTATTCATAATGCTTTACAATAATTGTAATGAGCCTTTTGATGTGCATAAATGTAACCCAGTTCAAAATAATACTGGGCTAAGCATTTGACATCTTGAGGTAGACGTTCAGAAAGTTTTAAGTTGAGGATGAAATTTTTAATAATTTAAAAACAATATCATAAAACAAAAACATCAAATAATCTTAAAACAAAAGTTTTTTTTTTAAGTTGTAAGATTAGATTAACACTAAGTACCCAAAACATTTCATTTAAATTACCAGGCTAAAACTAAAATAGCACTTTTAAATACTGTACTCTTCTATTTTTTTTTTCTAAAGTATCACTGGTTGTGTTCAAGCTGCACAATCTAATACAGGATAAGAACTGACGGTTTAGGATAAAAAATACAGAGATAAAAGTACAGTTCAAGGAGGCCATAATCCATGATCTATTATAAACAAGGTCAGTGGGTCAATGACAGAGTAGAGATCAAACAAACTATTGTCTTTGAAGAGAAATGTGTCACACATGGCTATAGGCTACAAACATCCTCAGCTTAACAAGGGTGAACTATTACAAAGAAAGTGCCACTTAAACTGCCGCTTTAAAGCACACTGTGGTTTACGACACCAGAATTAGATCTACACCTGATAGCCATTTGAAGAATAGGCAAAAATATTTGGAGCTTCTGCAGGGATGAAATGGACCTGCCCTGACACAGTAGTGAAAACCTTTCTTATATTTGACATGTGAACAATACAAATACAATGGACGAAAAACAAAAAGAAATAATGTAAAGCAGTGTTAAATTTATGCTCAGGATTATTTATTTATATAGAGCTATATTATCACAAAGCAGCTTTACAGAGTTTTAAGCCTGAGCCCCCTAAGACCAAGTCGAAGCGACAGTTGAAAATCTCCCCACGGATTTTATAGAAGAAACCTTGTAAGGACCAAGGTGCAGTAATGGTCTCCAAAGTACAGATTGTGTAATGATCGCAGTTTTTATTTTTCCGAAAATATTAACACAAATGAGTTCCATGAAAAATCCTCTGTACACAGTGGCCTTTGCAGTAACAAAGGTCTTAGCAGGACTCAAAGCTAGTCTAACAGAAATTCAAGTTCTGTCCATTAAATCCAAGTGTGTGGTTTCCATTAAAGTTAATTTAAATAAGTAGATTATCCTCTGTGAAGATTAAACTCCTTAAAGGTCATCGCTGTAGTGCTCTGGCAGTGTTATGGATGAAAAGTTGTTTATACCTCAGAAAAACAGATAAGTTAACCCAGCGCATGCTTTTTTTTAGTTTAGGCTCCTCAGATCTTGTCCTCTTTTGGATCCTCTTTTAGCCATTTTATTCTTCCACCTTCCACCTATCCTTCCACCTATCCAAGTTTTAAAATGATGATATTAGGCTTCATAAAACAAATCACCAAAACTAAGGCGTATAAGATCAAGTAATTTATTTGGTAATAAAATGTTTAAAGCATCTATTAAAATATTTTTTGTTGTGTATTTAATGAAGTTAAAAAGTATGCATAAATTAAAAACTGATTAAAGCTTATATATAATTAAAAAAATATATAATTACAGTTTCTTTAATTGGAATCACTTGATGTGCAATATATTAATATAGAAAGACTGTTTACTATTGTATTTGCAAGAAACAGTAAAATTGATATTACATTTGTTACTAATATTTCTTTCAGCGTTCGAGTAATGTCAGTGCGATGTTGGTATTGACCAAGTCCCTAGAGGGTCCCCTGGAAAAGGTCATTGATCTAGAGATGATCACTCTCCACATGGCCCAGAACTACCGTGCCAGCTCCTTACTACGGCTTACCATTATTGTAGGACCCTACCCTTTCTAATGGCTCTCATTACTGCTCCTTCTCATGTTAATCCAGTACACTACATTCTATCCTCCGACGGCAACAATGTTGAGACATTATGAACTACTTGCCTGAGTGTAAGTTGAATGTCTTCTGTTGGTTTTTGCTGGTTCTTAGAACAGAGAGTTTGAACAGCCAATGTCGATAATTTGAGATAACCACTAACAAGTTGAAATATGTGGGTACAAAGCTTAGTAGCTTTGTGTTTTATTGTCTTACTGTGGAAGTGTATGACAGGATACAATTTAGATTTTCAGACACAGTGGGTTACAGAGATAGGAAAGCGGTTTAAAATCAAGTAAAATTAGATGAAAATCACATCACCGCCACAAATTTTAAGACATCAGAAGTTGAGGTTTATAAAGTGCTTAAAATGTTTTGCTTAAGTTTCAGTCACCATTTAATGTGTGCAATTTTAAATCCATTTGTCTTTTCTCATATGATCCTGTCCCTCACTACGTTACCACCGGTCGGTCATGTACATGCCATATATGCACTTCAGCACCTGATACTTTTCTAGATTATTAGGTGTATTGCTGTTTTAGTATTTTTGGATTTCTTTTTATTATTTTGAGAGCCTAAGTCATTATTTTTATATAGTTTGTCATCTTTTTTAAATTTCACCGTATCATTTTGGAATACAATTTTAAAAATATCGTTTGTTAAAGCAGTTAATAATGACAACTAAATTAGGTGCTGATTTAACTTAACTGAATTAGATGTTTATACAATATGTACTGCAATATGTTATCAGTTACTTGAACAATCATCTCTCTCCCTGCATCACACCAGAGAGAACCTTCCACTTCTAGTGTCCGTCTGCCTTATGACACCATCCGTCACCCAATGCTTTCAAATCAAATTTATTATACAGTAATACACACAATTTGCTTCAAATGACAGACTGCTCATACAAGAGGCTTTTTACAGGTCACAAATTATTATTATTTTATTATTAATTAGTATTAGTATATTTTAAATTTACATTTTAATCTAGCGAATCTTTAGTGCAAAATGAAAATAAACTAAATAAAAGATACTTCCTTTGAAGCACAGTATGGTCATTTTAACCAAAAAAAATGTTTTGTGAACAGACCTCTTGATGATCATTAATAAAAAAAAACCTCTTGATGATCATTAATCTATCTATACAGCTAGTTTCAGTGCCCATACAGTTTATTCGTTGCTCTATGAATTTAAAATGCGATGTTGACTAAAATGTGTCAAGCAACAAAATTAATGAAGTGAAATCATCTCTCATAAAATATTATATTCTGAAGTATTTTTCAGAGTGTTAGTTGATGAGGGGGTTTGGGAAGCAGTTTATGTGGTTGGAAGATCCCACTCTAATAAACCCAGATTAATTTCCTCTTCATTTGAACAGCACTCTGTAACCAAAAGCCAAACAGGACCTGAGAATATCAAACAGTCATGGAATCATGCCATTGCCGCAAAATGCCAGCACTGTTGGGTGTTTTCCATTAAAGTATTCCATGTTCTAATACATTGAAACATGATTGGGCATGTACAGTGGTTCCAATGGGGTTATCCCTAGGTGGAAAATATTTTTTGTTCAGCAAGAAATTTCTGCCAAATACTGCTTTTTTCATTTAGCAACAATTTGGATATGCTTGAAACAGTATAGGTATAGAGTAAGGAAAGAAAACACTTCTCATTTCCACGGTGTGCATACAGTATTGAAAACCTGAAGTCATCTATTTCAGATTAATGTTTATTTTAACTTAGACTTTGGAGCAACAGACCTTGTGTAATTGAAACAAACTTTAAAGTATATAGTTCAATTTCAGTCTAACATTCAGTGCCTTATGTATAAACACAGTAATAAAAAGCAACAACTAACTGCATTTTTGTATATTCAGCATCATTCAGCTACAAAGCTCTGTTAGAATTTTTTTTATTTAAATTCAATTTCATATATCTTAGACATTTTGTACTCTAAAGCAGAAGAGCATTGTTGTAAAAAAAGAAATAAAGGATATATTTAATAATCATTATGTGTTTGTTTTATTTACGCAGTGTGTACATTTATTGTTGGATGAGAGCAAAGCACAAACTTAAATTACTGTAGAAACATTTTGAGGTACTAAATTACATTAAAAAAACCTTTAACATTAAGTATTTTAGACCACTTAAAATTTAGGAATATATTAAAATACAGTTTGTAATTAATGATTGTGGATTCCAACTGTTTTAGCTTTTGATGCTTTATGCAAATTTACTTTTAATATTTTATTGGTTTATTGGTGATTATTTAGTGATTTTTCCCCCTTTTTTAAATTTAGGGTTAAATAGGGTTAAACAACACAAATTGTTAAAATGTATAATTGTTATAATAAAAACTCTGGATTTGTTGGATTTGCAGATATTCTTACTTAATACAAGATGATTTTACTTTACTTGAAAATGGAGGTTGATTTGCTGTTGCTGTGATTTCTCTCTCTTCTGTGAGTCTCGCCGTGGCTTATAAATGCTGCAAACCGATTATTAGCAGAATCTCCAGCAGGTGTTTTCCTTTAAATAAATTTTACTGTTAATACTTGTGTATTTAAGTGGGGTTTCTCATACAGAACTTTAGCTGCACTAAAGGCTTTTTACAATAATAATATAAATATAAATATTATCCACTGATTAGTTTTATACCCATTTAGACATTTTAGCTTCTCTTGAGTGTTAATAACTGCAGAGTTGTGCTCAGGTTTAGCATCATATCAAGTATAAAGATAATGATCATAGCAGGATTTCTAGCATGCTTGAACTGTTTGCGCCCTGCAAGAATCCTCCCACATGTTTTGGCACGATTCGATACCAGCAGCCAAAATGTTAAGCATAGGCAAAATTTTATCCCATGCCACTGAAAAAAGATATTTTAGGAAACCTTTTAATCGACCCAAACTGTGTGTGTATCATTTGAAATACACAAAACCTGTGAGTAATAGAAATTTTGTAGCTCCCTGGGGCTTAAGCTATGGGAATGAAGCAGTGTTAGTCAGTGTTTTCCATCTGTTAAAGGGTTCCAGAACAAGGCCAAAATTGTGTTGACATGCAATGGGTGTTATAACTCTTGTCACTTTAGTGTTGGTATGAGGTAGAGCACTCTTAATCTGCTTTTACACTGTTCATGGAACATTTACTGCTAACCTTTTTAACACTTTGTGGTCAGATAGATCCACAGCTGTCATAGACCAGGAGGTGTCTCTGTTAGCTGCCTTTATGTGAAAAGGAAAATAAAAATAATTAGTAAGTTTAATCTCCTCAAATAGTAAAATGCAAATGTGTTATCACTCTATTTTAATGTTGAGATACATGGATTTAAATTCACTCTACGGTAACCATTTACCTATATCCAGTAATCATAAAGCATTATTAACACATTTATAAAGCTTTATTAGGTATTCATAATGTCTTATAATACTTGTCATAAGCCTTTGTTAATGTCTATAGATGTACATAACCACACTCAGAAAGGGTTTTAAGAACATGCCATAAGGCTTTATTACACAAAGCAGCATAAAGCACTATAAATAATAGATTTGGACTGTTCATTAACTTATTATAGAGACCAGCGACATAAAGAACCTTCTGAGAGGTGGACCATGTATCTTTAGTCTAATATATACCAATGATAGACCAAAGTGGCCCGTTATGTATATATATATTGATAATATTTTTCATACTGATAAACTCCTCATTATTCAGTGGATAGCTGTTGTGTCCATGCAGTTTTAGCATGTGTTCTTGGCTAAAGGGAGGATATCAGTAGAGGTTTGGTATGGTGTAACTTCTAGAGACACTGTTGTACAGTTGAACTGAGCCAGGACTCCATCAATCACACAGGGTGTGTCAAAGAGCTCTCTGTTGGGTTCTTTAAAATGTGATCAGTCACTGTCATCTCCACTTCATCCTTTGGTTTTGCTGGCCAAGCATTTCTGGGTGCCCCGGAGACCTGCCTGCCTCCCCACAGTATCACAGAAGGGTGGAAATATTCTTTCTGCTAAATCCTCTCTTGCCTGTAAATTTATCAATTATGTCAGAAATGTGACCAGTGAGTGAGGAGGTTTGGTAATGTGCTTCAAATCAAACCATACTGCAGCGCCAAGGACAACGGGATCAGCACATCCCTACATTACATTGCATTACATTAGGTTGATGGGCACGGTGACTTTGTGGGTAGCACATAGCACATCCGTCTCTAACATTGATGATATCTGAGCAACAGGAGATTATTTACTAAGTGGCCTTTATCCATCTTTCCTTAAGAACACATGCTGCTTGTTGTATTGTATTTTTTTTATAAGATTTACTTTGTCTAGTTAAAATTGTACATATTTGTACATAAAGGACCTGGATGCCTTTGTGGTGTGCTGTTCCAGGTATGTTTAAACAGATGGAGACCCCAGAGAAGACCTAGGACAAGATGACGAGATTTCTCCTGGATGAACTGGGAATAACTCGGTGTGGCCTCCGGAGAACTAGAAGAGGTAGCTGGAGTTAGGGATGGCTGGGCCTCTTTGCTTGGGCTGCTGTCCCTGTGACCCGGACCTGGACAAACGCTGGAGGATGGATGGATATGAAGAAAGGATAGAAGAAAGAGTAATGGTATTAAATAAGCTGGGAACAATGTATGTAAGATAACCACTGGTTGATAAGGGAAGAGCCACTAAGCTTTTACCAAATACTTTTTGAGACTGTTCAAAAAATGTCTATTTTGACTTCCAGAAATGATCATAATTCTACAAAAAAGATCACATTATACATGTTCTGCATTGGGTGAGTACATGAGTTCATGTTCTGCATTGGGTGAGTACATGAGTATATTTTCTGCATTAGGTGTCTTTAGGCACCTCTGTTTTTCTCTTACATTCCAAAGAATAATACTTCAGTATAACATTAGCTCAGTAAAGAGCTAACATTATCATTATCAGCAGTAGTAAGGCCTTTTTAACAAATAAAAATATTATAAATATTTAGTGTACAAAAGGCAAACCAGGAGTCAACAGGCTCACCTACAAGCTGGTCAATAGAACCTTTTTAATAGACACTCTGCTCTATAAACTGCACTACAGAATAAAAAAAAAAAAACAAGTGCCAACACTGCAAATTGAAGTGGAACAACCAGAGCAACTCACTGAGTCTGACATGAAGTAAAAAAAAAATCCAAATCAGTGTACAAACACATCCGTGACTCCTCTGGCACAGCGCTCAACTCACCCCAACACTCTCAGGCTGTACGGGAGATTGTAATGAAGGCTGTAATACCAGCCCACAGGGACCTTGTATTGTGACTCATTTTTCTGGTTAAGGGTAAAAGTATGTTGGTGTAACCCATTCTCTGCTTTCACAGGGACATTCTGTCTGACATTCAGTTGCATAAAAGTATGTAAAGCCTTTGACATTTGGCATCGGACAGCTATTTTAGATGAGCTCTGTCTAACAAGAATGTGATGGGTTTAACCTGCATATTAATCCATTGTTTTAATTCACTGTTTAAATTCTACAGACAGTAACAAACAGAACATGTCATGTTATTTGTAGTTGTAATGGTAATAATTGTTTTAACATTGTGATCACTATAGTGAAAGAAAAAAAACCTTTTTGAAACACACATAGACACATATTGCTGAAGTGAGAACACTTGCCCAGAGCAGTGGGCAGCGATGTACATGTACAATATAATAAAAATGAAGAAATATGTTAATAAAAAAAAAAAAAAAAACTGTTTATCTTGCGGCGGCACAGTGGCTTAGTGGTTCGCCTCTCAGCGCTAGGGATTCCCGGTTGGAATCCCCATCTGGGTGGAGTTTCCATGTTCTCCCCGTGTCCGCGTGGGTTTCCTCTGGGTTCTCCGGTTTCCTCCCACAGTCCAAAAGCATGGATCAAGTCAATTAAGTTCTCCAAATTGCCCCATATAGAGTGTGTTTGAGTGTGTGAGTGTGTTCCCAGCGATGGATTGGCGCCCTGTCCTGGGTCTATCTGCCCAGCGCCCGAGATGTTCTCCCCTGGATGGGCATGGGGAACCTCACCGCGACCCTAATAGAGGATAAAGCGGGAGATAATGAATGAATGAATGAATGAATGTTTATCTTGCCTCATCTTATTATCTTCCTCTTAGTCCTCTATTGGGGTCGCTTCTTGTAGGTGTGTGTGTGTGTGTGTCTGTGTGTGTGTCTGTGTGTGTGTCTGTCTGTGTGTGTGTGTGTGTCTGTGTGTGTGTGTGTGTGTGTGTGTGTGTGTGTGTGTGTGTGTGTGTGTGTGTGGTGGTGGTGGTGGTGGTGGGGGGGGGGGGGGTGATGCATCCAGTGTGAACGTTTCAGGCGCTAGGCAGATACACCCAGGAGAGGGCTCCAATCCATTCCTGAGCTCATACACTTCACACACACACACACACACACACACACACACACACACACACACACACACACACACACACACACACACGCACACATGCACACTAAAACTAATACTACATACAAATACAAATACTATATTTATATAGTTTATACTAACATATTATATTTGAAGCATCACAACTACTACTTTAAGATCAAAAGCTATTTATTATTATTTAACTTTGTGACAAGGCGGCTTAGTGGTTAGCACGTTCAACCCTCTCAGCACTAGGGATTCCCAGCTCGAATCCCCATCTGGGTGGAGTTTCCATGTTCTCCCCGTGTCTGCGTGGGTTTCCTCCGGGTTCTCCGGTTTCCTCCCACAGTCCAAAAACATGGATCAAGTCAATTGAGTTCTCCAAATTGCCCCATATCGAGTGTTTGTGTGTGAGTGAGTGTGTGCCCAGTGATAGATTTGCGCCCTGTCCTGGGTCTATCTGCCCAGCGCCCGAAACGTTCTCCCCTGGATGGGAATGGGGAACCCAACCGCGACCCTAATATAGGATAAAGCGGAAGATAATGAATGAATTAATGAACTTTATGACAAATTACAGTTTGTAATTAAAATTTACACTAAATTAAATTTGCCCCCACTGTATTTATATAGACCAAATGTGTTTCATACAGAACACATTAAAATGATACTTTCTTTACACACATACACTTTATATAAAAGTTGGAAATCAAATAATGTTACCTAATACAAATTACTGCACATTCTGCCTAGTTGTCCTGCTGTGTCTGATACACTTATTTCAGTGCCACACACAGGCATATAATTATCATGTCAGTTTCACTGCTAAAATAGTTCCACCACCCAAATAATCTGTTTGGTGGTGGTCCTGTGGTGTATAATATACAGTGGAGTCATGTCAAAACACGCTGTATACTTGTATCTAAAAGGTCGGTCCTCCTTGGCCAAATGACATATTCTGCTGATTCATTCAATTAAAAAATTGTAATTACAGTGTCTGTAGTTTTTTTCCTTTTAAATAACAATAATTTCCCACCTCAACCAACGTCAATGTTAATAATTACAGGTAAGTAGAAAACAAGGTGGCCCAAGAATATCTTTAACAATTCTGTATATGAGCGGGGGATAAAATTCCTTAAACAAAGATAAAGTTAAATAAAAATGAGTTTCTTAGTACTGACTTGTTTAAATAATTTCTATGCTTACACACAAGGAATCTGTCCTTCGCATTTAACCCATTAGTGCAGTAAAACACACACACACACACACACACACACACACACACACACACACACACACACACACTGAGTGAAGTGAGCACACATGCCCAGGGTGGTGGGCAGCCTTGTATATGCGACCCAGGGAACAAATGGAGTTAGGTGCCTTGTCCAGAGGCCCTTTAGCCATAACACTTGTTGGGACCGGGAATGAAATTGTGGACCTTCAGGTCACAAGGTTGGTTCCTTAACCACAAAGCATGTTTGCCTGTCAGTGCTGGGGATCCAGGTTCGAATGCCGTGTTTGCCTGTTCTCAAGTTCTCAAGTTTGATCCCACAGTCCATAAACATGGATTCAAGGTAAACTGAATGCCCCATATAGAGTGTGTATAAAATTGTGTCTATGTGTGTGCCCAGTGATAGATTGGCGCCCTGTCCTGGGTGTATCTGCCCAGCCCCCAACACATTTTCCCCTGGATGGGCATGGAGAACTCCTCTGCAGCCTTAGTAGAGGATTTAGCGGAAGATAATGAATATATGAATGAATGAATAAATAATCAAGTATAACTACAGTAGTTATGAATCTTAATTTAGAACACTTTTCTGCAGCAGATGTGTTTATCACACATTGTTTCCCTTGATTTCCTTATTTTTTTAATGGCCTGTATATAATTTTTGCTTAAAATAAATACATTTAAAAGGTTGAACACATTAATTTTTCAGAATTTTAACTTCTCTAAATCTCTCTGCTGAACCCTTCATCGGAGCTGGAAAGTGACAGACTGTTAGTCCCGGCGCTTCAGCACTTCTCCCAACAATTATTTGTCTTAGAAGGTGTGTTTTTCAGGCATGTCGTCCTGGCACTGCACTAGCTGGATCACTTTATCCCTGATTAAATTCCGCCCTCGCCCTCACGTAGCTTGCCTTCCAAAGATGTTCAGCATACCAGTGGGTTTTATTGACTTGTTGGAGCAAACAGTGTGAGCAAGCTCTGCCTTGTAAAGCACACTTCACTCACACTTAACAACTACTTTTTAACAGTCTGGGTGGTGTGGCTGCATATAATGGGCCTGTTTGGTTTGGATTATCCTCTGCCTTTAAAATGGAAGTGTGGAAGTTATCCAGGTAGAAGTTAAACTTTCTGTAAAGCGGCTCCAGTGGACCAACCACCAGCCATCAAAATTATTAAGACATCAAGAAATCAACTAAGTAGTTTCTATTCAGACTGTTACTATACAAAAACATTGTTTGATCAATGCTAATAAATAATATATTACAATAGCAAAAATTGCAATTAGCTATGTTGCACATTATATTATGATGAAATGCATTATTACTCTTACTATTATAAAATTGAAACCAAAAAAAAAAAAAAAAAACTGGCATTCTTTTTGCAAGAATGTGTACCAAACCTTATGAAAGGATTGTCAGTCATTTTACAGAGCACTTTCACAGCATGATTGCAAATATTGAAAACTTTTTTAATTATTATAATTAAAAAAGCAAAAATATATAAAATGTTTTGCCATATTTGCTTTTGAAATCTGTTAATACAGATAAAAAGTTAAATCAGAAAATTTAAACTTTACTTCTAGATTTACTTCTAGGGATTTATGAATTCGAGAAGCTTGTGATTGCTAAAGTACTGCTTTAACTTTTTAATTAATTATTTCACCTGTGACTGCATTTAAGGGTCTACATTTACTGACAGTACATTCTTGGCACTTAATACATTTAAAATATTCAAGCAGCTGTGCCAAGTATTTAAAAACATATACAGACATGTGAATAAGAAAGAACACCATTTTTGTATTCTGTGATTTTACATGTCTAATACATCTAAATATCTAGTCTTCAGAAAGTCTTAGAATAAAACTTTCACTACAACAAGAAGATGAACAATGAACATATGATAAACATCTTACACTGGAAGTATTTAAGAAATAATTTGGATTTAAATATTTAAAGCATCCTTTTGTAAGATGTTTTTTTTATGTTTCATTTCATAATGGTTTGTGGCATTCATTTGCCTCAGCAATGCTGGGTTGAGGTCTGGACTTTGACTGATTTGTTGCAAAACCTTAATTACTTTTTCCCCCAGTATTTCTTTCTTCGTAAATTGTAAATTCTGCATGTGATTATTGTCCAGTTGCATGACATTTTTAGCCCTTTTGTTTATGTTTTTATTTTGTTTTACTTTTCCTAGTAACACTTTCAAACATCTTTGTTGTCAGAATTTTTTTAACTGTACTAACATGAATTTAAATATTGATCAATGAGGACTGTTATTATTATTGTTTTTTGCAACTACACATTTTGGAATCATCTTGTGAATAATCTCTCCAACTATAAAATGATGAACCTTACGTTATTATACAATGTATTTTCTCTTTGGAACAGTATTAAAAAACACTACAATGTTCCAGACCAAAATTTCTGCTTTTAAATATGTGGTCACAAAAGCATACAGAAATTAATTGACACTTTCCATCCTATTTCGTACAGATATAGTAAATGAGAATATGTTGTTTTTACACACTGCTTCTGCATTTTGGCTTCATTTTGTTATATGATTAATACCATAGGGGAGAAGCACCGTCATGTTGGTGTTGCTGTTATGCTGTAAAAGGGACTGGTGCACTTTAGAAAGTAGAGATGGCATTATTACAAAGGAGGATTATTTAGAAATGCTGAAGTAAAACCTCACGGCATCAGCCTGAAAGCTGAACCCTGGAAACAAATGGGTTTTTTGGCAGGGCAATGATTCTAAAAATTCTTCCACACCTTTGACAAAAACGACAACAAGGAGAATGTTTTGAAGCGGTTATTAAAATGTTTGGATAAGGTAACAAAAACCTGAACATAATAAATCATTTAGGTATTATTTGAAAGTTATTAAAAAAGAGCTGCTTTTGATATTTTTTCTATTAAAAATAGACCAGACGGTGTGAATATGTAAATGTGGTGCCCAATCATTCACCCATAGAAACAAATGGGTTGTGGTCCGATCCTGAATTAGCAATCCCATTATAATGCTGAAATACACTTACTTGTAATTATACTATAATCAAACAAATGAGACAATGACATTGTGAGGAATAAAACTGATAGCACAAATTTAACGTTAAATGTGATAACAAGACGCAGAAAAACAGAAGCATCTTGGCAAGCTGCATGGCAAAAACAGCACAGTTTAGCTTCGTAACGTCTGCTATAAAACCCAAAGGCTCTTCCAATTCAATAACTCTGTCAGGATGGACAAACATGAGGAAATAATGAGCTATTAAGCAGCATAAACTCATACCGAGTTTGATTTTACAAGAAATTTTGCAAACAATCTCACCAGGGTGGCTCCCCACTGAAAAGTGCTTCACTGAGGTTTAAGTGTATTCTGTGTGCCAGGAGCAATACAGTGGTTCTAATGGGAAAAGGCCAATGAAAACATGGGAAGCCATGTTTTATGCTGTGTGGCAGAGCTGGATGTTGCTGATTTAGCCAATAAGAAAGTGAGCTAATTGGAATAAACCTGCCAAAGGGTCATTTGCGTATTCTTCTGTAGAGAAGGGTTGTAAATGAGTTTTGTGCTAACGTATAACTAAAAGACTATTTAACAGGTTCACTTTTCATAACTCTGCACCTTACTAAAGCTTTCTCACTCTGTTCTTTTTAGTTTATTAAAAAGGGAACCATCACAGAACCCCTGCATGGAGAGATATTATCTAAACCAGGTGGCACAGTGGTTTTGTGGTTAGTCCGTGCATCTCTCAGCATCTCTTTTATTCACCAAATGGATCACAATCAAAATGGGATATGAAAAAACTGCCATAGTGTTAGTGTTAAAGGCTGAAGTATTTCAATTAGCATTCTTAAACACGACCCAGAGATTTGCAAAAGGTCAGGCATCTGTGTTGAAGCATAACGAAGACACTTTTACTTGAGCATTAAGATCCTTACTCGAAAGCCCACATTGGTAACTTTTGGTGGAGTCAGGGCATGAAGACCAAATTTTCCGACTGATAGCCCAACATTATAACCACTAAGCTCCCACACCCATAATGAGTAGTAGGTGAAAATGATTCCTCATGCTCACTGAACCACTCTTTCACAGTTTGAGACTGATGAATCTTGGCACAGTTGACATGGAATAAGCTTGTCCCATCGGAGGAGGAAAAAAACTCAACTGATAAAATTACTTGGTCATTCTTTACGTTTAGGTCCCTGGCTGTTTTACTGCCATATAAAGTGGTTTGTTGTTTACCTGATCAACTGAATTACAGCTCATAAATCTAAATGGTGACTTTTTTATTTATACACACAGTATACAGTTCCAGGGAAACCAGTGTTAAAAAATGTCTTATTTGTGAAAGACTGCTCTAAATTGTCCCTTTCTAAATTGCCCCTATATTATGGGTGTCTGTGTGAGTGAGTGTGTGCCCAGTGATGGATAGGCTCCCTGTCCTGGATGTATCAGCCCAGCGCCCGAAATGTTCTCTACCGGATGAGCATGAGTAACCCCCTGCAACCCTAGTACCTAGTATAGGAGTAGGCAGAAAATAATGAGATAAGATGAAAAAAGCCACACAAAAAGGCAAGGGCCTTGCCGAAGGGGCACTTCAGCCATAGTACTTGGGGATATTCAGGTTGCAAAGCTCCTTAACCACAAGCTCAGTCACTGACAGTTTTTGCACTGACTCTTTCATTGTCACATCTTGGTATGTGCCACCTTAATACCATTGCCTTCAGTATTTAGTATCTGTAACTCATACTGTAATTGGTTCCCACAATTTGGCCTCTTTGCTTGTCAGTTGTCTTAATGTTGCTATGAACTCACATATATCAACGTGCTAATTTTCAGATCTTTTTTAAAGCTGCTGTATAATGTTAATTGCCTATAGGTCTATTATAACTCACAGTTGCAGTTGTTTGTAATTATGATTTAGCCACTTCAAAGTCAGGATTCCTTTTCATGTGGTATTTATATAAGTTTGATGACCCCACCCCCTGTAATTACTACAAGCCATTTTATGTTTGGAGATGCTTTATTATTTTAAAACCTTTGAGTACCTGTGTTCAGAGGTAATTTCATGTAATTGGTAGATTAAATACCCAATTTGTGTATACCCTGGAAAATAAAATTTGCCTGAGGTTTCTATACTTTCATATTATATTTTTTTTAATGTTGCAACAAATATTCTGACATGATTTAGGGTTGACAGATGGACCTACCCATCAGAGTCTGACTAAAGATAAAACGTAGCAATACAGTGACACACAGCCCCACAGACATCACACATCTTTAAATTAAAATTCATACTCAGCTTCATATATTATGTTTTTTGGGGTCACCTGATTCTAAGGATCTAAGGGCCATCTAAGGGTCACTCAGGGCCATGAACAAAACAAAAAACCATGTTGTTGCACATGAAGTGTTTTAGGTTTAGGCTGTTTACTCTTGCCGAATGGGTGCTATCCAGTCTGTCGAGAAGTGATCCATGCAGATCCGACGCAGAATTCCAGCAATGCTTACCTCTGTGCCAAGATCCAGTGTTTTTCTTTCTTTTTAGTTTTATCATGCATGCATGCCTGACAAATAGATTTTAGGATTACAGCCTCTTACTGTCATTTTTTATTAAAAGTGTGCAGATCTATCAGTGCAACAGTCTTATAAACAATCACTCTAATATCTTTTTTTTTTTTCTCTGCAATGGTTCTAGACTGTCAACTAACCTGCTCTCTCTCTCTCTCTCTCCCCTCTTCCTCCCCCCAGTTATTAACATAAATGACAGTCATTAATATTAATGCTATAATACAATGCCTGCTATAAACTAAGCTTATGATTAAACATATTTTCCATCATTTCCATTTGTAGCCTAATTATTTTTAAAGTGCTCTAAATTGTTTAGTCCTCCACTCGAATAAAATAGAAATTCTGCCATCTGGTGGGTGATATTGTTACACACATAACAGAACAGAACTCGATTTTGTCTCATTTTAAGAAAATCAATATTTGAATGGGCTGCACGGTGGCTTAGTGGTCAGCACGTTCGCCTCTCAGCACTAGGGATTCCCGGTTCGAATCCCCATCTGGGTGGAGTTTCCATGTTCTCCCTGTGTCTGCGTGGGTTTCCTCCGGGTTCTCCGGTTTCCTCCCACAGTCCAAAAACATGGATCAAGTCAATTGAATTCTCCAAATTGCCCCATATAGAGTGTGTGTGTGTGAGTGAGTGTGTGCCCAGCGATGGATTGGCGCCCTGTCCTGGGTCTATCTGCCCAGCGCCCGAGACGTTCTCCCCTGGATGGACATGGGGAACCCCACCGCGACCCTAATAGAGGATAAAGCGGGAAATAATGAATGAATGAATGAATGAATGTTTAATGAACATAATTTTACAGAGAAGTTAATGACATTGATTTAAAAAATGATTGTTCAAGAATGCATGTTTATGTTAAACATATATAATAAAGAAGGTTAAATTAATTTGAAAACTTTAAATCAAAATGTATATATTTTTGTGGTTTATTAAAAGAAAATAAAAGTGAAATATTTGATTCGACTTATTTATTAAATCACTTGAAGAAATTAAGTATGTTTATTAAAAAAGTTTATTGGGCAGCATGGTGGCTTAGTGGTAGCACGCTCTCAGTAAAGGGGGTGCAGGTTCAAATCCCAATTCAAACTCAGTGCTCAGTGTTAGTTTGGTGCCCTGTCCTGTGTGTATCTGACCAGCGCCTTAAATGGGCATGAAGAACCCCCTGCGACACCAGTAGATGATTAAGCTAAAGATAATGAATGGGGTGACACTGGCTTAGTGCTTAGCATGTTCGCCTCTCAGCTCTAGGGATTCCCGGTTCGAATCCCCATCTGGGTGGAGTTTCCATGTTTTCCCCGTGTCCGGGTGGGTTTCCTCCGGGTTCTCCGGTTTCCTCCCACAGTCCAAAAACATGGATCAAGGTCCAAAATTGCCCCATATAGAGTGTGTTTGTGTGTGTGAGTGTATGCCCAGCAATAGATTGGCACCCTGTCCTGGGTGTATCTGAAACGTTCTCCCCTGGATGGGCATGGGGAACCCCCTCCCCCCCGCTATCCTAGTAGCGGAAAAAAGCGGAAGATGATGGATGGATGGCATTCTCCCCTGGATGGGCATGGGGAACCCCACCGCGACCCTAATATAGGATAAAGCAGAAGATGATGGATGGATAATGAATGCTAATCACTAAGCCACCGTGTCACCCCATGAATTATCTCATTATCTTTAGCTTAATCATCTACTGGTGTCGCAGGGGGTTCTTCATGCCCATTTAAGGCGCTTAGTGGTTAGCACGTTCGCCTCTCAGTGCTAGGGATTCTCGGTTCGAATCCCCATCTGGGTGGAGTTCAATGTTCTCCCCGTGTCTGTGTGGGTTTCCTCCGGGTTCTCCGGTTTCCTCCCACAGTCCAAAAACATGGATCAAGTCAATAGAATTCTCAAAATTGCCTCATATAGAGTGTGTGTATGTGTGTGTGTCTGTGTGAGTGAGTGTGTGCCCAGCGATGGATTGGCGCCCTGTCCTGGGTCTATCTGCCCAGCGCCCGAAACGTTCTCCCCTAGATGGGCATGGGTAACCCCACCGCGACCCTAATAGAGGATAAAGCGGAAGATGATGGATGGATGGATAATGAATGAGGGTGGCACGGTGGCTCCCGTGTCTGCGTGGGTTTCCTCCGGGTTCTCCGGTTTCCTCCCACAGTCCAAAAACATGGATCAATCAATTGAGGACTCCAAATTGCCCCATATAGAGTGTGTATGTGTGTGTGAGTGTGTGCCCAGCGATAGATTGGCGCCCTGTTCTGGGTGTATCTGCCCAGCGCCCGAGACGTTCTCCCCTGGATGGGCATGGGGAACCCCACCGCGAACCTAATAGAGGATAAAGCGGAAGATGATGGATGGATAATGAATGAATGTCTGATTCTCTGTTTGTCCAGCAGGTGGAGAAAAAGTATGCTTGTCCGATTAGAAGACACAATTTCTACCCAGGGCGCCTATCTAGGCAGCACAGGTGCATTTGGGACAGGGAGGCGCTCATCCCCGGTTCGCCGCTGCCGGCGCATGATGCAGGAGGCTGGGGAACGGCGAGCGTCAATGTTCACGCGCTCCGAGCTCCGGAACCGGCGTTTTCTCCCACCGGAATCGTCTTGTCTTTATGTCCGCGTTTTTGCGCTTGAAAAGCGGCTCGTCGTCATGTCTTATTCTGGTTTTATCCCGCATCCTGTTTGACAGGCCGTTCGAGATGTTTAGAGGAACCTGAAATAGATCAAGTCGACCTCCAAACTCAATAAAATGTCCACCAGAATGCCTTTACCCACCGTAAACGAGCGAGACACCGAGAACGTGAGTATTAAAGTGAACTTCTGCTCTGGGGCAGCAGGGAATGTTGAGGATGCTGCTGCTTGTATGCTTTTGTAATTGCAGAGTCCATTGCTGTGTCACTGTTGGGAAGCTTTAACCTTCTAATGTACACACACTGTCTATGATAACCTGCTGACGTAATCAGCATCTTTCAGTTTGAAGTTTATTGTAAAACCTATTGAACCTGAATTTTATGTGTTTAATGCAATGTGAGCTACATATAGTTTTTATTATTGCTTATAGTCTCTACTGAAATTAATACAAATAAATGAGCTCTAGTCATCTTTCCAACTCCATATAGTGACAAATATAAGGGTTTTTTATGTCTTCTCGAAGGTACAAAGTCAGATTCTACATGCAAGTAAAGAAAAGTCTAATGCATAGGTGTCAAACTCAAGGCCCGTGGGCTATATCCGGCCCATAATACAGTTATATCTGGCCCGCAAGATCAATTTACATTGATTAATTATTATTGTTATTAATAGCCCAGTGATATGTTTTTTTGGAACATGCTCACATTTGAAATTTGTATGATTTTGACAGGAACATTTTTATGTATTGAAGAATTATTTAAAAATATTTCAAGTTTAAATGTACTTTTCTAAAATGGCCCAAGAGCAAAGAAAACTGAATGTTTGGATTTGTTATTTTTACTTTTGTTGAAAAGTATCATTTTTATTTCATTTTTCTTCATGTTTTTTTTTTTTTGCCGCATGTTTATAGTTGTTAGTTCTATCATTTTTAATTTATAAAAAAGAGATATGTTTATAGAGAGCAAAGTATTTTGAGTTATATTAAGTTATATATTTAAGTTTATTTATTGTGGAATGATATTCCTGTCTGTTTTTTTCATGTTCAGAAAGCATTTACTTTTAGTGTGTTCAATAAATGTTTATCCTGTTTGGCACATGACCTAAAGTGTGCTTTGAGTTTTTGCCCCTGGTGCAAGTGGGTTTGACACCCATGGTCAAATGAATTCTGCAGTTAATTATTTTGAATCATCTTTCCCAGTGCAGCTTTATATTTGCAAGTTATCAAATCGTAAATCAGTGTAAGGTTAGAATAATTTGTTTTTCTCAGACCTGTATACTTTGTGTTTATCAGTTTGTCTCACTCAAAAAAAAATGAAAAAGAAAACTTAAATTGTGACCCATCAGTTAACAGATGGATTTTCCTGTCATCCACAGTTAGTGTCCATCACAGGGCACACACATACACTCTCTCTCACACACATACACACTATATAGGGGTAAATTTGATAGGGGCAATTTAGCGCAGCCAATTCACATTAAATAAATGTTTTTGGAATGCAAAAATATCCATAATCAAATATCTCAAGCAGAACGACTAAGTTTGTAACCATAACCATAAGTAAAGAGTTTGCTAAATTAAAAAAGTTATTTATTACTTAAGGGGTGGATGTTCATGATCTCATGATGTACCCAAAATTATATTCATTCATTCATTCATTATCTCCTGCTTTATCCTCTATTAGAGTCGCGGTGGGGTTCCCCATGCCCATCCAGGGGAGAACGTCTCGGGCGCTGGGCAGATAGACCCAGGACAGGGTGTCAATCCATCACTGGGCACACACTCACTCACACAGACACACTCTATATGGGGCAATTTGGAGAATTCAGTTGACTTGATCCATGTTTTTGAACTGTGGGAGGAAACCGGAGAACCCGGAGGAAACCCACGCAGACACGGGGAGAACATTGAACTCCACCCAGATGGGGATTTGAACCGGGAATCCCAACACTGAGAGGCGAACGTGCTAACCACTAAGCCACCCAACTGCCCAAAATTATATTACATATCTCATAACAAATTGTCACAGGTGCCATGTGCACTTTACCTGAAACACTGTTTTTGAGTTTCCTTTGGTTAATTAACAGGCTCCTCTTTTCCCTTAATTGGTTAATTGAATATCATCCTTGGTTTGGTTCTGCTTGTTTAGTTAATTAGTGACGTGTCTGTCTCTGCCTTATTTATATACCACATTAAGTCTTAGTTAGACCAGAGGCTGACGCTTTAGTTATCATGCCCCGTACTGTAGGGTTTCTAGTTGTTGGTCTCTTGATGTTTGTTACTTTAATAAAGTTGTCATTATTTGGAACGCTATCTGGTTTCCCAGTGTGTGTTTATGCACTGCACAGGTGAGCTGCTACTATTGCTTCATTTTAAATAGGGTTTGAATGTCTTTTAGAAATTCTCAGATTAAATGTTACCTCCCAAACAGAAGAGCAGTGTAATTACAGCACAATATTGTTTAATTTGTATTTTTTAATGATTTACTCTTGAGTAAGTATATATGTTTAAGCATGGATGTGTTTATGTAGTTTGCTGTGTGTGTGTGTGTGTAGTCAAGCTGTTCTTGTTTCTGAGTTGATCATGGTTCCACGGTGTGGAAAAATCCATATCATGTAACATAATACTTGCATACAGGTAGTCACTTCAATACCAGAATACCTCCCATTGTTATTGATTTAGTGAACAAACATAATATAGTAACTTTTTATATTTAAGATTAATATTAAGATTTAAAAGGATTTTTATTTTAAACACTCACATAAATATCAGTCAGTAGCTAAAAAGGATTATCAACCAGAGCAGATATCAAGCAGTTTAATTTGCATTAATTAAAAACTTACCAACTCACTTTATTGTGCAGCACAGTGTATTTTAGGCCAGTTTCATTTTAGCACCAGCCAAATAAATATCTGAACCTGGATCAGTGTTGACACTGTGCCATTCCATTCTGATATCTGTAATTTGTTAATTTATTGGCACTTTTATTTACCAAGCAAAAACTTTTGTCATTCCTTTTATTTATAAACACATATAGAAGTTAATATATGGCATTAAAGTACATATAGTACATAAAATACAAAGGCAAAATAAGACAAAAAATGTTTTAGTAACAATGTTTCAAAATAATCAGTGTTACAATTTAGTTATGAAGACCAAGTATAAAAAGAGCATCCGATAAAGACCTAGTCATAGCAAGCAAGAATGGGTCATGGTTCACCACTTTGTGCCAAACTTTCAAAGAGAATTTTCAGTCAGTTCAAGAACTTGGTATGTCTTGGTATGAAATTGCAAAGAATTCCTTTCTTTCATCATTTACAGTTCATATCCTGTAAGGATTCATGGAATCAGGTAATATCCTTGAGCATAAAGGTCAAGGATGGAAACCACTGCTGTATGTGCATAACCACTGAGCCCTCAGGTGGTAGTGTTTTATGAAGCATTATGCTACTTTGATGACCAAATCATAGTCACTCAACACACCCTGCAGCTGCATTATCAAAGGAGAAATGTTTAGAATGATCAGAAATCAACTAAAGGGTTCAGTTGTCCATGTTTTGGCTTGTTTTTGTGAAAATGGATGAAAAGGATGAGTACGAACATCCATTGTGTTAACCACAAAAAGTGCAAATAAGCAGTATATGTGATTGTGTGGAGGTGTGTCAGGGCCATTAAACGAGACCTGCTGCCATCAAAACATTTCCCAGAAACGTAGTGTCTGTTTTTTTTTTTTTTTTCATTTATTATAATTTTTTTTTTAGCAGAACAATGTAAGCGTTTAGATTATTTGTTTACTTCCTGCTTAGATCTGAGTCATACAGAAAATGTATCTTGCAGCATGAAGAGAAGAATCAGATTGGGTTTTGTCTTCACAATATTGGCTACTAAACTATGCAGGTCCTCTCTGCTTCACATCACAGGCTTGTTGTTCCGTGATGCATCCTATGAGAAGTCCAGCTGGACGTGCTTTATCAGCAGCTTTATCACTGATGAAGTCAGAGCTGATGAAGCCACTGGATGCACAAGAAATGGCACAGAACACCCCCCCCCCCAAAATCAGAATGCTGCCAATAATGACTACATGTTGGTAGGAGCCACCTGAATGAGATCATGCCATCTGCTAACAGTTACATTCATTTACTGTGAATTCAGAGTCCTGCCTTAAAGCTACCAAACATGTGGGTAAACCAATTATTTTGTCTGTGTGTCTGTAGTTCTACTTTGGTAATCGATTACTCAGCATAACCCCAGAGAACAACATTAACACCACAGCACCCCAATCAATAGGACATGTACAAACAAGTACAATTGAATAACCTCTGGCTGCAGGTGCCTATTTTTAATTGTAATTGTCGCTACAGATACAGTATTAAACCTTCAACCACTTTGCTTTATAAATATACGAGATGTACAGATACAAATTTTAAATTGTGGTCATCACTCAGTAACTTTTGGATCTTATACAGTAATGATCTTTGCTTACTGCAGCTCAAAGTGGTATTTTCTTGCTTTTAACAATAACGTGTCTTAGGTCGTAGACTTGTTGCTCTACTTGTGTTATCACGCTCCCTCTGTGTGCTATTCAAACATTTTAACACAGTGCTTTATTTCAGTCATATCAGTTGATTTTCAGACATTTGCTGATTTTAATGCTGCTGCGCCTCATGTCCTGTTATTACTGTATACAGATTATCTGGTTTAAGCTTAATTATCTGATTAAGATATGATTAATCCCCAATGGCTCTATTAAAACTTCAGTAATGTCCAAAAATTACACCCTGTGATGCATGTCTGCTGAGTTGATCTTTAGGGAGCAAAAGTGTAAAAACAAGTGTAGGAGTGACACCAACTGTGGGGTTATTGGAAAAAGGTGAACACTAAATAAATTTGTGTTTTTCTTGTTTACAAAAAAAAATAAAAAATATCACAAAGCAGTTTAAATGTTTAATACGAAAAACAGACATCCGAAAGATCAACCTTCTTTAAAATATGTTTTGTATTTATTATGTGTCAATCAAGAAATACGCAATCCTCTAATTTAATAGAACAAATATGATATCTTCTGGGTCATATCTTCTGGTATCCCATACCCATCCAGCGAAGTAGGATTTAGGCTCTAGGCAGATATACTCAGGACAGTTGTCAATCTTTTGCTGGGCAAACACTCACTATATAGGGGAAATTCAGATGGGGGCATTTTAATTTACATTAAATACATGTTTTTGGACTGGGGAGGAATCTGGAGAACCCAGAGAAAACCCACACGGACACAGGGTACAGCTCTGTTAAAAAAAAAAAAGTCAAATTGGACATCAAATGTACTAGACAGGGATTTTCCTACTTCAAACCAATCTATATATTTCTCTCACACTCTCGCTCTCATATTCTCTTTTTTCCTCAGGGGTTACCAGGCCTGCTGCAGAAAGCCATGTATTCTCAGGTTACACATTGTGTTTACTGTCTTTTCTTTTTTATCATCATTTAAGACATGAACAGTATATAAAATGTCATTTAAAAAATGTCAAACAGATTAATCTGATGCACTGCAGCTTATAACCTCACAGATTTGTTTGTCCTGGGTCTGTATTTACTGATAACTTACTTTTGTCTTGGATTTTTATTTTTTGTATCACATTATTATGAAATCTTGTAATATTGCGTCAGGTTTTTCGAGTTTTTAACCTGTAAATAAATATCATAAACAAAACTATAGCTTAGCACCAAAACACTTTTACATTGGCCTGGTAAGCTTATTAAATAAAAAAAAACAAGAAAACAAAAAAATATATATAAATTCTGTGTATGAAAGAGCTGGGGTTATCCCACAAACTAACTAACAGAACCTAAACCTTAATCAGAAACAAATGTTTAATATCAGAAGGTTGAGGAAAAGGGAAGCACAATTCAAAACACAATGCAAGATTAAAACAAGATAAACTAGATCCATGGAAACTGGTTGTTATTAGATTAAAAAATTTTGCTTACATGCGACTGTGTATGAAATATAATTGTTTTACCCATGAGTAATGGGATGTGATCCAGAACCTTCTGTGATGCAATTTGGCATAAGCAGCTTAGAAGATAAATGTAATTTAAGAGTTATTAGTTGTGTATGAAGGTAATATACCAAATACAAGCTGTCTACCTCAAAGACTCTCACTAAAATGACTGCTTCTGCCAGGAAATTGGCCTATGATCTGTCTTGGTGTGTGTGATTTTATTTATTTATATATATATATATATATATATATATATATATATATATATATATATATATATATATATATATATATATATATATATATATATAATTACACACACACACGTGCACAAGCTGTGTCCCCCTGTGCAAACTGATGTCTTGGTTATTTCTTGTATTAAATGTTTGCAGAAACCTTCAGTAACAATCTGCAATCCTGTGACGTTATCCAGTACAATAGGGCAAGTGAGTTACACTGCATTACAAAATCAGTCTGTAAGCTGAATCTGAGATGCTGTTCACTGCAGTGGAAGCTGCTAAGTGCTCTGTGGCTTCGATAATCTTCAGTAATTGCAGCATGAGAGCCCAAGTGCTCGCTCACCCAAATTTAAAATACTGCATGGAGGAAAAAATCATGCTGCCAAATTTATAAGCTAGATATATGATGATGAAGTCTGGAGGTAGGAAGTAAAAACAGGAAGTAGAAAGAAGGAACAGAAGTGTCATCAGATTAGAATGTGAGCCATGACTAGAGCATGACCCACTATTGTTTGCATATGAAATAAACTTTAGTTGAACAGACTGTTTGATTTTATATCAGCTGTGCTGTATGATATATATTATGCGATGGTATGCATTTGATTTAGACCAATTTAAAATAAGGGGCAATGTAGATCACTAGTTGTGGTGCTATCGTTTATTTACACATTAAAGGATTTGCCTACTAATAATGCAGACTAATACTACTAAATACTAATGTTCATTATCTGGTCTTTACAGTAAGCTGGAACATCTTATTTTATATTTCATTTTAATGCAGGCATTTAAGACATTGATTTATTAATTGTAAGCACATTTTAAGTTTTTTTTAAATGTGCAAACTCATTTATTTACTAGCACCTTCTAAGTTCAGGCTTGTTTTTTTGATGGTTAGTCAGATGGTCCTTCAAATTCTATGACTTGTTCTGAACTTTAACTCTACTGTGTATTAAAACCATTATTCTGAGTGTCTTATATTGCAAATTCTGTCAATTTGTTTGTTTGCATGTGGCCACCAATACATGTTATACTAATGGTTTACATTAAAGATCTGCCTTTGGTAGATGTGACCAAATGTTTGCTTCTGACTTTTAAATGAAGATGTAAGTTACAAAAATTGTAACCCAGATAGATTCATGCACACCACTTGAAATAATCCATACATGTTGGTAACATTTTCTTTAATTATGTTAGAGCAGCTCTTAATATTAAATTATATACAATGTCATAAATAAAATAAAACACAACATTAAAATAGTAACACAACATTTAAAATATTGCTGAAATTAGTCTGTGTTTTTTTTTTTTTTAATTATTATTTTATTTATTTATTTTTGTCTTTCTAGCACACATCTCTGGATGCCTTTCCAGCCCAACTGGCGAGCCGTCAGGGCCTGCCCCGCTGCAGAAACTCACTAAGCACAAGCTTGGATGAGCATCCTCATGTAGGAAACTACCGACTGCTTAAGACTATTGGCAAGGGAAACTTTGCAAAGGTCAAGCTTGCACGTCATGTGCTCACAGGCCGAGAGGTGAGAATTTAGTCATGATCGTAAAATCAGTTGCAACCAATTTGATTGTTTTTAAAGCTTACCTATGATTTTACTCCAGTTAGTCCTCCTTGGACTGATTTTCAAATGAAGTTCTAATGTTCTCCCTTTGTCAATGTGGGTTTCCTCTGTGTTCCAGTTTTCTGCTGCAGTCCAAAAACATGGGCTCATGGTGAATTGGCTGCTCTAAATTGCCCCTATATAGTGTGTATGTGAGTGTGTGTTCAGCTCTGTGCTGGGTGTGAATCTTTCTCCCCTGGATGCGCATGGTGAACCCTAATCACTAGTACATCATTAGTGTTTGATGTGTATTTCCAATAATTTTATTATTATTTTATATTTTTCAAACATAACATTTCTTTGGACACAAACTTAAAAACACACACAACCACATTTTTAGGCATCACTGTCACCTGATCTCTCCTAGTGCGTTATTAAGCCCACTTTCTGCGATTAAATGTGCAATACCATATTGCATCTTTTTTTAGAGGTATTGGCATATGCACCGTATGTGGCTTCCTGCATGAATAATGTACCATGACACACATTTCCTTTCTGTCCAGCAGAGGTTAAATTATTTAGTGTCAAACATATTAACTCAAATGCACACAGGCCTCCGACTGCACCTGATAAAATGGCATGTGTCTAATTGCCTGCTACGTTAAACATAGCTATTTAGGTTCGGGACAGTAAAAGAGACTTTATGTGTGATTGCACATAGACTGTGGTTCATAAAAACTTGTTCCCATAACGAGCTCAACTGGGTATGAGCCACAGAGGCTCTCTGTCTGCTCACCTACCCACCAGAGAGGGGCCAAAAATAGCAGCCACCTGCGCATGTCATGTCTCTCGCTCTTTTTCCTCCCTCCCTCTCATATTTTTTTTTATTTATTTGTCTTTGCTGGGTCTTTCTTATATTCACAGCCTCTCTCTCAGACAAACACGTACACAACAAGCAACACTTCAAGCTGACATCACAGGGAGATATTTCTAGTGACATTTTATAGATACATTTAGAATGACCACAAAAATGCATAAACTTACAGCGAGTAATTGGCCATGTGTCTGGTTAGTTAGTTATTTGTAGTAATAAATATGTATGCCAAATATAGCACTTGGTAATCAATCACATATTTGTTTTAGAACCCCCCCCCCCCTATTTTATTTTTGGTTATAAAAAATAAATTTTTTTTAACCAAAATCTTGAATATTTCATAACCAAAGAATATTGATTCTATTGCAAAACCCCTTTAAATACGGACACAATCTTGGCATCTAATGAAACCTGAGTGATTCATTTTCAGCTGTCAAAATTACTGTGATAATCACTGATTTAGAAAAAACTGAAGTTAGAATTAAAAAAGTTCAAAAGCATTGTTGTGCCCAGCAATAGATTGGTGCCCTGTCCTGGGTGTATCTGTCCAGTACCCGAAATGTTTTTCTTGGATGGACATGGAAAACCCCCACGACCCTAGTAGAGGATTAAGCAGAAAATAATGACTGAATAACTGGTTAAAAGCGTTATGAAAGGACATGTCTCATTGTTGGCTTTCTGTAGTGACCCACATTCAATACAAAGAACTGGCTCTGGCCTGCAGAACAATCTCTAGATTTGCTTGCTATTGTGGTGTATTAATTTAGATATTGGGGGTTCAAATCCCACTGAAATCACCAGAGTGGGGCATTTAGCACAGCCCTTAAACTAATATTGCTCCAGGGGTGCCCTGCACTCATCAAGTTGGAATACTTGTAATTTGCATTAGATAATTGTCTGTAATGTATTGTAATTAAATGTACACTGGATTTTTAAATCCTGTCCTGTTTACTGCACTAGTGGTGACTGCTGCTTGTTCTTTAACCTTAGTTTGGTGCCAATTCTCACTCAATATTCTTCAATGATTCCTAATTCTGTCATTTGAAGACATTCAGGATTTTCAAAATAAAATTAAAGACCAATCTCACCAAAGAGAGGGGGAGAATGGTTTTAGGCTTTGAAACCAATCAGAATACTTTTTTTAATCCCTGGGAGGAAATTGCAGTTTTTACAGATGTTTCATTAGTCGTGCTTATATTTACAAAAGTAGTAATTAAAAAAATAATAATAATCTGGTTGGGACAGTGAAACCAGATCAGCAAATGATCATGAATGGTAATACCACAGCTGGTTCCTCCTTAACTTACTAACTAGATTTTTTTTTATTGTAGAATAAATTTTTTTATTAATTCAGATAAAGAGATGGAAAGATGTATGTAATCTGACTTGCATTTGGTTCCACTTAGGTGGCTGTCAAGATAATTGATAAAACTCAACTGAATCCCACCAGTCTCCAAAAGGTATGTGGACTTATTTTGTGCATTACTTTAACTGAATCCACTTAAATTTCTGAAATTAATTTCAAACCTCAAAGAATAATGCTTTTCCACATAATCAAATTTGCAATGACTAAGCAATTAATTTATTCCAGCAACTGGGTAAGTCTGCTTATCCTTTCTGATTTCCCATGATGGATGTGGTGCAGTTTTCTCTCTATCAGAGAAACATACATAATTTCATTTGTGCTGCTCTGATATTACTTTGTTTTAACCAAGCCTCAGTAATCAAGTGGTATTTTTGATTGTGCTTTTATTACTCGCTCCTGTTTCATTATAGTTTATCTTAAATAATGCCATGGTCCAATATCAGATTCGGAGTCATACTGTTCACCTCTGTTGTGCAATCCAGTTTCATATTATGCAATTAAGTTACACAACATCTATGCTGGTCATATGCCAGTAATCTGTTATACAAGCTGTGATTTTCTAAAGTTTAATTTTACCCTCAGCGATTTAATAAAGATGCTGTGTAATTCAATAATTAATTACTATTAATAGGGTGAATTTTCAACTTACTAATGTATATTAGATTTTGTATTATTAATTGTTTTTAGAATTTATTTTTAAGCTTGCATTTATATGCCACCATTAAACACAGAGTTAAAACTGCACAAAGGGGACTGGTTTAAATTTATTTTTATTCATACACTTAGCAGCCACTTTATTAGGGACTTCCAATTATTCCCTTTCTCATTGTCCATTTTTGTCACTTCCACTTACCATGTAGATACATTTTGTTGTTCTACAATTACTGACTATAGTGCAGCTGTTTCTCTGCTTAATACGTTTGGTAGTTCACATAGATTAAAAGGCATGTGAAGAAAAACAAGGCTTTTATTTACCATAATATACAACTTAAACATGCTTTCTACTTTTTTAGAGGCACATACAAAAAAAAGGAACATCTTTTCTTCCTCTCTGCTGTTCCTTTTTACCCTTCGCACTGCACACAGAAGGGAGAGATAATTAATCACATTAAAAGGTGGCAGCTGTTCTGTTTACCTGATCTGACTCTGCCCAATCATGCCCTCATGACACAATTTGGTAGTCCACTTTGCTTTGTCCTCGAATAGTCAGGACCACAGAACTGATATTATTTATATTGTATTATTATATAGATTCCTTAAAATGTACCTTATTTTTGCACCTGATCACTTTGGTGATTATTTCAGGACAGTAGTGTCACCAGCACCACCACATCCACCACCCGGTTGATATCTGCTCTTGTCTGTTATTGAAGAACCACAATGTGCATCTATATATTAAAATGGACAAAAAGTTTAAAAACAAAATGAGGTACCAGTCAATGTCTAAGAGGGTGTGTTATGTTATTGGTTTTGAATGTTGAGACTTAATCACAACATTATACACTAACACATTGGTGGATGTTTATTGCTATGTAAAATGGTAAAGGAATGGAGTACAGACCACTGTCATCGGTGCAAAGAATGTTCTTTATTTCCATACGTGTATAAGCTGATTAGGATAACTTATTGTGGTAGTGGTGGTACATACTTGCCCTATCAAAATATTGTGGTTTTTTATTTTTATTATTATTTTTTTTTTGGTGGGGTATTAATAAAACTAAATTCTAGACAAATTTTTAAATACAAAAAAACTGGAATTAATGTATTTTATTCATATATTTATGTAAACTTCTAAATAAAGATTAATTAATATAATAATTTATAAAAAATGTAGTGAATTTGGTGGTTTAAATAATTATCTCAGTAGATATAAAAATCTAGGCTCTGAATTCTGACTGCAGCATGTAATTATGTCTGTATGTGAGTCATTGCTGGGCTTTGTTCTATTTCTTTTGCCCATACTTGTCTATTCTTATTTGTCTTTTTTTCTGAGTCATCAAAGTAAGTAAACCTGCAAAGAATACAGATATAATTTCAGTTTACTTAAATACATCTCAGTTTTCAACCTAATTCTTTTTATACTATCTACACTTTACTGAAATGTTTTGTATAGTATGTGATGAAAGTAGATTTCGATCTCTTTTCTAGTTCATCCAAAGGGTTCACAGTGGGGTTAAGGTCAGGGCCTTGTGTGGACCAGTCACATTCTTCCACACCAAACTCAGCCGGCCATGACTCGTGTGTAAACTAAGTTTTGTTGGAACAAAAACCTGACCTACTACAAACTGTCCCTACAAAGTTGAAAGTGTACAGTTGTCCAACATTGTTTTTTCCATACATTAATGTGACAAAATGTCTTATTGGGCGGCACGGTGGCTTAGTGGTTAGCACGTTCGCCTCTCAGCGCTAGGGATTCCCGGTTCGAATCCCTATCTGGGTGGAGTTTCCATGTTCTCCCTGTGTCCGCCTGGGTTTCCTCCGTGTTCTCCGGTTTCCTCCCACAGTCCAAAAGCATGGATCAAGTCAATTGAGTTCTCCAAATTGTGTGTGAGTGTGTTTGTTCATTCTCCCCTGGATGGGCATGGGGAACCCCCCCCCCCCCCCCACAACCCTAATATGGGATAAAGCGGAAGATGATGATAAATGTCTTATTTGACTCTAGAATTCAGTATACAGAGGAGATGTCTAGGGTCGACTCAATGACAGAACATTTCCCAGGACAGTTCCTTGCAGTTGGTGTTTTCAATAAATTTGTAAAAAGGTAGTCGCAGGTTGTGGTTGAGGAAGAGTTAAATGTGGAGGACAGATTCCTCTGTGTGTGAGCACTGTAGGCAAAATAGGTTTTTATATTTCACTTTTACTTAACAGTATGGGTGTATTTGTTTGTTGTTTACAAAATTTTTGCATTTAGTTAAATTTTTCAATATATAATAACAGTATACCTTTATCCTATTGTTCACCTAATGGTGTATTTAATGTAAAATCTAAACAAGGGCTGACGTACTTGAGGTCCTATAATTTAAAATGCATATATTTATAAAATGTAAACATTTACATTTGGTTAATATATCCTGTATACCCAATACCACATTGGTCGATAAATGATGGTTAGTCACACTATACAGTTACATCTCCCGTTCATGCATCCCAGAAACGCCACTTATTCCATGATGGCCAAAATGGAGACATGCAGACGGTAATGCATTGCTTCCTGCTCCATCTCAGAACTCACTTATTGATTTTCTATAACAATGAAACCCTGCTGTCTCTCAGGTGCAGCATTCCAATTTCAGTCTTTTCCCTCGCTCCTGATAAACACAGTGTGCTTTAACAAACCACAAATAGCCTTTTGCCAACATCAGAAGTGTAAGAAAAACACTTTTTGATGGTCTCTAAGCAGCAGTAAAGAACAGTGCTTATTCAGGACTGTGGTTTAATCCTGGGGAGTGTAAATACGATGGAGAATTTATAACTTTTGTGTTTCTATGAAATATATTTAAGATATTTTAAACTCTGTTATCTTCATCCTAATCCTATACTAGGGTTGCAAAAGGATTCCCCAAGTCCATCCAGGGGAGAACGCTATGCAGATACACCCAGTAAAGGGTGTCGATCTATCATGGGACACATAACCCTTCATTTTGGCAACCCCCCTCCGGTTACATCGGTGCCAAAACCTGGTACACTGGGAGCTTGCCACCCTTGCATTTCTATACATTTGCTATATGTACGGTTCTTTAGCATTATGTCACTTTGTTAAAGATGAACTATGAGTTCACTTTTGAGGGTGGCTTGGTGGTTAGCACATTTGTCTCTCACTGCAATCTGGGAGGAGTTTCCATGTTTTCCCATGTCTGCGTGGGATTCAAGGTAAATTGAAATGCTCTAAATTGCCTCATACAGTTTGAGTCTGTTTGAGTGAGTGGCCTGCGATTGATTGGTGCCCTGTCTTAGGTGTTTCTGCCCAGCACCCACAAGTTCTCCCCTGGATGGCCATGGGAACCCCCCCCCCCCCCGTGACCCCAGTAGAGGATTAAGCAGATGATAATAAATAAATGTTATTCACTTTTGCTTCTAGAGCTCAGGCTTCATGTGACAGGAGTCGATTTGTCCTTGTCTCTACAATCCTGTGTTATATAAAATTCAGTGGCAGGCTGTCAATTTGCAAAGCTGAAATCCTCATCAGTTTTAATCCTGTGCAGAGCAAAGAATGATGAAATACTGTTATAATATGTCCAGGTGACAGAGGACACAGAGCAGCAGAAAAGCCAACCAGTCAAAAAAGTGTTTGCATAGTTTCCATTTTGCTTTATATTACTATTCATTTTAATAATTAATAATTTTGCTTCAACTGTATTTCTTTAGTTATATCTATTTAGAGTTCTAAGCACAAAATATTACAGAGTTTACAAATGTATTACAGAGTAATAAAATGGCACATTTATACAGCCTTTTCATGTTTTTATATAATTAATGTGTCTGGTTTACAACCAACCCATGTCTACACATCATTCTCCATTGGCTACAGATCAATCACCGGATCTGCACCCTCTTATCTATATAAGGAAGCTCATGCCCTCAGACAACACCTCAGTGGTGAATTAGAACACAAATTATGATCCAGGACCTCAAATCAGTGCCTTATCTCATCGTTATCTTTGACCAACTGGCCCGAACTTACCACAAGCACAATCCAAAGGTTGGAAATACTTCCCAAAAGAGCAGACTGTTGTCAGTGAAAGGTTGGAAAAGGAACCAGTTAACTGGCATAGTCTCGGGAGAAATGAAGAGGACCTCAGATAAAAAGGAACAGCCTGGCAACAAGATGGATCTTCTGTAGTCACAGCAAAGAGCTCACAATATAGCAGGAAGGTTCCAAAAGCAGAAAGTAGCTAAGGGTGTAATTAGGAAACGATGGGCTGTAAATAAGAGAGGCTGTGATGTGAAGCTTTAATGAAAGCTGGACAGAAAACAAAAGGGAATATTGGGTCTTTAATGACTAAAAACTGAATGAGGACCAGAGAAACTGCAATGATGGGGCAAGAAGCTACATGGAGACGTGAGAAGGAAGAGTTTAGAAAAGAGTTATAATGATTTAGAGAACAGGACGGTGGACTGGATATTCTGGTGTCATTTGCTTATGTGTTGCTGCTGCTGTGGGGAATATTCATTCATTATCTTCCGCTTTATCCTCTATTAGGGTCGTTGTGGGGTTCCCCATGCCCATCCAGGGGAGAACATCTCGGGCGCTGGGCAGATGCACCCAGGACAGGGCGCCAATCTATCACTGGGTACACACTCACTCACACAAACACACTCTATAGGGGGCAAACATGGAACTTGATCCATGTTTTTGGACTGTGGGAGGAATCCGGAGAACCCGGAGGAAATCCACGGGGAGCACATGGAAACTCCACCCAGATGGGGATTCGAACCGGGAATCCCTAGTGCTGAGAGGCGAACGTGCTAACCACTAAGCCACCGTGCCGCTGTGGGGAATATGATAGAGTAAAAATACAGAGTATGGATTGCAGGTGGCCCAAAGTGATGAATTGAGATGCACATTTTTTGTAACTACTGACTTGTTTGGAGTAGAGCCAGCAGTTTCAATTGAAATAAAAGCAATGCTGTTAAAGTTTAAGGCATGCAACTTCTTTACCACAGCACGGTGGTGTAGTGGTTAGCAAGCCCACCTCTCAGTGCTGGGAATTCAGGTTCAAATCCCAATCTGGGTGGAGTTTCCATGTTCTCCCTGTGTCTGTGTGGGTTTTCTCCCAAGTTCTCCAGTTTCCTCAGGATTAAATGTGAATATGCTCTCTAAATGGCCCCTATATATAGTGTGTGTATGTGTGAGTGTGTGCCCTGTTTGGTGCCCTGTCCTTGGTGTCTGCTCAGCGCCTGAAAACGTCCTGGATAATTACCGAGGGAGTGCAAGCTCAGTGGTTAGGGTGTTGGGCTATGAGACTGAAGATTTTGGGTTTAAATTCCAATTCTACTGAAGTTACCAGTGTGGGTCCTTGAGCCCTCAACATTCATTGCTACAAGGATGTTGCACCAAGTTTCAAGTTTATTTGTCATTTGTGCTCCATGTTGGTACATGTGCACATAAATTCTTGAGGTGAGGCATCAGTATATAACTCTACATAGAACATAAAACACCAACCCTGTGTCCAGACTCACAACCATTTTGGGATACTGTAAGTCACTTTGGATAAAAGCGTCTGCTAAATAACAATGTAAATGTAATTATCTGCTTTCTTAACTGCTACTCCTGCAGCAGGTATAACAGGAATAAAGAAAAGACAGAATTACAAGTTGTTTTTTTTTTATTTCTTTTAAAATATGAAGTGGCTTTTTTTTTTGTTTTTTTTCTGCTCCAAATGTGTGATGTGATATTTCACTTTACGATAACACAAAATAACTGGAATCCAGAAGCACTGGGCTAACCCGACATCGCAGATTATTCCATGTGCCACTGACGGAGAAAACGTGAGGTCCAAAAGAATAAATAGAATAGAAAGATTAAAAGTGACCGAGTCATGTCTTTTCTTCCACACTTTCAAACAAATTCAAACCCTATACACCATGTTGTTTCATAATGTTTGTAGTATGCACAAGATTTGCAATCTGATAAGTTCATTAATGTAAATAATGTTTTTGTATAAAATATAGATCAATAAAGTTGTTTAGAAAGAGAGGGAAATCGGTGTGTTCCCTCATGACTGAGATAAATAAAGTGATTCAAGGACACAGAGAGGTGTGATTCCCTCCTGGTTGTTATTTATAGCTGTGCTGTGACGTGTCTTTGTGCAGCAGGGGTCTCTATCTCACTTTCTGTCATTATCCATCTTTTTAATTTGAGATTCTTTCTAAGGAGCTTTTTAAACAGTCAATCATAGCAAATTTCTAACTGTGCAGAGTTTCACAATTGGCTCTAAAAGTCACTGAAAGACAAACAACTAAGTTTCTAAATGGATTTTGACCATGCCAAAACAAAGATCTTTTTCATGATGGCACATGTGCATTGTAAAAGAAATGTGCATTCATTGTGTGTGTGTGTGTGTGTGTGTGGTGGGGGTTGTTAATATATATGTAAACCCCAAAACCAATCAAAAGGCTTTCAGTTTGGATGTTTAATTCGGTTTCATTAGTTAAAAATAATAGAACACAGATTCAAGCTAATTACATACAAAACACAATGTTTTAAGTGGCTTAGTGGTTAGCTCGTTTGCTGGGGATGCAGGTTCGAATCCCGATCTGGGTGGAGTTACCACGTTCTCCCTGTGTCCGTGTGCATTTTATTTGGGTTCTACGATTTCCTCCCACTGTCCAAAAACATTATTTTATGTTTTATTGCCTTTTTTAAGTTTCATAACCTTACATACTGAGGTATGTATACAGGTTATTATATACAGATATAAGATCTTTCAATCCAAAGTGGTCATTTTGTTATGACCTGTGTACATTGTATCTAATGTGGTGATCCCATATAATGAATGCTGGATACTGATATTCTTAGCATTAAGTATGGCTGTATTTAAAGTCCTGACAAATATTACGCTTGTAAAACTTTTAAGATTTATAAAGGTATAGGTCATAGAAGAAAACATATTTTGTATTCACTTCTTATCACTATTTTCATTTTTTTTTCTCTCTGTAATTCTTAAATGTGTCCTGTTGCTTTTTTTTGTTTGTTTGTTTCTGGACATTTCTCATTACTTTCAGTTAGGGTCAAGAATGTAATATTTCTTAACAAAGGAATATTTAAAAAAAATCCCTAAGAATTTTAGTTGGATGCGTTTCACTGGGAGACGTTTGGACATTGCGAAGTCTTAGGGTTCTTTATTCACATGAATAAAGTATTACGGAAATTGGCAGCAGTGTTTCCACTTTGAGGCCAAAAATATATTGGCGCTTTGCTATGACACTTGTTTTAACTTGCTGAATATTCCATTTTAAGTTTTTTTGTCGCTTTGTAGCTGTAAGAATCTTATAAGACTTTCCAAGGAATGTTCAATTTCATCAGTCCTTTGCACATTTTTTGGACATGGCTCATAACAGAGCTGCCAATTAATATAAAATGTGTTTAGTGGGAGATAAGGTCAGCATCCTGAGCAGGCCATTAGAGTTCATCTTCACTTATTCTGCAATGTCTTCATGGGAATACAACAGCACGATTCTAAATGCTGAAATAATAAAATATGTTCAGAGCTGAAACCATCTTCCTGTCTAACATTTAACCTGTAGCATTAAATAACATCCCATTAATGATTCCACAAAAATGGACACCACAAAAATGATTCCATTTAAAGTAGAAAAATATGTAAAAAACACGTGTATACACACACACACACACACACACACACATATATGTGTGTGTGTATATATATATATATATATATATATATATATATATATATATATATATATATATATATATATATATATATATATATATATATATATATATATATATATATAAAATTATTTATCCATCTTTTTAAAGCAATGAATGAGTTTTTGTGCTTCCTACAGACTATATCAGAATGTGATTTCTATTAAAACATTTTATTGTAATTCATTCATGTGGTTGACACAGCTACCAGTCTTTATTATGGTCCTTGGTTTGTCCTTATTTGCTTTGAAAATTCAGATTTTTATGTCTTGTATTTTTTCCTCTTTTACTATCATAAAATATCTGGAACTTTAGTGGTGGTGTGAGTCAGTTCTGGAGCTAACATTCTATTTTTGGCATGTGTCACAGGAATTAAGCCAAAATCCATTGGGATTTTGCATGTTGTCTTTATAATCACATTTTGATTTTTGCCATATGTTTTGGATTCTGCTACCATAGCTGATTTTGATGTTTTCTCTTGGATTTCACAAGAAATAAATAAATAAGAAATAAAGTTTCCTGTTTTATCTGCTCTAGTTTTATAAACAGAGTGGTTTTTTTTTCATCTTTACAATTTTCTGTCAATGAGTGTGAAAACTCATTCATTTATTGGACTTAGGCAAGTTGATGCAACAGCATACAAAGTTCTTTAAATTTAGTGTAACTGTATTGTATTTTTTAGTTTGTTAACAGTTTGATTAAAAAAGGAATAAAAACCTCTTTAGATGAAGGAGCCAGCTTGTTATAAAACGTAGTTTAAAACTGATTTTATTTCTCATCTTGTTTGTTATTGTTTACATATTTCTGAGAATATTTTTGTCACTTTATCATATCGTCTTTCTTTACATGAATTTTCATGCTGGTGAAAAATAAAATTTAAGTTTTAGTGTTTGTGCAAAGTATGTTGTTGTTAAGAAAATATAGGTTATTATTTTTGTCATATTGTGGTTTAAATTATCAGACATATTTTTAAAATGCATTTTTTGTGTTTTTTGTCAAACAGCTGTTCAGAGAAGTCAGAATAATGAAGATGCTGAATCATCCAAATATAGGTTTGTAAAGGAATTACATATACACGCAAATTATAACACGCACAGTAAATTAACAAACAAAACTAATTATTATATAAGAAGATGAACTAATCTGTCTGGAGAGTTTGAAAGAAAACCATTGCTTGGCTGGTAGAATATGTCCTTTATTATTGTCAATATTTATTATTTTTAATGCTTATAATTTTAGAATATTGTCTCTATTCCTTTGTGCATGATGTCAAAATTTCAATGATGACTAATAACATGTGTTTTTATGTCACAGTGAAGTTATTTGAAGTAATTGAAACTGATAAAACACTTTATTTAATCATGGAATATGCAAGTGGGGGTAAGTTTGATTTATGATAACTTCAGATTTTCAGTTGTCATACATAGAGAGAGACATGTGAAAGTACACCCTTAAAGTATTTGTCTTTATTAGAATTAAAGTAATTATAGAACTCAATAATTATAATTCAGTAAGGATTATTGATTAATACATTTTTCTTTAAAATTTTCCTTTAAAGCTGGTGATCTTTTCAAAACGAATGTTTTTTTTATCAATTTCGGTCTGAAATTTAGTTTAAAGTTCCCATGGTGCATCACTGGCCAATTTAAAGTCCAGATCTCAACCCCACTGAGATGATGGGTGGGATCTTACTGGGCGCTGCATAAATAAATGCCCTCAAACATTAATATCCATTAATGGTGATTCAGTTTGTTTCTAAACTAAATTATTTAAATACTTTTCCCAAATGGTTTTACAGTGTTACTTTAATTTTAAAGAAAAAAAAGATTCTTTATGCAATCTACGGTGTTTTTTTGCCATAAGGTTTTTCACTGTATTCTTTAATCTGCACATTGTTCGAATTTTATTCACAGGGCAGTTTTCTTCCCAAACCAAAGTCTATAATATATAAACCAAACTATATAATTATGTAAAATTCACTTGAAATGATTTCATAATGTTACTGTGGATGAGAGCCAGATGTGTGGCTTTTAGATAATACCATAAAGAATGGCTAAATCATTCATCAGCATAAATAGTTTATTTGTTTATAAAAAAGGTTAAAGAACATGTTTTGTGGCACCAACAGAATTATTAATTTCTTTGGGGCATCACTTTAAAGATCTGTTTGTCACATCTTTCTTCTAGAACATTAACCTACTGTAAATTTTATTCTGAGATTGTAGTTACAGTATGTAAATGACATTAATACCATAATCCACAACTGAATGTCTGTTTACAGGTGAGGTGTTTGATTACTTAGTGGCTCATGGTAGAATGAAAGAAAAGGAAGCCAGGGCCAAGTTTCGACAGGTGAGTTTTTATACCCAATTATACTTTTTAGTAATTCATCGAACTGATTTATTTAGTTTGTACAATTACCCTTTAATTAGTTTTAAAAAATAAGCGTAGAATTAAATATGATTTAATCACACAGTTTCACTTATGGTCCATTCTGTAATTTACCCCAAGGATTAATAAAGTATTCTGACATTTTTGCCTAAAAGATCATTATCATCTATCTACTATTGATCCATCCATTCATCAGCAGGGCCTTCCCACCCTATTCTTTGTCCAACCATCCAACCCCCTTATTAAACACTCACCCACCCACCCACTTCACCTCCTTAATATTATGTATTACTGACCTAAACAAATCATTTAAACATGATTGGCATTAACATGTACAATGAACTGACAGCATTCTGATGTGTTGTGTCATAAACATCCTCCACCTTTCATGTGCTTTGCTTCCACTGCATCTACAAGTAGCTGATCTGACCTTTTAGCGTATTTCACCCTGCTTTTGGTTTTGCATACTAATGTCCTCTAAAGGAAGCCATTTTGTAAAACTGGGGGAACATTAATTCTGATTTGCATTAAACATGTGAAGTCATAAGCAGATATTCGGATTAGAAACAAAACACAATTTTCTTACCACAGTGAAAACACAAATTTTCAAAATTTAAAATGTCCTGCATTATTAAATATGTGTTTCTCTTGTACATCAGATTGTATCTGCAGTGCAGTTTTGCCATCAAAAGAGAATAGTACACAGAGATCTTAAGGTAAGGCCTTTTTCTGCTACAACGGACCTTATCACTTTTTCTTTGATGGGCTGCTAGATCTGGAAACTTTTTTTTTTTGGTAATATGTTGGTGCTCAAAGTGTTGCGTTTATATTTTTTTGTTCAGTATTAGTTATTTAAGGTATTAGGATTCCGTATTATATACGGTATCAAAACCAAATCTAATAATTAATAGAAACAGCACTAGCACATTCTGACATTTACAGATGAAATCTTTTATTGATTAAATTTTGTCCTTAAATAACCTTCCATAGTTTTTGTGCACATCTATATTGCTCTAACCAACTGTCATGTTTTTATTTTGTGGTTGATTTTATGGAACACTTACAGAAACACAGACATCAGCACTTTTGAAAATCTCTTGTTTCCACTACCACACTACACTGCAGCTCTAAATTCATGCTGCCCTGGAGAGCATTTTTAATAGTATTTAATTTCAGTGGTTCTGTGAACAGATATAAACGCTTAGTGAAAAAAAAAAATCACTATCGACCATGTTTCTTGCACAGGAATGATGTTCTAGATGCTGTTCCAGTGTTATCAGACAAATCAGCATGTCTGGACATTTTACAATTGAACCGCTAACTGATTAACTGTCCATTTCTTGTATGTTTGTAATGTTATTAATATCGACAAATGGTTTATAACAGAGTGGCACAGTGGCGTAGTGGTTAACACGTCCACCATTCATCTCTGCGTATCCAGGTTTGAATCCTAATCTGGGTTGAGTTTCCATGTTTACGTTTTGTAGATTTATTTCAGGTTCTCCGGTTTGCTCCCACAGTCATAAAACATAGATTCAGGGTGAATTGGCTGCTCTAAATTGAGCAGTGTGCATTCGTGTGTGCCCTGTGATGGAATAACACACTGTCCTGGGTGTATCTGCCCAGCGCCCCGATTGTCTACCCTGGATGGGCATAGGAAACCCCTCCTAACCATAGTAGAGCAATACGATAATGAGAGGAAAATAATTTAAAAACCCATAATCATATATAACAATATTTGTAATTGTTTTTAATTGTAATGAATTAAAAAGCTGCGCAATTTCACTATCGAGCACTTCGGTGTTCCCTCTCATCAATGTCCGAGTCAGTCTCGTCGCCAGGCGGCTGTTCAGCAATGATGCGACGACGGTTACAGCAGAAAGCTCAGCCCAGGCATCCACAATCCATTCACAGACGGTGGCGTAACTCGCCCGCCGCTGCCTCCCGAGTTTTAGTAAACGTGTGTTCGCCGTCTATCATCCATCGCTCCCACGCCGCCCGCAACTTTACTTTAAACGCCCTGTTTACGCCAATGTCCAGCGGTTGGAGTTCTTTGTTTAATCCTCCCGGAATGACGGCAAGCTCCGAATTAATTTTCGGTCGCACAACAATACTTTTATAGAATTTGTAACTCAGTACAGGTATAAGGCGCACCGGATTATAAGGCGCACGTCCGATTTCTGGGAAAATTTTAGGCTTTTAGGTGCGCCTTATAGTCCGGAAAGTACGGTAAATGTTTGAATAATCCACCCGGATTCACTAACACTGCTGTACTTTACACCCCAAGGCTGAGAACTTGTTACTGGATGCCGATTTAAACATCAAGATTGCCGACTTTGGATTCAGCAATGAATTTACAGTGGGAAACAAGCTGGACACATTTTGTGGCAGTCCTCCATACGCCGCCCCCGAACTCTTCCAGGGCAAGAAATACAATGGGCCTGAGGTGGATGTGTGGAGTCTTGGTGTCATCTTGTATACATTAGTCAGTGGATCATTACCTTTCGATGGCCAAAACCTCAAGGTGTGTCTTTTTAGAGTTTTACATTACATTTTTGGTGATTGAGGGTCTAAAGCCAAACTTCTTTTTTATTGGCTCCTTCTGAACAGCATTTTAAAGTTCAATAAAGTCAAAGAATCAAGAAGTAAGCATCATAACGTACTAATACATCCAGTAATGTTTTGAATAGAAATAGCTTTCTGTAGTTGAGCTGTACCAGCTATTAGAGAACTCACTTACTTCCTCTTTCAAATACTCAAACTGGTCTGAAAACTGTTAGTTGTGTTAATTTTATTCAATTTTAGTTTAAGTTTTATTTAATTGTGTGTGCATGCATGTGTGTGTTTATATCTCCTGCTATTATTGTAAAGGAGTTTTAAAAATGATTAATTATAAATGATTATTGTAGTTGTGGCAACAAATCAATTTAAATATATCATGAACACTGTGATTGCTTTCAGGAGCTGAGAGAAAGAGTTCTAAGAGGAAAGTATCGGATCCCCTTTTACATGTCCACAGACTGTGAGAACCTGCTCAAAAGGCTTTTGGTGCTGAATCCTATCAAACGGAGTAGTTTAGAGGTAGCATAGTCATTTTTTTTGTCTTCCATCTATTGTATTTCTCTTCCTATATTGTGATTGACATGTTTTTTTTCTGGTTTGCTCACTTAGCAAATAATGAAGGATAAATGGATGAATGTTGGCCACGAAGAGGAGCAGCTGCATCCGTATACAGAACCCGAGCCTGATTTCAATGACACCATACGGATTGGTCAGTGTTTATTATACCTTACAAAAGGAAATGCTTGACTTATTGCATGGTATGCCCAAAACACACCCATGAGTATTGAAGAGAATTAGCACATGTGGTATGCAGTTGACAGCTCGTTTAATATCACTGAAATAGGGCTTTTTGTGTTATTTATTTAACAGGATTTGTGCTAAATAATGCCTTTTATATTAGAAATGCAGAGCATTCTTAAGGGACCTATAAGTTCAAACAGAACTAAGTTTTATATTATGTAGATATCAACAAATAGAAATCAGACATGCTGACTGAGCAGACAGGGGAATATGTGTTTAAATGAAATTAGGTTTTTCTTCACCATTTCACCATTTTCTTCCCTTTTGTCTTTTGGATAATGTACTTAGTTTCTTAACGGGTGCATGCATTCCCTTTATAATGCACATAAATAACACAACCTAAACATATTGTCGTTAATTAAGAAATCTACTGTATATTCACAGAGCTGTTAGTATTCAAATGAAATAATTGTTTAAAATATTCATTACATTTTTTTCATCATTTTAGTAAACATAAAGGGTTCATTTCTACTGAGATTTCAGTCAAGTTATTAAAATACTACGGTTAATGTAAAAAAGAAACAGAGAAGCAATGAAATTGTTGTAAATCAGTCTTATACAGACATTAATATGAATCGTGTGTTTCTGTGTTTTAACTCAACTTTTATTCACTTAGCAATAATGTGAGACATCACGTCGTTTTGGATGAAGGGAACGGTCATATGCTGAACAAGACTGGATGTTTTGTAGTCATCATTAGGACAGTTTTATAACTGAGAAAATGGAGGTGGATCAACAGCAAGAATTGATGAAATTATAAAAATCAAATGGATTGCACAAAACCTCAATGGCTGCATTATATGATTATTAAATTTCAAACATTAGGGGTGTCGTGTTTCTTGAGTTTGCTGGACAGTCAAGTAAGGTCACTGTAGTTTACGTTGTACGTTTACGCCACCTCCTGGTGATCCAAGGTATTTCATATTTTTAACTACAGAAAAGGTAGAAATCCCTTTAACTAAAATATAATACTGTTGAAATTTAAGACCTGCTTCAGGCTGTATTGATATTTCACAAATTTTGTAAAGTATGAGGAAATTAATTATATTTATACAATGTGAATAAATATTTTAAAATGAATAAAAAGTAGTAGGCTGATTGGTGAAATGAGGTGTTTGTATAAAGAAATGTGTTTGTAAATCTGACAACTTTTTTTCTGTTTTAATCAGACCTGATGGTGACAATGGGATTCTCAAAGGATGAAATCACAGATGCTCTCAAGGGACAGAAATATAATGATGTCATGGCTATTTACCTTCTGCTGGGTCGAAAATCGCCTGAGGTTAGTAATCAAGAGGGAAGCAGCTGTGTAGGGTATCACAAAAAATGACATTATGAGCATTCAGAGAATGATAGTAATAAAATCAGACCAGAAAATTTGCGTACATGGGGAGAACATGGAAACTTCATTAAGGTTGGGATTCGAACCTGGTTCCCTAGCGCTGAGAGGTGAACGTGCTAACCACTAGGCCACCATCCCATCTGGACACTTAAAGTTTAAGTGTCAATATTACTGTTATATCAGACAGAGGATGTTGTTTGCAGATTCCAGATACTAAATTGTAGAACTAAATTATATACACTACTGTCTTAATGGATGTTTTGATGTAAACACCAGCAGTAATTTTTTTTGAATTTGCTTTTTTTTTTTTTCTAGGTCGAAGGCAGTGAGTCTCTGTCTAACAGCAACCTCTGCATCAGACCCCGCCCCATCAGTGACATCAATACCAGCTTCAGCCAATCCCCAACTCACACCAAGGTCCAGCGCAGTGTATCAGCCAATCAGAAGCATCAGCGTCGTTTTAGTGACCATGGTGAGGATAATGTGACAAAATGAAACTAAACACATTGCCCATCCTACTTTTTATTTTTTACAAATCATACAACAGATGATTGTATTTCATCCTCACAATACCAAAGTGCTTTCGGTTTGTTCAGACCTTGTAGAGGCCTTTGGACTTTTCCATTATCTTTATGTAAACCAGTCACATGAAAACATAATCATATATTAACTAAACTTAATAATTTTTATTTTAATTTATATGTAATGATCTGTATGATGTTTGCTTTCTGTGTGTATACATTCATTTCAGTGGGTCCCTCTGTTCCACCCGTCTATAACTACTCTAAGCGCAATGGAATAGAACAGAAGGAAGAGAATGAGAACACACTCAAGTTACTGAGCTCCAGCTCAAAGACTGATGTACCAGCTTCACCTCTAAATGCACCACAGAGGAAAAAAGCAGTTTCTACAGCTGGAGTAAGAAACCTGGCTTTATCTACAACAGTCATGCTCTCTGTTTAACAATAAATATACTATTAATGCCATGTAGTCCTAAGCAGCAATGTGTGTGAATCGGGGACAAAAAAAAAAGAACTTTTGCATTCAATCTCTGTAAAATAAAATAGTGTAGTAAATCTTGATTCTACACTGATTTTACTTTGATGCTATTTGCAGACTAATGGCGGGATGGCTCGCAGGAACACTTATGTGTGTGATCGTTCTGCTGAACGCTGCTCAGGCATCCCTAATGGCAAAGACAGTAGGTAAGCGGATCAATCAATACTTCATTTGAAATCTAAAAGTATATATATATATATATATATATGAGTGTGTTTTCTAATCATTTAGTACGCTGTTAATTAGGATTTCATGGTTTCAATGTTCTTCATTCTGTCTCATGAGATTGGAGTCCTTTCTCAGCCACAGTTTACAAACAAAACAATCAGGGTTCCATCAGCATTGTGTTTTTAAATCCACATTCTGCCTGTAAACATGGGTTTTACTACGTACTGTATTTTTCTTTATGCTGTCAGTTTAACCGAAGTCTCAGCCAGCACTACCTCGGCTTCTGGCACCACTACATCTCTAGAACCCACTAGACAAAGACATCTAAAGTCCTTATCTTCCACTGGTACTTCATCTAAAACGACTCTGCCTCCTATTGAGGATAACAGTGAATACAAAGGAAGGTAAAAGTCTGTACATTACTTACACAAAGCATGACCATGTTGAAAAAGTAGCATGTTGGTAGCCGAATAGACTATTATATTCACACATTATGGGTTCAATATATAGATGCACAGCAGTTTGTAGCTTCCTCAGATTCAAAGTCGACAGCACAAATATTCTTTCCAATACTGATTAGGTTTATTCTTGAGTATGCACCTTAACTTTGTACATAATCTTAAACCCAACCGTAAGAACTGTAACATAAATCAAATAAACAATTATACAATGAACAATTTACATATTGTAGACTATTAATCTTAAGACTGATCCTTTGTTGGTTTTATCACACGAATTTACATCTTGATTTAGAACCGTAGTTACATATCAATTCATTCTAATGCTAGAAAAGGTAATAAACATAATTAGTATATTAACAGAACACAAACCTCATTGGCTGCATGAAATATCTAAAGAGAGCTATGGTCATGTTGTACCCTGTTGGTCTTAACTTTCCGAATGACTCTTTGGAACTAACTTTGGAACCTTTGTAACGTGGTAACCGCGGTTATTAGCAGTGTAACCATGGAAAAGAACATTGTCAATGTTCTTAGAAGAACAGAAGTTCTATCCACAAGTTCTATTATACACTATTATCACTATTATACAATTTTACAAACTTTAAACCAATTAAAATATAAACTGCTTAAGTAGGCAGTTACTGCAGTATATACCAAAGAATGCCAAATGGCATATGCCAAAGCATGCCAAAGAAATTCATTATGCCCCTATGAAATAGTCTTTAATATTATTTGCCTGGTTTTTCTTAAAGGAACTAATTGAACATTCCAGTTTACATTCTTCATCCTATGTTTTAGTCCATGTGCCAGGCCTCCATCAGCTTCCCCGTCTGATCACAGCCTCAGCACTCCGGAACACACTCGCTTCCCACGAGGCACGTCCAGCCGCAGCACCTTCCATGGGGCGCAGCTTCGAGAACGGCGCAGTGCCACCTACGATGGCCCTCCTGCTTCACCGACGCCCTGTCACGAAACGGGAGCTCTGGCATCAGCACGGCGCGGCACATCCACAGGGATCATTGGCAAAATTACCTCTAAATTTGCCCGTAGGTCAGTGATACCAGATGCATCATTAGTTCTGGTATATGATACATCTTTTTGAGCTTTTATCATTAATTTATTTTGAAACATCTCATCTCATTATCTTTCTCTTAATTCTGTACTGGTGTCACAGACGAGTTCCTCATGCTCAAAGCTGACTTAATTTGTGCTCAAACATAAACTTGACCAATTAGAGCAACCCAAGATGAAAAAACAAACATACCCTACACTAGTGTTTATTATCCTTTGTGGCCTCCATAGCGCAGAACAGGGCTTTTTTGGTATGTGGTATGTTTTTATATTGATCCATAATTGATATTTACACACTGCAAGCTTTTTACACTGTAGTTTTTGCATGTATGTAGATCATTACACAATCTATATATTGCTGTCCTGCACTGTTGAAGCTGCCTGGCTGCTCAATAAAAATGCGTCTCCTATAAAGAGATGGTCCTCAAAAGGTTTCTTCTTTCAAAACCAACACCAGGGAGCCTTTCTTTCCATAGTGGCTTCTGATTGTCTTTTGGGGGTTCAGACTAACAACACTGTAAAGCTGCTTTTAACAGAATGTAGAAACATAAACAGCTCTACATGGACAATTAAACTTTTTAGTTACTTGCTTACTTTCTGAACTGCTTACCGCCCCTGTTTTCTGTTCCATTTTAGAAGTCTATCTTTCAGGTCTTCTATAAGGTAGGCGACAGGTGCAAAACAATCCTTGTCTGTTTGTGCAGTCTTCCCCAAGAAATGAATATTCCAAGTTTTTTTTTTCCTTTGGAGTAGCAGTGTATGTTAACTGCAACTGTCCTCTCACATCCTGTAAATCTGAACCTAATGCATGTAGCCAACATCCATTAAAGCCCACAGGAATAGCAAATTGTTGCATCAATATCTGCTCTGGTGGTAAATGTGCAAATTCTTGTAACTCCAACCTTTAATGTGGAATGACTGAAGCACATGGTGCTACCAATTTGGATGACTCAGGAGGCATGATCCTGAAAGAATTTTGTAAAGCTCAAAAACAAAGAGAATCCTGCTGTCTGTCATCCATCTGAATATGATGCTAAAGTGTGTTGTATCTGCTTTTGAGGGTTCCGAGTGAAGGGGAGACCAGTGGCAGGATGGAGGCATCAAGGTAAGCTGGACTGGATGGGCAAATATGTTTGTGCTAGTGCTTTACTTTTATTTTAATGTCATTTGCATTTGTATGCAACTCCAACACTCACCCTTCTGATTTTCAGAGTGTTTAAGTATATTGGTTAGTAATTTGGGATTATTGTACTGCATTTATATGGCAGACTCCATTACCAGTACCACAACAGAGCATGTATTATTTGGTTAGTCATCCCAGCAGTGTCACTGGGGTGTTTAAATGAAAATACAGCAGCACTGCTGCACTAAAACCCCTTCATCGCATCAGTGTCACTGCAGAACTGACAATAAACAATATACCACCCAAATTATACCAGTTCTGTAATAGTTCTGACCGACCGAGAACAGAGAATCAACAGAAAACAGCTGCACTACACAGTCTGTAATTGTAAAACTACAAAGTCCATCTATATGATAAGTCTAGAAAATGGACAATGAAGAAGTAGTATGAAACAAGAAGGTTTCTTTTATTGCTTTACCTACTTAAATTTTACTGCTAACATGTATATACATAACTCAGTTAAGACTTTTAATGCATTCTCTTCTTTGACTTGATCTTGGAATTTGAACCATTGACATATTTTTGTATATGTTTTTTGAAGGAGTGCTTCAGGAGACTCAAGAGATGAATGCCGTGAGTCAAAACCTCGCTCACTGCGGTTTACATGGAGCATGAAGACAACTTCGTCCATGGACCCTGGCGATATGATGCGCGAGATCCGCAAGGTGCTGGATGCCAATGGCTGCGACTACGAACAGCGTGAGCGTTTCCTACTCTTCTGCGTGCACGGTGATGCTCGCCATGACACCCTAGTTCAGTGGGAGATGGAGGTGTGCAAGCTGCCACGCCTCTCGCTCAATGGAGTACGTTTTAAGCGCATCTCGGGTACATCCATCGCCTTTAAGAACATTGCCTGCAAGATCGCTGATGAGCTGAAACTCTGACCAGAATTAAGAACATCCAGAAGAACCCTCAGTGAGACTCATAATGGGCTTTCAGCGGTAAGTTTTGGTTCCCATTTAGTGGTGCTGCCTTAACCAAACTGAGTGCTGAGTGAATGACTGAGTGCTCACTCTGTACCTTCTGCTTTTCCAATAACTGTTCCTAAAACAGCAATGGCTTCATGTCTGATAAAGGCAACAAGAGTTAATTCATTTAAAACTCAAAGGCAAATGAAGTGAGCATGCCTTTCTCAGCTGCGTTTTGGTAGGAATATTCATTTAGTGCAATAGCAGCTAAGTACAAACTAGGTGCTGCTTTTAAGATACATTAAATTTTAAACACTGGGAAGAAATCTGTCCTGAAAAAATGTATTGTGTTCACAAAATGCAGTGGCTCAATGAGCATGCCTGAAAAGACTTTTGTATACCATCCTTCTAGTGTAACCAAAATGCCAGCAGTGGAAATATATAGCAAATAGAAAGCATTATGCAAGTTATGGCGCTGCTAGTCCGTCCATCACCAGACACATAGTATTTGAAACAAATTCCTTTTAAGAAAACTTAATTGCCAAAATTGTGTGAACGTAAAAAAACAAACCACACGTTCAAAACCTTGGGCAGCTATAAAGCATCCATTCTTGAAATAAGCCCTGGTTTCTATTTAGCATCTCACTTTCACTCTAACATGAGATCAGGTTTGTTTTGTTTTTTGGATCCTACATTGTGTAACTGGGCATTAAAGTTGCCACAAAGCTAAAGGCATTCTGAATGTAGTCGTGCTTTAGGGCTTTACTGAAACAGTCGAGCCCAAAGCAAACAACAAAAACAGACTACAGTCTTTCCATCACCCGACTCAGTAGTTGATGTATTTGGAAAGATTGTGTTTTTTCTGTCATCACAGATGTGTACTACTAGACTTGTTCACTGTCAGATTATGCTGTTTGATTCATCACTCTAAAGCGTATTGATATTTTACAGTTTAGTGACAATGTGCCTGACTCTATGAAAGGTGATACCTGCTGGTCACATTGCTGATCTCACGGCTTTTCCTTCATCACTATTATAAAGTAGGATATATAATTTTTGCATAATTTTTTTGCATCATTTTTCTCAACTAAACATTATATTGTTGTCCTGTTGACCTCCACAGCTATTGCAGTACAGTAATTAACCACTAAAACTAAATTAAATGTGAAGTAATGCGATATTTAGAAATGTGTACATTTAACCATAAATATTAACTAAACCCATATGTCATTTTTGAAAAGTCCTAATTGTATAGAAAATAACATTAGTAAGCAAATGCTGCAAAAATATTACATTAGTTAAGTTATTTATTAAACAAAATGATTCTTTCGCTTTTAGGAATTACCAAAAGTTTGACTGTTGGACAATCAGAAGCCATTTAATCCTGTTTGGGAACACTGGGTCCTCTTTGTAGACTTTAAGTACCTTTTTGGATTTATGCCTGGATATATGTTGTTACATATACCACTGTGAGACACTTATTGTTGAATGTGCAGTATTAAAATCATAATTACCCGTAATTTGTTTAGACCTGTGGTTGTGAGTCCAATGGAATTCTAACCTCACAAAATATTTGGGCATGTTTAAAAATAATACTAAACATTTTATTTATTGGCCTTATTTTGATAAACATGTGACTGGGTAGATGGATATAAACATGCACGCAAAGTCTGAGCTTCACAACATACAGTAGTCTGGTAATGGGGTTCATGGTATAAATAATGAGGGGTTTAAGAAAAGAGACGTTAATTCTGAACAGGCTGGACAATCCTACAAAATCATCTCTAAAACATTTACAATCCAGAAAACCACAGTAATACAGCTTGTGTACAAATGGCTGGAATTCAACACTATTAACAAATAAGAAAAATTACTATAAGAGCAAGAATGGAATAGTGTTATAAATGCACGGTGTTAATGTTCTTGGGTCTACCATCTGCAGAACACTGAACAATAGTGGTTCACAACAGTGCAGGTCCTTTAAGCCTCCACTGTCCAAAGGAAGACTGCTGCATATCTGCAATTTGATACAGAGCAGTTCAACATGCCAGATAGCTACTGTGAAAGTATTTTAGGTCATAGTATAGTGAAAATAGAAGACAAAATTAGAACTTATTAATAATTCATTCATTCATTCATTATCTTCCGCTTTATCCTATATTAGGGTCGCGGGGGGGGGGGGTTCCCCATGCCCATCCAGGGGAGAACGTTTCGGGCGCTGGGCAGATAAACCCAGGACAGGGCACCAACCTATTGCTGGGCACACACTCACACGCACAGACACAAACACACTCTATATGGGGCAATTTGGAGAACTCAGTTGACTTGATCCATGTTTTTGGACTTTGGGAGGAAACCGGAGAACCCGGAGGAAACCCGCCCACTTATCAATAATAGTAAAACAATAGTATTAGTGTCAGTGTTGGCCTGTTTTGCTGCACATAGATCAAAAGAGCTCGATTGTCATCAATAAATAAATACTAAATGACCGCAGTAAAATCTAATGGAGGAATAGTTGAGGAGTCCTCCAAGCTGATGTGTCATGAGACAAATCATCAGTTATAAGTACATATCCAGTTCTTGTTACACATATTGGTCACACCAGATTCCAAAGACCCCTAAACTTTTTCCAGTCTCAAAGATATAGTGTTGGATTACTTATATATATTATATATAACAGTTAAATATGTTTTTTCTCAGGACCATTGTTGGTGTTTGACTAACACAATTACTTAGTGCATATGGTTCAATCAATAATATGCACTCTTCTAGTACCCAGAGCGGCTGTGATGGTCAAATAAGTTAAATTGCAGCCAGGTCTACATACTTTTGTCCATAAAGTGTCCTTTTTAAAATGTACCCCAGTTTATATGGCATAAGAAATATTCTCTGCACATTTACCAGCCATTTTATGTCCGATTTATTTTGTACATACATATATGCATATGTATAATGTACTATTTATAATATTTAAAAAAAAATGCATTTAGCAGCATTGTATCATATAAATATGCTTACAACATTTAGAGTTACCTTATCAGCATTTAGAATTTTTGCACAGGATAAAAATGTTGGCATAACATTAATCCGGGTTTTAATGTTCCTTTCTACTGTTTCTAGCCAGAATTTTGAGCTTTGAACTGGATGTTTTAGTTACTCATAATATACGAATTGTATTCAAAAGACTTGAAAAAAGCCATTGAGACAGTTTATGATAACACAAATAAAAAGATCATGCACTAAATATTATGTAAAGTGGGACGAAGCCTCTAGCACACTTGCACAAGCTGTTAAAATAATCAGAGAATTTAATCTCATAGGTTTTTAAACCTCAAATGTGACTGTACAGTTCCTTAAATGTTGCCTGTTTGTTCGGAATACTAATCCCTGTATTTATCCCCATGTGTTATGTCTGCAATGAGCCACTTTGCATTACACACGTGTTTGATAAAAAAAGAAAAAAAAAAAAGAATTGGACAAGATTTGTTGCTTTTCTTTTCAGGAGTCAGAATGATGCATCTTTTTTATTAAGATAATTGGCAAAAGTGATTATACTAAATATTTAAGCACAGTACCAGTCAAAAGTTTGGACACATTGCCATTTTGCTCCATTGTTTATTTCCTCCACTTACCATATAGATGGACTTTGTAATTTTACAATTTCAGAGTGTAGAACATCTGTTTACCTTTTTTTGTTAGTCCCCTGTTGCTTCTCTGTTCTCTATTGGTTATCACAGAATTTTTGGTGGCGTATTGTTCTTGCCAGTTCTGCAGTGACGCTCATGCATTGAGGGGTTTTTAGTGCAGCACTACAAAATTACATCAAACTAAAAATTACAGCAACACTGCTTCATATAAAACACAAATTCAATATGTGCGATTCGACGTTGTATTTTCTGGGTTACATTGCTTAGACCAATATAAGTAAATAATTTCATAAATACAAACTTGTGATGTCTGGGTGTGGTATTTGGTTGGCTACAGTTCACCAATAAATGCCACAAACTACACACTGCAATCTTTTTTACGTAACACATAACATCTTAGTTGTTTTGGCTATATGATTTAAACATACAAACTGACACGTAAAATAAAATAAAAGTTCATTCAGTTTCAAATGGTTTTAAGCACAGCAAAAAATAATTGCAGAGCATAAAATGTACATGGATTCATGTCTGTACAGACACCAGTCTGCCAATGAGTCAAAACTACAAAGCTTGTATTGTCCGTGTACATTCACACATGACCTCACAGGAAATAACAGGCAAAGGCTCGGGGCCACTAAATCTGTTGCTTTATAGAGTACTTATTTAAAGTGATATGATATTTAAATAGTTATTTCAATAAACATCATGCCCACGCATAATTTTGAAACAAATAATACTAATCGTAAATGGTTATCTTCCACTTTATCCTCTACTAGGGTCGCGGGGGGGTTCCCCATTCCCAATCCAGGGGAGAAAGTTTCAGGCGCTGGGCGGATAAACACAGGACAGGGTGCCAATCTATTGCTGGGCACAAACTTTTGCACACTATACAGGGGCAGTTTAGAGCTGTCAATTTTCTTTGAATTTTGGACTGTGGGAGGAAACTAGAGATTCCGGAGAACATGGAGACTCCAGAGGTAATGATTCTGGAATGACCTAAAGGTTATAAAGGGCACTAACATAGTGTGTACTGTAGTCCACAAACAGATGGACTACAGTCTGTAGAACTACAAAATTCATCTATACGGCAAGTGAAAATGCTAAAATTGATATTGTGTTCCACATACCCATCCTGGGGAGAATGTTTAGAATAATCCTAGGACAGGGTGCCAAACGCAGCAATATTTTAGGTACCGGTGTTTTAGGTTAAGAGTGTTTCATGTTAAGCACAGATGTCAGGGTAGAAATGGTTTATAAAATGCTTTTCATAAAGTGGGACAAGAAATAAAACATAAAGTGGTTTAAATATTTATTTCAAGTGAAAACCATGGCTTCGGTTTTGACCTTTGGCTTCCCATTAATACAGGTGTGATGAGTTGCATACACATGTGCTAAATAATTCCTGGTCCAGTGGAGCAAATTCGATGATAACATGACCTACTAAAAACAGACGTCAATTCACTAAACTATTACCGAACGTCCTCAGAAAAATCCGTGTCCTTAGTTGCATTGTTTAAGATTAACAGGTTGTACAAACCATCATCAATCAAATGTGTGTTTTAAATTGTTTTTCTATCAAACGTTTAAATTGGCATGGCCTCATATCTTACAAAGGCATACACAGTTAGGTTACAAATGGAAAGATGGATTAAAATGCAAAATTATTCACTTCTTTCATACTACGTAATAAATAGAATAAAATATATATATGTATATATATATTGAATTTATCAGTTAAGAATACAATAATCACTAATATCTGTAAACACCGAAAGTGTCAGCGATATAAAATACACTGAGTCATTAGAGCATGGCTTAACAAGAGTGTGTTTGCAAGCAATGGTGGACATCAGGATGGATAGTACCTATATAAAGGCATTCTCATGCATATGATTTGCTACCCAAGTCCTCCATTTAGCCCCAGACAGGCTAGAAAATATCCTTAATTAACTATTATCATCCCCCTCCCCATTTACTACATGCTGAAAAAACACTGGTTTATCAGTACCCACAGTTAATTCCTTAATTTCAAAAATATTACAGTCTTATTGGTTTTTACAATATTTGAGATGCTGGTCAACATGTACTGTCCCCAAAAATCACAAAGCTGGGATGTATCACTGTTCTTATTTACCACCCAACTGCCCCAAGATGAATTTATTACTCCTGATTTTCTATTACCTATTCTATCTACCCCACTGATCTATTACATTGATCTGTTTTTTTCTTCTCACCCCAGTGATTGATCAGAATGTCCTTCATTTACCCCACTAGTCTGTAAAGCTGGTCCCTCAATGACTGGAATGTATCTAAAAAATGTCTAAAAAATATTCCCCTATTTACCCTGCAGGTTAAATGTTTTACTTCTTATTTATCTTACTTATTCATGACCTTTTAAAGTTTATTATTAATACTACAACTGTTTTTTTTTTTTTATTTCTCCATCTGCCCCAATGGAAAAATCTTGTGTATCAATACCACCCCCCATATTAACCCCCAAACTATCTAGTATTAATGGTCACTGATTTCATTCAGTCACTTAAGTCAAGTATCAAATGTTCGTATATCCGTGTTTGTCCCTTGAAACTCGAGGCAAGGAGGAACTCGCGGTTGTCGATGGATACCAGTGAGAAGGCTCGGGGAGACTGGATGTTGAGCTCCTGGAAGTGAATGAACTGACCTTTCTTTGCATCCCAGCGGTACACCTGAGTAAAGGAGTAATCACTGCCCAGTATTGCATACTGCCAGTCCTCTACAGTGAACGGCTGGAAGACCATGGAGCCTCTCGACGGCACACTTTGGACCTCTTCGAACATGGCGCCATCCCATTTCATCACCTTGGAATCACCGATGAACCGTGTAAGGCAGATATAGAGCTCACTTTTCACCTGAAAGTGCTTGACGGCGTAGACATCCTCCATCTCGGGGATATCAGTGCGCCGTTCAAACTGCTTGGAGCTCCTGTTCCACTGGTAGACCACGGGGCGCTGGGAGCTGCTGGATAAGATCAGGTGTGGCTTGCCTGAAATTTCCAGGTACTCAACATCTGTGTCGCGGTACCATGGGTGCAGCGACTGGTGCGAATAGAAGCCATTGCCATTCCACTTGTACACGGTGGTCGACCCTGCTTTTGAACTGTCTGCGATGACAAAAAAGGATTCGCCGTCTAAGCGAAACACCTCCACGTCGTTTGGCTTGCGGATTTTCAGGATGTCGATGTCTTGGATTTTGATAAATTTGTTGGCGGACATGTCTCTCTTGTAGATGTGCGAGCCACCGAATAGTTGAGCCACTACAACAAACAGCTGGTTTTCAATCACCAGAGGTTTGCAGATGACCGTAGACATGCCTGCGAAAAAAATGGCAGATGATATTATAATTATTGTTGACCGAAGGGAAGAAAGTCAGTCACATATACCTACAGCATATTTTATGAAGTTGCATTCTGAGGACCCACCGCAGCAACAACACCTTTCTTTATTCTAGAAAGGTGGGTTTTGTAGGGGAATTGTAAGGGTCAAACCGCCACTGTGCCACACCCAGCTGTTGTGTTTAGTCTAAAAGATGTTGTTATTATTTATAGCACTAATATAAAACTTACTTGTTATGTTATCATAGTTGCGAAATTCCATCTGAACATGGTCCCAATCCATAAAGCTACATCTTCCACTGAAAGGCAAGGCGAACACAACGTACTGGTCACTCCCAAAGGTGAACGTCTCCACCGATATGGACTGGAAGTCAAGAGACTTCAGCAATGAAAAATCTGCAAAAAAAGCCATTTTAACATTAGGCCCCTTAATAACTGAATCCATACAAAATACATTAAATGTTAGTTACCTCTGCAAAGTATTAAATGCTAATTGATTCCAAACAATTAAAAACTAATAGTTTAGTATGAATTTATTTAAAAATCCAGGCATCGTGGCAGCAACAACCGCTGGAAAACCTGTGATCACTAAGACTAAATTGAGTAATTAATTAATTAGCTTAATAACATGAGGGATATGAAAAAACATGTGTGTGACCAGCATGCATTTCTTGGTTTTGTCACTCTGTATTTCTGTATTGTGCTTTATATGAAAAAAAAACATTTATAAAAAAAACAAGGAAAAAAATAATTGTGGGCGACTATGGTGTCGAGTGTGGTTGTGGAGTGCTTCAGCTCTGGGGAAAATGCATTTAGCTGTAGCACTCAGCAACCACGCTTGACACTCCTCACTTTAAATAGCACCTATTCTTACTTTTATTTTTACGTTTACTTTATAAAACCAGACTGACCTGTAGTTATGCAGTCGAAGGACTGAGGTGTTAAATCGTTGATTTTCTTTCCTTGAGACGGTGGAGGACTGTTGCAGTAGATCTGGTCAACCGTTGCATTTGTGTGGTAAATCCAGTCCACCAACCACTTTAGCTTGCAGTCACAACTAAACAAATTTCCTCGCAAATCCCTAGACAGAACATAATGACTTTAACAATGTTTTATCATATAAAACATTGTTAATATTGTTAAATTTTAATGATGTGTCTAAAGTACAAAGCTATGCATACACTTTTGTCAAAGTGTCCACACCCTTGAAAAGGTCTTTTGGTAGAGATTCCAGGTTGTTGAAGGCAAGACTCCTGTAAGGCATAAATGGGTAGTAAAATATTATTTACTGTATCTGCTCCTGTCAACTGTTGTTTTTAGGTCCTTAGCATAAAGTTCCATCCTAATCTGCCTGGAAGCACATGTTCAAGTCTTTAAGTTTTTCATTGTTTCATATTTAGTAACTGCTTCTGCTTCTGAAAAATATTACTAAAATATTATTAAAACAAGAAACTACACCTTAGGGACACTGTGACAGTTTTTTAAATGTGTATTTTCACTAGAAAGCATCAATAACTTCAAAAAATATGCAATAACAAAGTTTTAATGCAGGGTTAGAAAAATTACCATTCACACCAGTCACCCATTTGTACCTGTACCCTAAAAAATATTGTTTGGTCTATATTTAACATTAAGGCCAGCAATTAGAGAACTTTACTGTAATTTGTATGTTGTTATTGTGACTTCAAAAAACATTGTTTTATATATATATATATATATATATATATATATACACATCATACTTACAAGTGTATTAGAGACTTGAGACCTCGAAAGGCAAATGGTGATATAGATTTAATTTGATTATTTTCAATAAATCTGTGAAGAAAAGCACATAAAACAACGTTATCAGCAGCAGCAAAATGACTGAATATACAGTATATAATATACATAACATAATTTTTATTGATGTGTCCTGTCTGGTATCATTTTTATAACTAAATGTTGGCTATTATGTTTTAGAGTGTCATTTATAATTACTTGTATAAATGTTCAAGTATAATATCATTGTTTTGAGATGTTTTTGAACAGGTGGCCTGACCCTTTTGGACTTATTCAATGTATGTATATATTTTTTCCATTGGTATTCTAATATTACTGTTGAAGGATGTAGCAGCTTCTCTATGTTCCCATCTTTGGATTTTAGCTGTATGTCTAAAAAATCCAAATATGGTAACTTTCAAATGTCAAGTTAAAAATATATTTCCCTTGAGCCATGATAATCACACAAAAACACAGTGTCATCCAAAATACAACAAAAATAATACTAAGTTTCTAGTAATAAAAAAGAGCAAAAGTCTGTCATTTTCCCAGGACACAATAAACATGCTGAGTAGACAAAAAAAATGATTTACTCAGTGTCATGAGTAAAACTAATTTTATTCTAAGTTTAAGGTTCTAGATACTTAACGGTATCAATGGCCCAAAGAAAATAGATAAATACTCACAAGTATTCCAAGTGTGGAAGACCAAGAAAGGCATCCTCATTTATAGAGTCAAATGAATTGGCTGTAAAAAGTCTAAACAAAACATAAAATCAACAGGGTTTTAGTTATAATCTGGTTATGTGTTTACTAAGGATCAACATTCATTCATTCATTATCTCCCGCTTTATCCTCTACTAGGGTCGCGGTGGGGTTCCCCATGCCCATCCAGGGGAGAACGTCTCGGGCGCTGGGCAGATAGACCCAGGACAGGGCGCCAATCCATCGCTGTGCACACACTTACTCAAACAGACACACTATATGGGACAATTTAGAGAACTTAATTAACTTGATCCATGTTTTTGGACTGTGGGAAGAAACCGGAGAGCCCGGAGGAAACCCATGCGGACACGGGGAGAACATGGAAACTCCACCCAGATGGGGATTCGAACCGGGAATCTCTAGCGCTGAGAGGCGAACGTGCTAACCACTAAGCCACCGTGCCGCCTCAAGGATCAACATAATATATTAAATAAATGTGCACAAATTTATATTGCACATTTTATATGAATTTCTGTATTGTGATGCTGCTTGTCTAGAACAGCATCTCCTCATCCAATGGAGAGCAATTCAGGCACTGGGCAGGTACACCCAGGACAGGGCACCAATCCATCGCTGAGTACACTTATTCAGTCAAACACACACTCTATGAGGGCAATTTAGATATGATATATTGGACTGGAAGCTCTACTCAAATCGGGATTCAAACCTGGATCCCCAGCACTGAGAGGCAAACGTGTTAACCACCATCATCCCGCGCATTTAACGGTCATTCACATATATATATATATATATATATATATATATATATCATTAGGTCATACATTTTACCTACAGACTGTATATCCTGTTTATTTTGCATGCTTAAAATATTGTATGAAATTTAACCCAAGTCCTGGTACACTTCTTAAATCAGTCTATTGCTTAATAACATGTACTTTTAACTGCTGAATCTTACAGGAGGTGCAGCGCAGGCATGTGAATGAAACTCTCCTTGGGAATCTCACTGAATGTGGACTTCACGAAGGAGCTTAATTCAAGAAAAAAAGAAAACAAGTAAATTAATTTACATTCAGTAAACAATACAGTAGAAAATCTCAAACACACTATTGGCATAAATGTATTGCTAGAACCTTCAGGACCAGAATGTTCTGAAACAACAGCAAGCAACACCAGATCTTTCACACATGCGGGTTATCACTAACACTTACCTACTGCCAAGTTCAGACTTCAGGCAAATGACCAACTCTTCACAATAGGAACCCAAAGTTATGATTACACAATTCACTCTTACAAATGCCTGGTTTCACAAAATATTAGAACATTCTGGAATATACCAATATTTTTTTTTAATGCAAGGCCTGTGTCAGAATTAGTACCTACTTCACGTTAATCTGTTTGCTTGTATGATCTGATATAAAAGAGAAGATGACTATAATGATGCTATTTCTCGCCTTTTATTACCATTGTGTCACTGGCAGTAAATTAATACCTTCCATGTGTTAGTTATTTGTTGTGGCTTGATTGATGTTTTGTGACTTAAATATTAATAACTGATTTATTATATAATTTATTCATTTATTATCTTCCACTTATTAAGGTCACAGGGTGGGGGGGTGGCGTTTCAGGCACTGGGCAGATACACCCAGGACCAGGTGGGCACTATCGCTGGACACACTCACTCACACTATATAGGGCAATTGAGAATATTCAATTTACTTTGCAACCATGTTTTTGAAATGTGGGGGAAAAACCCACATAGACACAGGGTGAACATGGATACTCCACCCAGATCGGGATTCAAACCAGCATCCCCTGCACTAAAAGGCGAACATAACCACTATGCCACAGTGGCGCTCCTTTATCGCATAAAGTGGAAGATAATGAGATTAGGGCGGCACAGTGGCTTAGTGGTTAGCACGTTCTCCTCTCAGCACTAGGGATTCCCGGTTCGAATCCCATCTTGGTTGAGTTTCCATGTTCTTCCTATGTCCGCATGGGTTTCCTCCGGGTTCTCCGGTTTCCTCCCACAGTCCAAAAACACGGATCAAGGTCAATTGTATTCTCCACATTGCCCTATATAGAGTGTGTTTGTGTGTGCGTGAATGGTGTATGCCCAGCGATAGGTTGGCGCCCTGTCCTGGGTGTATATGCCCAGCGCCCGAAACGTACCTCCCTGGAACGACCCTAGTAGAGGATAAAGCGGAAGATAATGGATGGATGGATGGATATTGAGATTAGATGAGAATATTTGTGTTATTAAGGCTTAAAGCGAGGCTGTTTATGATGTGCTGATCTAAGCTTAAGGTTCGAATAAGTTTGAGACTTGATGAGGTTTGTGAAGTTGGAGTTGAAAATAATGAAAATAATGTTAATGGGGCGGCACGGTGGCTTAGTGCTTAGAACGTTCGCCTCTCAGCGCTAGGGATTCCCGGGTCGAATCCCCATCTGGGTGGAGTTTCCATGTTCTCCCCGTGTCTGCGTGGGTTTCCTCCGGGTTTTCCGGTTTCCTCCCACAGTCCAAAAACATGGATCAAGTCAATTGAATTCTCAAAATTGCCCCATATAGAGTGTGTCTGTGTGATTGAGTGTGTGCCCAGCGATGGATTGGCGCCCTGTCCTGGGTCTATCTGCCCAGTGCCCGAGATGTTCTCCACTGGATGGGCATGGGGAACCCCACCGCGACCCTAATAGAGAATAAAGCGGGACATAATGAATGAAAGGATAATGTTAATGGGGTTTGATACTGAGCAGTTGTTCTTAGCAGGGTGGTAGAGAAGATGGTAAGGAGGCTGGCTTTATGATGATGAGGATGATTTGGGAGGTTGGATGAGGATACGGGTTGATGACGTGGATGTGAGTGGAGATGCAAGAGGTGCGAGGAAAGCGCAGCAGCATCATATAGACTTATCTGTGATTGTCACCGCAGTGGTAGACCGCCATGCACTACAAAGTTCAACGTTCCCACATCGACACCCCGTTTAGCATTTCAACAAAACCGAGCCAGCCGAGGCCACGGGCAGAGGCGTTGGTTTGGCTTTTTTGGAGGTGGGAGACACTCACAGCGAGATTACTCACAACGTCCGCCGGGAAGCTGAGTGGTTAGCACGTTCGCCTCTCAGCGCTAGGGATTCCCGGTTCGAATCCCATCTTGGTGGAGTTTCCATGTTCTCCCCGTGTCTGTGCGGGTTTCCTCCGGGTTCTCCGGTTTCCTCCCACAGTCCAAAAACATGGATCAAGTTAATAGAATTCTCAAAATTGCTCCATATATAGTGTGTCTGTGAGTGAGTGTGTGCCCAGCGATAGATTGGCGCCCTGTCCTGGGTCTATCTGCCCAGCGCCTGAGATGTTCTCCCCTGGATGGGGCATGGGGAACCCCACCGCGACCCTAATAGAGGATAAAGCGGAAGATAATGAATGAAAGGATAATGTTAATGGGGTTTGATACTGAGCAGTTGTTCTTAGCAGGCTGGTGGAGAAGATGGTAAGGAGGCTGGCTTTATGATGATGAGGATGATTTGGGAGGTTGGATGAGGATACGAGGAAAGCGCAGCAGCATCATATAGACTTATCTGTGGTTGTCACCGCAGTGGTAGACCGCCATGCACTACAAAGTTCAACGTTCCGACATCAACACCCCGTTTAGCATTTCAACAACACCGAGCCAGCTTTGGCTTTTTTGGTGGGAGACACTCACAGCGAGATGACGTCCGCCGGGAAGCTGAGTGGTTAGCACGTTCGCCTCTCAGCGCTAGGGATTCCCGGTTCGAATCCCCATCTGGGTGGAGTTTCCATGTTCTCCCCGTGTCTGCGTGGGTTTCCTCCGGGTTCTCCGGTTTCCTCCCACAGTCCAAAAACATGGATCAAGTTAATAGAATTCTCAAAATTGCCCCATATAGAGTGTGTCTGTGTGAGTGAGTGTGTGCCCAGCGATGGATTGGCGCCCTGTCCTGGGTCTATCTGCCCAGTGCCCGAGATGTTCTCCACTGGATGGGCATGGGGAACCCCACCCTAATAGGCGACCCTAATAGAGGATAAAGCGGGAGATAATGAATGAAAGGATAATGTTAATGGGGTTTGATACTGAGCAGTTGTTCTTAGCAGGCTGGTGGAGAAGATGGTAAGGAGGCTGGCTTTATGATGATGAGGATGATTTGGGAGGTTGGATGGATCAGCAGCATCATATAGACTTATCTGTGATTGTCACCGCAGTGGTAGACCGCCATGCACTACAAAGTTCAACGTTCCCACATCGACACCCCGTTTAGCATTTCAACAACACCGAGGCCACGGGCAGAGGCGTCGGTTTGGCTTTTTTGGAGGTGGGAGACACTCACAGCGAGATGACGTCCGCCGGGAAGCTGCGCGGAATGGAGGAGCTGCTGGCACACAGCGCGTTATCCTTCGTACACGTGCAGCTCGCGGGGCAGCGGGTCGCGCGTCTCTTGGCGTCCGTTAAGAAGACGCACGACGCCGCGAGGAGGAGCAGCGAGACGCCGCCGCCGAACCGCATGATCACGAGTCCCATGTGAACGAGTCCGCCAGCTTCCGACCCGCGTCGGCGATCCGCCCGCTCATCAAACGGCGAAGCAGCGAATCCGCCCGGCCGCTGAGGGGTTTCTGCCGCAGGAGAGAGGAGCAGGAGAGCGAACGATCCCGCAGCTCATATGATGGAGGCGCTGCAACGGCTCCAGTTGGGGGGTGGCGGAGCAGGTGGACGCGGTCGGAGAGCCAAACGGCGGAGAAAAGCCCTCTCTCTCTCCGTCTGTCCCTCTCCTGCGTGGCCACGCCTCAACCGAGCAGCGCTCCCCTCTCTCTGCTGCTCACTGCGGGGGTCTGTATCCAAGCGACTCGCTGCTCTGCTCCCCACAACACGACGAGCTCCGGATTTCCCCCACCTCCCCTCCAATCGAGGAGCCTCTTTTTTGACTCAATGCCGTCCATTTATGACCATTAATGTGATGGTTATGTGCTCCTTCTTCTGTTTGGACTTTGTTTTCTGTCCCTCTGAATTCACATCGTCTGCACTACTTAGTGATTCAAGCCTCCCATCTGTCCAATGCTATATTCATTCATTATCTCCCGCTTTATCCTCTATAAGGGTCGTGGTGGGGTTCCACATGTCCATCCAGGGGAGAACGTCTCGGGCGCTGGGCAGATAGACCCAGGACAGGGCGCCAATCCATCGCTGGGCACACACTCACTCACTCATACACACTCTATATGGGGCAATTTGGAGAATTCAATTGACTTGATCCATGTTTTTGGACTGTAGGAGGAAACCGGAGAACCCGGAGGAAACCCACGCAGACACGGGGGGAACATGGAAACTCCACCCAGATGGGGATTCGAACCGGGAATCCCTAGCGTTGAGAGGCGAACGTGCTAACCACTAAGCCACCGTGCCGCCCCCAATGCTATATACTGTTTAAAATATACTTGTCTAGTTCTGAGGTGGCGGCATTGGGGCCTTAGTGGTTTGCACGTTCGCCTCTCAGCGCTAGGGATTCCCGGTTCGAATCCCAATCTGGGTGGTTTCCATGTTCTCCCCGTGTTCGCGTGGGTTTCCTCCAGGTTCTCCGCGTTTCCTTCCACAGTCCAAAAACATGGTTGAAGGTCAACTAAATTCTCCAAATTGCCCCATATCGTGTGAGTGAGTGTGTGCCCAGCAATGGATTGGCGCCCTGTCCTGAGTGTATCTGCTCCGAAACGTTCTCCCCTGGATGGGCATGGGGAACCCCACCACGACCCTAATAGAGGATAAAGTGGAAGATGATGGATGGATAGTTCTGAGGTTTTAGAATCAGCTAAATACATCCTTGGCTGCACGGTGGCTTAGTGGTTGGCATGTTCACCTCTCAGCACTGGGGATCCTGTTTCAAATCCCAATCCATGTTCTCCCCGTGTCCGTGTGATTTTCTTCCGGTGTCCTCCCGCAGTCCAAAAACTTTAAATAAATTGAAATTTGAAATTGTTTAAGTGTGAGTGTGGGCCCAGCGATTAGATTGGCGCACTGTCCTGGGTGTATCTGCCCAGCACCAAAAATGTTCTCCATTGGACGGCATAGGCATGGGGAACCCCCCCCCCCCCCTATACCCCCCAAAAGATTGTACGGTGTAAATAATCAGTGTTGCTCATCTGACATCAGAGGCTGTATTTATGGGCGCTGGGCAGATACACCCACGTGTATAATCCATCACACACTTACATTCACTCACACACACACTATATAGGGGCAATTTAGAGCAGTCAATTTACCTTCAATCCATGTTTTTGGACTTTGAGAGGAAACCCACACGGACATGGGTAGAACATGAAAGCTCCACCAAGATCAAGATTCAAACCTGGATCTTCAGCACTCAGAGACGGTGGTGCGCATCACTATGCCAGCCTGCCGCCCCATGTAATTATTTATCAAATGAAAAATGAAGTCTTGTGTGAAACATTAAAACATCCCACGATTCAATAGTTTGTTTGTAGTGGTTTGTAATCAATTTCTATGTGACCATATCAGACTATTATCAGTTCCACTCTTCACCATAATGCATTTCATTGATTTTTGTCAGCGTTTGTTGATGTATAGATCAACCACACAACCTTTTATTTTGGTTGTGGTTTAGATGTTAACTGGGCCATGGTAAACTCTTAATTCCTTCATTTTCTAAGTCGTTGTGGGCTTGTCGATATATTTAGGATAATGGCATGCATGGCACATTTTTGGCCATTATAGTCCAGGGCAAAAAATGGCACAAAAATGGACTATGCAGTAAAAAAGAAAGGTTTGGACACACCTCCTTCTTGCTCAATTATCTATTTCCTCCACTTACTATATAGATGGACATTGTAGTTTCACAATTGCAGTCTGTAGTACAGACAGCTATTTTCTTTCTCTGGTTCTCTGTTCTCTATTGGTCAGGACCATCTCAGAACAGTTTGGGGGTGTATTGTTTATTGTTCTGCAGTGACACTGATGTGGTTTTAATGCAGCAGTGCTGCTGTAGTTTCATTTAAACACCTCAGTGACACTGCTTGGATAGGAATAATGCACCAACCAAATAATACATTCTTTGTGGAACTAAGAACATGGAGGAGTTGGGGGAATTAAAAGGAGGTGTTAAATTTTTATTTTTTTATAGAAGTAAAAGTCCTTTAGATAATAAAGTGCATGCAGGTTTCTAACAGAATTGATTTTTTATAAACACATTAACTTCTGCCAACATTGCTTCATTCTTTTACAACCTTTTTAATATTACATGTAGCAAATACCCTTTGGAAATATACACTCAGCTTTTAGTCAATTATTCCAAGATCAGACTGTTAACAGAGCTGTAAGTTTGTTACATGTTCCCAGCTGACGGCATTCTCATCTCCTGCAGAGAGAGATTACTCAAAGCTTGTATTATATTAACCTTCTGATCCACATTGTCCCCTGTTAGACCATGAAGTGAAACCAGCGTTTTGCAAGACCTTTACAAAAAAGGGTTTTGACATCTTAAAATTCAGGGAACAATCTGTTAGATATTATCTATGGGTTATTTAAATTAAAAAATAATCTACAAATAAACATTAGTTCCAACCGTTAGAAATACTGAAGTCTTTGTATATAAGCAATCAAATAAATAAATTAATTAGGAACTATATATGGGGCATGGTAACTCAGTGGTTAGGGTGTTGGGTTAGTAATCTGAAGGTTGGGGGTTCAAACCCAAAAGTCCACCAAAGTTGCAAAATCGCTAGAGATCCAGGTTTTAATCCTGATCAAGTTTCATATCATGTGAATTTCCTCTGGGTTCTCAGGTTTCCTCCCACAGTCCAAAAACATGGATTTAAGTTAAATTGTCTGGCCTAAATTGCCCCTTTAGACTGTGGGTGTGTCTCTGTTTGAGTGTGCTGGGTGTATGTGCACAGCATCCAAAATGGGAATCCCCCCAATGGACCCAAATATAATAGGAAGATAATAATAAAGATAACTTCCACAAACTTTATTTTAAAAGTGGACATAAATGCATAAAATGCATTAAATTGGTAACTGACAAAAAGTAGATGGAGAGCTCAAACACTCAAAACCTTAAACCTATAAAACATTGGTTATAAGAGTTATGTCATCTTATAAGTGGTGGCTTATGGGAAGGTTTCTTTTGAAAACCTACCAGTAATGATTACCTTTAAAGATGATTTGTTTGAACTTGTCTTCACAGGCTTTGAATGTGTTTTTTATGTCAGCTGGGATTCAAAAATGAAAGATAAATAACTAGCCCTATAATAACACCTGGTATCTGACACTGATATTTCTGCTATTTGTAGCTATTTTGACTAACAGGTGCAGACAAGTCTCTTACAATTATTGTAAATGATTTCCTATGAGGGTCGCTAACGTTCTCAAATGTAACTTATATTTTTTTATACATGAAATACACAAAAGCTATAAACAAGGTTATAAACCCAGTTATCTATCAGATCAGCAAATACAGCCACTATCCATAAGTGCAGCCTAAAACACTGATGACAGTAATACAGTGAGGAAATTAAAATTGTGATAACATGCGTCATTTGATTAGGATTCAATGATTATGATGTACTTCAACTACAAAGGAACTCAGGAAAGTATTAAATAACAATTACTCTATTATGCTCATCCACTGATTTTGTATCATAAATCTATAAAAACTATATTCTAGTTTGAATCTTTTGTTTTTTTCAGACATAAAACACACTGGCTCTGTGCTTATTTGTTCAAAAACATTTTATATTTTATCTACACAGTATGAAGGTCAATTCTTTTTATTTGTAATTTGTCATTTTCTATCTACAATCAATTATATAGCCAATATAAGGCCATATATTTAAATGTAACAAATGTAAAAATCTGAAGCATGTACATAAATATTATTTATGTTCTGCTTTTATCTTGTTTGAGCTTCATTGCAGAGCAAAACCTTTTCCATGTGTGCTTTAGATGGCACACACTATATAAGACTGGATTAAGGGCCGAGTTAGACATGGTGAAGGCCACCACCCAGAAAAACATGGAAGAGGTGATGTGTACATGAACATTGAAATTGTGCACAAGAATGAGAAGGGTAAAGACAAAAATAGGGGTCCACATGGTGAAGAAGGACATCATTAGGATAAGTAGTGTACGGAACAGTTTGTAGTCCTGCTGAGACACGGCAGTTGACTGGATTTGTGTTAGTGAGGTGGAAGCATGGAGTCTTCTTTTGGAACTCTGTCTAACCTGCAGTTCAGAAAAAAAAAGAAGAATGATTTTTAGTACAAACACAGTGTAAATATGACATTTTATTCATAGTTTTTTATGTTAAAAATGCTTTTTATAAGAATCAGGATTTATGAAGTATATTTGTGAGATACAAAAGAAATCTATTACCTGAACAGCTTATTTTGAGACCACCACCCCCATTGGCGTACATATTTTACTAACGAAGGTGGAAAAGGTTTAAAATAGCATTAAGCATCACAGCTCTTTTCATTGGCAGTGGTTTATAATCTATGACCTTTCAACTCCTATTTAGCCAGTACATTTATGTATTTTTATTACTTAAACACAGTCACAACACCATCTGCTCTATCTTTGTATAGTCAATGCTTTTTTGTTTGCCACCAAGGTCAAATAAAACCATAAATATGAAAATGCTGCATGCACTATGATAAGATTTAATGTATTTGCATTCCAGTTTCCCTCTGTCAACATTAAAATCTAAACACACATATGAGTTACATAAACGGGCAACATATCAGGAACAAAGTGCTTTGATTTTTACCTGGTAGATTTTGCTGTAATTTATTACAATGCAAGTTCCAGGCACCAGGAAACCCAGTGCAATGAAAATGACGTTCCACACAATCTCACCTGTCAGATGGGGCCATACAATAGTGCATATATATATTTCATCCTGTGAAGGAAGACAATAAAACATCATGCTGATTTATGGATAATTAATACTAATTATTTTTTAAACATCAAAACAGAATTACCTGTTGTTGAGAGCTGACAGGTACAACCTTGGAGAACAGTGATATAGGAAACAATGCAGCAGCAGAAACAAGCCAAATAAGGATCAGTGCGCCGGTTGCCCATTTAAGATTTAGACTTGGTTTAGTTTCCATCTTTAAAATAGCAAGCAGCCTCTCGATGCTGATCGCAGCCAGTGTGGAGATTCCAACAATGCCACTCAAACTGATGGAGTACATGATCATGTGGCAGACTGCTGAACCCAGACTCCATGCCTTGGTCCACCGCACAGTGATGACTAAAGGAACAGTGCAGACAAACAAAAGGTCTGCCAGGAAGAGGTTCAGTGTTAAAAGAGAACTGTTTGTTAGACGCCTCTCTTGTGTTACCAGTAAAAGTGCGCCTAAGTTACCGACAAATGAGACCAGAAAGATGATCAGCAAAACCACAGTCTCGATCATGGTCACTGACCAGTGAGAATAACGGAGCTCTGAGAAGAAGGTGAAATAGGAAGAGTTCTGTCCAGAGAGAGGCAAAGAATGTGACAAAGACTCTGTTAACGACAGCATCTTGCATTAATGAGATATGGACTCAGTCTGATTCTTGTAGAGTGTACTTTATCTAAAGAGATGACGTCATCACATTTGGTCTAAATCAACTTGTCTGTCATCTCAACAGCCAATGAAAATAAAGTAAACACAGGAAAAAAGATAAAGAGAAGCAGCAATATGTTCATATTAACAATGGAGTTCAGATACATCTTGGCACTGATACATGCCCTGCATCCTTCAGGTGGATCCTTAGATGTCAATCACCTCCATCTTTTACTGCAGTCTATACTGACCATGCTAACCTTGATTTCCCAGCCATAAGCCCACTGTTCAAGATAAAAATAAGTTACTCTGCAGGGAGAAAAAACTTGCTATTTTTGGTTACTTGTTTAATCATTCATTAGCTCAGTGGTTAGGGCGTTGGGCTATCAATCAGAAGGTTGTGGGTTTTAATCCCAGGTCCAATGAAGTTACCAATGTGGGTTCTTAAGCAAGGCCCTTAACCCCAATTGCTCGCTTTGTAAGTCACTTTGGATAAAAGCGTCTGCTAAATGACATAATGTAATTTATCATCTAACCTGCAAGCCTAATTAATACTAGTCTCACCACTTGTTGGTTTTGGCTTCATCATCAACTTTGTGCAGTTGCCATTGGAGATGCTGATTTTCACGCTTCTCCTCCTCAAGCTCTTTGGCAGACACTTGAGTCTGGGGGTGGAAAACTGAATAATAATCATTCCAAATAACAGATGGATCTGTTATAACAGAAAGTCCCAGAGAAAATAGTTTTCCCCCTAATTGTGTAACATCAACCCTGTTTGGGTAACTTGGGCATAAGTTAGTTGGTTAGTTAAAACCCCAGAACTATGTCAAAACTACAACTAAACTCTATTTTCAGGTTTTGTAAATCCTCTAATGTCAACAGAGTATAATAGAACGTCCCCAACTTTGGAATGTTAAGGACAGGTTGGGTTTTAGAATGCTGCTGCAAATTGTCAGATCATTTAAGATTCCAGGTAAGAGAAATGTACCTCAACACTGAAATGTTAGATTTTCGACATAATGTTGCTTGAAATATGTGCAGTGTTGGACAAGCTACTTATGGGATGTAGTGAGCTAAGCTATTATTTACTCAACTATAAATGAAGCTTCACTACACAAAAGCTACCACCTAAGTTACACAAATATGGCCAAAGTAACTCAACTATTCAGAAGCTGTTAGATACACTGAATAAAACATTTATTGTTTTTATATATAACACACACACACACACACACACACACACACACACACACATATATATATATATATATATATATATATATATATATATATATATATATATATATATATATATATAATTCAGTCTGAATAACTGGAGCTTATTGATAAAAACACCTTCTTATATACTAATTTAATTTCACAATGGTGAAAACTACATGTACGCTTAAACACACACACATTGATTTCAGTGGGGACAGCAGCAACAATAAAATAAAGATGGAAATAGTAAAGTATATTTAATAATACAAAAGGATAAATAACGATATATGAAAAGATATAATAGCTCGGTACAGCCACGCTTTATAGAGTCGAGAATCAGTCAAATGCCGCCATCTATTGGTAAGACATCGCCATTGCGACGTTTTAAGGTGGGCCGGAAAACAGAGTAAGAAGCTGACGAACAGCAACTTGAGTCAGGCTTGTTAGGAAATGTGCAGCTTAATGTAGCTCTGTGTTTAAACTGGACTGCTTGCAGTGAACTCGCCGTAGAAGCGACAGGTAAACAACTTCTTTCTAACGTAACAATGGCTACCTAAGAACAAATCAATGAACGCAGATGGAGGAGGTTCTTTTAAAGGAACCCACCGTGTGAGCTAACCGCCCCGAAACAACAACGAGCAGCGAGGCGCCGAGCTCGGGTTTCGATTAAAACCGAGCTTTAACCGAAATGTTCCTGATTAAAGGCTTTATATTTTATTTGGTTGGATAACCCGTTGTTTCCTTCGACATTACTCTGAGTTCCTTGTGTCTGAGACTGGATCGCAGCGTTTTTGATTTATAAACATCTGCGGGAACATGGTTGCCAGATTGAATGAATCCACCGCTCACAGCTGCCACTCTGTTTAACGGGGTGTTGTGTTTTCTTCCTCCATGAACATTAACAGCTGGTAAAATGTTGGGAACTAGTGTAAACAGACGAACACCGCTCCTAAAGTTTATTTAAATAGAACTTCATATGATAAATAATTATTACAGACATTTAACACAACAGTAAAAATCAAAACAAACAAGCAATATATATATAAACACCCTTATATCGTGTTAAATTACTTTATCCTAAATTTATTCTGCTTGTGAAGTAGAAAATGGGCAATTTATCCATAGAAAACAAAATTAATTACCATTAATTTGTTTTTTTTTTCATTGATCGGATCGGATAACGGGAAGTGGATGAATTAGCATTTGCAAAATTGACACACAGACAAACAAATGAATTTATTCATTCATTATTCATTCATTCATTCATTCATTATCTCCCGCTTTATCCTCTATTAGGGTCGCAGTGGGGTTCCCCATGCCCATCCAGTGGAGAACGTCTCGGGCGCTGGGCAGATACACCCAGGACAGGGCGCCAATCCATCGCTGGGCACACACTCACTCACTCATACACACTCTATATGGGGCAATTTTGAGAATTCAATTGACTTCATCCATGTTTTTGGACTGTGGGAGGAAACCGGAGAACCTGGAGGAAACCCACGCAGACACGGGGAGAACATGGAAACTCCACCCAGATGGGGATTCGAACCGGGAATCCCTAGTGCTGAGAGGCGAACGTGCTAACCACTAAGCCACCATGCCGCCCAAATGAATTAAATTTTTTTATTTTAATATGAATAAATTTAATAAGAAACAAAAGTCAATGAGACAAAAACAATAAGCATATAAAGCTGACTGGAATAAACTCAAGTAAATCAGAGAATACCTGAATTAATAAACAGTAAAATACAACTAGCGAACCGCAGCAGTGGTAGTTTCAGATAGCTTCATAGTTACAGTGCTTAGAATAACAACAAATTGCAACTTAAAAGTGGTTTAAGATGGATCTAAAGTTATACAATAAATTGTAGATGCTGGAGTTTATATAGAATATGGAAACTACACCCAGATTGGGATACGTTGAGAAGCGAACATGCTAACCATTATCCATCGTTCTGCCCCTCTGAACAGTTAACATTCAAATATGTGTTTTTTTTAATTTTTTTATTTATTTATTTTTTTTAATCTTTATCTTGTAGGTGGGGATAAGGGTGAACACAATGAATCCAAGATGTGTCTCTGACTTCCTCTATAACCTCAGAGTCTGGTGGCAGTTGAGTGGTCATCAGAAAAGTGCCAAACAGAGCTCAGCATCATGCTGAGTAAAGAAACAGAAACATGAACCACTATGTTCCTCTCCGACAGCTTGGCGATGGCACCTATGGCTCCGTCATGCTCAGCCGTTGTCTGGTATCAGGGGAGCTGGTCGCCATCAAGAAGTAAGTGACAGACGGACAGTACTTGATCTTTTCAAAACCCAGAACATAACTATAATTACAGAGAAGTTCATTGATTTTAGTCGTTTAGTAGTTTCGATCATTTTATGTTGCACAAAAGTGGTTTAAAAGGTGCTCATTTAAAAAAGAACCAGAGTTTTTGAGCTGCCTGAATTCCTTTAAAATGAATAAGAATGTTTAACAATTGATGCACCATCAATACTAAACCCAAACCCTTTATACTGATAAACATCCTACTAAATAACTGTATTTTAATTAGTCTAATAAATACATTTTACAGAATGAAAAGGAAGTTTTATTCCTGGGAGGAGTGCATGAACCTACGAGAAGTTAAGGTAAATGCAATTATTGTCTTTTATCTAGCAGTATTTGTATTCTATTCCAAAATGTGTCTCAAATCTCTGTCGCAGTTACAGTAACTTTGTGGCACCATGTAGGACAAGTCATTAGAACAAACACTGACTTTCTATTATAAATGTTTTTTTTCAGGGCTGATTTTTGTTATTTTACTCAGTGAAATAAATGGAATTGTGTTATTGTATTAATATACGTATGTTCACATTTTCTTCGTTTGATAAGGTATTAGTTTTTTCGCAATGTCTAAGAAACACCAAACCTTAAAAATGACACTTTAGAACCCTGAAATTTTAAACTTAACCAAATATCAGATTTATAAAAAACACACAATTAAATATCCACTATGCCTCATTGTTGCTCTACAGTTTATGCAGGTTGCTGCAGTAATGTACGCTCTTTTATTTCCAGTCCCTAAAGAAACTCAATCATGCCAATGTGATCAAGCTAAAGGAGGTCATCCGGGAAAATGATCAGCTCTATTTTGTGTTTGAATACATGAAGGAGAACCTCTACCAGCTAATGAAAGGAAGGTATGCACAGTTTAGTAGAGATTGCTGTTGTAATTTTTAGCATTTATAATATTTAGTGTGACTGTTTTAATATAACATTTCACAAATCATCTAGAACAGAACTGTTTCCTGAGTCTGCAGTGAGGAAGATCATGTTTCAGATTCTACAGGGACTTGCTTTTATTCACAAACATGGTGAGACACTTGCATCATTATCATCATCATCATCATCATAAGTTCAACTTATATAGAGGCTTTTCTAAGCTCAAGGTCTCAATATAATAATAAAACTATACTGATGTTATAGTAGATGGATTGGTAAATAGAAAATGGCTAGTGTTATATTTGCACAATAGATTTAGACATCTTTGCTCTTTTCTCGTATTTTTTTTTATTTATTTTGCATAAATCAGATTTTTTTTTATAACTTTAGCATCTTTTATTACATAAAAATGAAAAAAAAAACAGTAAATTATTTACTCTAGTAGCAGAATCTTTTTTTCAGTTGGTTAAATATGTATTTGTTTGCTTGTTTATTTAAAGACATTTAATTACTGCTCATAGCAAATTACCATTTTAGGTATTTGATTAGAGGAACAAACCATCAGTGCAATCTATAATGTGTGATTTACTGATGGTGCTTTAATTTGTTCCTGTTTTCAAAGCAGCATAATTATAAATACAGCAAAATTAAACTTTTGTTTCTGTTTCTGCTTTTTTGTAGGATTTTTCCATAGAGACATGAAGCCTGAAAATTTGTTGTGCATCGGACCGGAATTGGTCAAAATTGCTGACTTTGGACTTGCTCGAGAGATCCGTTCCCGTCCTCCTTACACTGAATATGTATCGACCAGATGGTGAGCTTCACTGATTTTTTTCCTGAGACGTCTTTTCATACTTCAAATGAAAGGAGTGCTATAAAAACAATGTGATGGAATTTACAGTTAGAATTTGTATTTAATAGCAGTGCTTACTTAACTTTTTAGATTTTTTTCAGATTAAGTAAACATCTTTATGTTGTATTTTGCTTGTAGGTACAGAGCTCCAGAGGTCCTTCTGAGATCCACCAGCTACAGTTCCCCTATAGACCAATGGGCTGTGGGCTGCATTATGGCTGAACTTTATACACTCAGGCCCCTCTTTCCGGGCTCGAGTGAAGTGGACACCATCTTTAAGATTTGCCAGGTGCTAGGAACACCAACAAAGGTAGTAAACATAATAATAACAATAACACAATTTAAATCTTATTTTCACTTTGAGATTAGCATTTTGCCAAATATGTATACAGTATGCATGTAAATGAACAGTGATAATTGGCAGTTGGACAAAAATCTTTTCAATAATGGGTTTAGGTGTGAACATAATATACTTTTTTAAATTTGGGGCTAAATTGTAGAGGCTAAAACACTAGTTTATCAGCTTTACCAAAAAGATATCAATATTCTTTAACCAATGATGATTATAATAATAAAAAAATAAATGACTGTACTACTTGATCAATATTGTGAACTTTTTTGTATTTGGGTTTAACAGAGTGACTGGCTTGAGGGGTTCCAGCTGGCAGCCACAATGCATTTTCACTGGCCTAAGTGTATACCCACTGGTTTGTCCAGTTTAATTCCGAATGCCAGTGCTGAAGCCATCCAACTGATGAAAGACCTCCTACAATGGGACCCTAGAAAAAGGCCAGCTGCCAGCCAGGTATCATGCTCTTAAATCTCACTTTAGTCTTTTACAAAAAAAACTATATTTGTACTGGCAGTGTGGTGTTTTTTTTAGCAACCCAGATAAGGGCACTGAATTCTGAACTGGTCTTTTTATAATTTATATTTTCCTTAATGTGAAGTTTCTAACTCCATTAATGCTTTACCCTTAGGCCCTGCGTTACCCGTACTTTAATGTGGATCAGATTCAGAGTAAGACGCAACAAATTCAGGACAAACTTCAAACACAGCCCCCGCACCTCAGACCTGTCCCTCCACCTCAGATTCCAACTCACACTTTGCCTGGTCCCTCCATCCAACCGCAGCCCCCTCTGCAGAAGCCTCCTAGAAGAACAGCAGGGGTGGCTTTGGAGACAGAGCGACTGCTGCAGAGCCGTTTTCCTCAAATACATGACAAAGGTTTGCAGAATAAGGTAAATGATTGCACAGGTGTGAAATATAAACAGACTTTAATATGCCACATATCATATATGATTTATTCTAGCTCCTGCACATTTAACAAAAATAGTTCATATACATTTACAATTAATTTTATAGTTTACAAAAGAAATGATCTAATAACTTTATTACTTTTTTATTAGACTTAAATTACAAACTATATAAAATTGGCTTAATGTAGCAACAGTTAATGATAATTTAATTATGAGTTGAATGTCATATGTTTAATAACATTATTAATATACTATTTTTGCATGCCCATAGCATTAATGTTTGGCTAATAATTAATAAATTATGATATTTAAATTAAAAAGAAAAAAAAGTTAACTTTAAGGCGAGTGCTACTACTTTGTTGATTAATTGTGGGTGACTTTGTTTCAGTTCACTCCAGAAACCAAGAATTCTACTTTGCCTGGCTGTTCCATGAATCCCACTGTAGGCTGTAGTAGGAGATGGGATCACATGCCTGGGGTGGTAAAACATGAAGAGTGGGTTGATTATGAGAACCTGGCAGCCACAAGTGTCAGCAAACCCAGTTACATTGACAGTGAGAAATGCAGTCTGGGAGACAAGAGTATGAACAAGTAATATGACCTTCTGTACTACAGTTATTTATTATACTTTTAGAGTTAATAATGTAACATCCATCATGATATGCAAGAAAATCTTTTTTTAGAGGATTTATTTGAGAATCCTAGTGAGGTGCACAGGATTTGTGATTGTGTTAAAATTAACCAACATTTGCTTACGTTTCTATGGTTGGAAATGCTTTGAATTTTAGGGTTTTCAAAGGCAGGGATGAAGGAGTTAGTAATATGAATAACACGCTACCCATGCAAGATTCTTCAACGACAGTCACAGCCAAACAGCATTACCTAAAACAATCAAGATATTTACCAGGTAAGGATTTTTGTGAAAACTATTTGTAATATTTAGGTCAAAATATTAACGTGCAGAACAATAAATTAAAACCCTAAATACAGAATCTTGCCGTATGTGTCACTTACAGTTGCAGTATTTATTTACATATGTTCAAATACAAATACACAAAACCCGTTCTTATATTAGAATCCATTGTCAAGAGTCCAAGAAAAACCCTTTATTGCTGTCAAAATAAATATATTGTTTAACACAAATAACACGAATATTGTAAATTTATCCACAATAAGCAATCGCTTAGAGATACGACAAAACTGTTACCGCATGTTTACTGAAATCAAATTTTTGTAATCCATATACTGTCCACGAGAGGGCGGAATAAATACAGTACTCATGTTATATTACTGACAGACACAGATACTCTAGCCACTGAAAATCAGCGGCACCCAGTGTAAATAAAAGACTACAGGCCACTTTGTTGTGGTCGCTGGTGTACTTGAAGTGTTAGGCATAGATCACTTAAAACTTTTCAGCTGTTTTTATTGTTATTATTTTGGTTTATTAACTGAAATATGTTTTTCAGGTTTAAGCACAAAAAAGAAGGTAGCGGTCAATGCAACAAAGGAATCGTGTGGGATCACGTGGGGGAGTAGCAGTGCCCCTTTTGGAGGCACACTTCCTTCAAGAGGTAGTCATGGTACGACCAGAAACCTTTTTTATTAATTTAATTTTAATTCATTTTATTTAATATATATGATTAGGGCACGATGGCTTAGTGGTTAGCACGTTCGCCTCTCAGCGCTAGGGATTCCCGGTTCGAATCCCCATCTGGGTGGAGTTTCCATGTTCTCTCCCGTGGGTTTCCTCCGGGTTCTCCGGTTTCCTCCCACAGTCCGAAAACATGAACAATATGGGTGAAGTCAATTGAATTCTCAAAATTGCCCCATATAGAGTGTGTCTGTGTGAGTGAGTGTGTGCCCAACGATGGATTGGCGCCCTGTCCTGCGCCCTAGACGTTCTCCCCTGGATGGGCATGGGGAACCCCACCGTGACCCTAATAGAGGATAAAGTGGGATATAATGAATGAATGAATGAATAAATGATTAGGGTACGGTGGCTTAGTGGTTAGAACGTTCGCCTCTCAGCGCTAGGGATTCCGGGTTCAAATCCCCATCTGGGTGGAGTTTCCATGTTCTCCCCGTGTCTGCGTGGGTTTCCTCCGGGTTCTCCGGTTTCCTCCCACAGTCCAAAAACATGGATCAAGTCAATTGAATTCTCAAAAAAATTGCCCCATATAGAGTGTGTCTGTGTGAGTGAGTGTGTGCCCAGCGATAGATTGGCGCCCTGTCCTGGGTGTATCTGCCCAGCGCCCGAAATGTTCTCCCCTGGATGGGCATGGGGAACCCCACCGCGACCCTAATAGAGGATAAAGCGGGAGATAATGAATGAATAAATGATTAGTGCCTTTAGATAAAAAATAAATTCAAACCGTTCATGGGGGAATGTTCAACTGTATTACAGGTTCACGAGGATACATGCCCCTGGTTTACAACGAAGATCCTGGTTCAGGTTCTGGTGGCCAAAGAATGCAGCTAGCACCAATAGATTCAACATATTCAAGTAAGTTACACTAAAAAGTTTGTTTTATATATATTTCATAAAGTAGTTCTACTCCACCAAATACTCAATTCTCATAAGACAAAAAGCAGTAAGACACTCATAACCATGTGATAAAAATCTAAGTACATAACTGTATGTATGGCCAATATAGTGCTGTTCTTTTTTGTTAAAATAGAAGAAGAAGGAGATAGAAGCCCTGTCCAGTAGCAACTATGAAATATATATTTATGCTATATATTAGATATACAGTCACACACAGAGAGAGAGAGAGCTGGATATGTTCTGGATAGTGGCACTGGAGGAGAAGGCGGAGTCGTTGGCAATGGACTTCGATTAAAGCTATTAATGCACTTGACCTGGCTCCGCCTGATAAATGTGTGTGCCCTTTATAAGCTGGGGAGAGATCAAGCATGAGCTACAGGAAGCAAGGGCACAGCATTTCCACCAGCCAGTCTTCTATTTTAGAAACGATGTACTTTTAAAATACTGTGTTAATAAAGCAGTTTGTGAGCTTTTGAACTCCTGTCTTCTCATAAGAGAGAGAAAAAGAGACCAAGGCAAATCAAGACGAACGAAACTCAGAACAAGACAATCCTACAGCAATCATGACTACAGCATCCTACACACAGATATTGGAACATGCACCCAGAGGATCTGACAAATGAAGTGGAACAGACAAACATTTAGTTACACACAATGTGTTTTAAAGTAAATAACCAAACAAAGCTGGTTTTTGGATTGAATGCACCAAACTAACCCATGCCCATTTGCTAAAAGTTAAAGAACCTCATAGAATTCAATGTGTCAAGTATCATAATAACACATATTGACCAAATGCACCAAATACCAATAAGAAAGACAAAACTGCTGATGCCCCAAACTCTGAGCAACATATTTATCTAAGACACCGGGCAACATTAACAGACATTAACAAGCTGAAGCACTACATATGATATATCTATAAGTTCGGAACAAAAATAAGCCAAAGGACTGGAAGAATTAAATAATCAAAATTACCCAATATCCTAGCTGTTATCTCTCCTGAACTATCATGTTGCAATTTACTGCACATGGTGTTCTTGTTTAATAAATGTTTTAATGTGCCATTTTTTAAGATTATGCAACATGGAAATCAAGCAGGACAAGCAGTCACATTGGTCCGTCATTCCACATGTCCCCTTCTTCCAAGAGCACACCAAACATTCAGCCTCGATCCACACCTCAGCCAGTACACGGACGCACAGACTGGTCTGCCAAATACGGCCATCACTAATACCTCTACATGGCACATTAAAATCTACTGGACTTTATCAACTGACTTTCTGTGCATCTTTTGTTTTATACAGCAATAACCTCATCAGCATTCCTCTTTGTGATAATTGGTGATAATCTACTGCAAAACCCGTCATATGGCAGGTGTAATTGTTGTTAAGTTGCATCAATGTATACTGGTTATTAGTATCTGTACTAATGATCATGGGCATGTGTTCATTTTGTCCCTTTTTTTTTAAAGTACAATTTGCCTTTTTTAACGTATTTGCATTTTTTTTTTAAACTTTGTAAAATATGTATATTTTGTGATGTTGATAATCGATCCTAATTTGTTGATGGCAGATTTTATGATGTTGCCACTCAAACGATGGATTCAGGTTTAAAGAACGGTTTTGATACCATGAAAATACCTAAAAAAATCTGTTGCAATCTAAGATAATAAATAATAATAATAATAATAATAATAATAATAATAATAATAATAAAGGAGATAAGAAAGTTACTGCAATATCATTTTCTTTTACAAAAAAAAAAAAATCACAATTCAAAAGGTGAACATTTCAATGATTTAAGCAGATGAGGTTTATAAGGAAACTGATTTAGGTAATTTTAGTTAATGTTATGGGGGGGCTGTTCATGTACAGCTGCTGATACAATACTCCTAATAATGAAGATTTGTTCATAAGCCAAATAGGCTGTTTATAAGGCACAGTGTAGAGTCTAAAGTAAGGAAACACCAAACAGCAGTAAAGTGATAAAGTATGGTATAAAAGGAGGCTGTCTCACACTATGATCAAGATCGGTGCTCCAACCTGCCTCAGGTACCAGCTGAAGGGCACTAGTGTGTCTGAGGGGAAATTCTCAAAGAAGAAAAATGTATATGTTGCCCTAGAGAATAATCGTTTTGGCTGACCCACACAAGAAGACAGAAAGGGGGGGGGGGGGGGAAAGGTAGAAACTGGGTCACAACTGAGTGTAGCAGCCCCTAACACTACACTACACTGCAGAAATGGATGCGCAGGCAGGATTCCCAGCGCTGAGAGGCAAATGTTCTAACCACTAAGCCAACCAGTAAAATAATTATTTTTAGATAAGCAGTGAAGATTTTACATTATAAACTTTCATTAAAGAAGTTTAAAACCTGGTTTCAAATTTTTTTCTATCCAATATTTACATTATTTTCCTTGTGTCTGTTCGTATGCTATAGAAACAACGGTTGCAACATTACTATACCCCCCCCCCCCCACACACACACACACAACAAGCAATCTGTGCTTCTGTTTTGGTTTTAAGCTTTCGCTTAAAGTTTTATTCTCGCAAATTTTTTACAAGCACAAGTTGCTTGTTTAATTATATACTGACATGCAAATATTTACAATAGAATTGTAAAAATGCTTGCCTTGTTTTATGAAGACATAATGCTCATGGGCAGTGGTCTGTCGTTTAGCACAGATTCTGTTAAGTCTTTAAAAATAAGGTTCATTGATCAGTCATCTCCACCCTTAGCCCAAGGACACATTCCTCTTGCTTTGCTGTGCAGTGAATCCTTTCTAATATCATTCATCATGTCACACTAAGGGGTTAAAAGCTGAAACCCAATGATTATACTGTGCTCTAAATAGGCATCTTATAGGGGTTGTAATTTGATCAGAAGCTTTGTTCCATCAGCCATTCAAATCCAGATGTACAGATAATGATCTTTACTTTTACTCCATTTTAAATGAAAAATGACTATTTTATGGAAGTTTAATACCTGGAATTTAAGTAGTAAAAATCCCTAACCTTGCTACCAAGGAATTAGTTCATACAGGGCTGATGAGACCAGGACTTACATTACCTTTAGACTGGGAGGATACTTGCATTCAGCCACAAGATCACTGGTGAGGATTAGTTATCAGCTATTTAGTTTAAACCTGGTTTTGGACTGATCTCAAATTGAACTGATGGGGCTGAACTTGAGGAGCAAGTTAATCCTTAACACTGTTACAGGAAGAAGTCCTTCACAAGTACAAAAAGGTTAAGTACAAAAAGGTCATTCTTACATAACGTCTTGTACGCTTAAGTGAGGTATTTAAATGTTTAAAATCCTTAGGAATTTATAGTTCTATTAGAATAAGCCTTAACCTTCATCAGATTTTCCATCATATTCTAAAGAAAGTAGTTCAAGAGATCAAAAAATAATATTTAAATTATTTTAATAATTAAAAGAATATTTGATGAAACCAACCTATTGAGTTTGGAATTTACAGTCACACCATCGAACCATGATATACCTCCACAAACAAGTAAATTTTGCCTTTAAATTACCTGCTAATCCTAAATCTTCCAACAGTTTTGCCACTCACGTATATTTTATTTTCCTGAATAACACCAGGCCCATTTGTTTGATATCTACTTTTTGGACTAATGCAAATTTCTGATTAAATTAAAATATCTACAGAACTATAAAATGACTTTTAGATACCACTGCGTCTGCCAAAATTTTCATTTATCATAATATTTTAAAGGTCAGGATAAACTAATTAAAAAAGTGAAACCAGGTGTAGCTCCCACTTGAATGGTATGAAAACAGCAGCCTTTTTCAAAAAATATCATTGTATATGTAGCATAAAGTGGCCTATTCACTAGAACTAAGACACCAAGCCCCCTACACCTCCTACACTAAACTTACGCTTGTATGTAACAATTCTTGAACCATTAAACATTAAACACAGCCAGTTAGATCACCAAATGAAGTCCTAAGTTTAGTTCTGCAGCAAACCTAAAGTTTCACTGATGCTCCAAATAAAAAAACATTAAGTTGCTGTTTAGAAAGTGTTAAACTATTTTGTATATACAGTAGATATTTTGTATAAACTTAAACTTAAAAATGTGAAGAATCAGCCAATTTTTTTTTTGTATTTTACTGATTTGTACATGTTTATTAAAAGTTATGACAATACAAGTGATGTCTTTATTTTAAACACATTACACTAAAAATTAGGTAGTTCTGGATTAAAATTCTGTATCCACCTAAATCCAATTATTGGACCCTAAGCAAGGCCCTTAACCCTCTCTGCTGCAGGGCCTCTGTATCATAGCTGACCCTGCACTCTAACCTCGACCTTCTAACAAGTTGAGATGTGCAAAGAAATATGTGTGCTGTGCAGCAATGTATATTTATAATGAAAATTAAAATGTATGCATATACTGTCAATAAATAGCTAGATTTGTTTTTAAAGTTGTATCTAGCTCATTAAGACGTTCTTATTCTTAAGGCCAAAAGTTATATATATATATATATATATATATATATATATATATATATATATATATATATAGTGTATGAAATCAAACCAGCCTCAAGTCCCAGTTGGCTTGTGGCCAGTGTGTTTGTTTTTCTTCTTTAAAATGATATTTTACTCACTGACTGTTTTTAGTAAAAAAATTAAAATAAAAAAAACCTTTTTTTTTTTCTCGACCAGAGACACAAATGAACATTCTGAGCTGACCCAGTTGAATGAAAAGCTCCTTTTGAGTAAGGAGACCTCGGTAAAGAGGTGAAAATATAACAAGGATACAGAAGCTCTCTATGCCCTAATATTGTTGGCATAAGTAACTAGTCTTTGCCGGTCACTGGATTTCTCACACCAGCCCATTAGGGAATTGCAGGCAGGAAATGATAGGAAATGCCTTGAATTTTCCAGCATAGGACCTGAACACCTAGAGCCTACATTATTTGAATAATATAATGAGTGGGTTGGTTGATTGGTTCTTGAAAGTCATGTTTATACATTAATCATTTTCATGGCAGGATATAGGTATTTTTCACATAAATTATTAAATAGTAATATTTGTATCATGAGGGCTTTTTATGTTCTTTGTTTAATGACAGTTTATTGTGATTTAATGTGATTTGCCAGTTTTGTGCTTTTTAGAAATTTGAATAGAGTTTCTGTTTTGGGTTAGTTAAAATGTCTACCACTGAGGCTGGTATTGCAAATCTTTATTATATGTTGTGCATTTTGTTAATATATTCTTAATAGTTTTGTCACATATGGGTGGCTGTTCTCCTTTCATCAGGTGTATGTAATGAGGGGGTGTAGTAGCTCAGTGGGTAGGGTGTGGGCTTGCCAACCTTGGTGGTTCAAATAGCAGAGCATTGTTCCAGGAGTGATGTCTCATGCATGACCCTGTGTTCTGACCCTAACCATGACGTTGGGATACTTGTAAGTTCCGTTGGATAAAAGTGCCTGCTAAATGACCAAAATTTAAATGTAAATGTTAATGCAATGAAAGGTAGAATACAGAAATGGTTCCATTTTAGTCTAATTAAGCATTGCAGTGGATGATTGAACTATTTTCTTTGTGCTTAGAGATTCTGCATAAGTTGAATTAATGGGAGATGACAATGGTGGTACACACTGATTTAAAAATGGGCTTTTATTCATCCTGCTTTTATTAAATGACAACTTTGTTATTGCTTTTATAAATAGTATAAATGTAATAAAGCAGTTTTAGGAAAAAATGTCATGAATTAATGTGTAAAAGCAATTTCAAGAGGCCTAGACTGTGAGCAAAACTGTAATTTAAATACAGAAGGTTCTTTGTACATTTGGTAAATAATGTAGTATTTAAACTACATGACAGTGTTTGATTATATTTCCTAAGTCAAAGCCAATATGTCAAGCTAAATGTTTTTTTTTTTTTCAAAATACTGTAGAAAAGGTATTTCCACCAAAGTCAATAAACAAGAAATGACATTAATGTGAACCATTTTGCTCCAGGGTACAAATAGCTGGAATTATAAAATCAGATATGTTATCCTAAATATGTTATATTAAAATAATCAGCAATTTCACTGTAATTTCTACTATAAGTTTTATTTTAAAAAATCTAAATAAATTTTAACCACATCTTTAACACTTGTCCACAGCATGTGAGATCATATAGTAAATGTGGCAAACTTTGTTACTGTGTTTCAAGATCAAGTTAATTTATTTATATAATGATTTCTTTTAATTGTCACTTGTCTATAAGCAGTTTTACACTGTTTAGAATATTAGAAGGATATTATAATTTAGAAGGAAGAATCCTTGTGAGGAGCAAGGCTTAGTTCTCCATTGTTTATGAAAAACTTGGACAAAAACAATCCAGTAAACAAAATGTCCTCACATTAACAAATACTAACATCCTGTAGGAAATTAATTAAAAATCTTTAGTGTTGCAGTGCTGAGAATCATTCATCACATAAATAATACTTGCTATTAAAAAAATGAGATTAAATAAAAAATATTTTATGTAATATACAATATAAAATAGCAAAGAAACCGATGGACAGTGCAGAAACCAGAAGATGTACTACATAATGTGGCTGGTTAGTGTATGTGGTACAATGTGCTTCCTGTTGCAAAAGCCTGCTGCTGTCTATATTAATAATAAAAATGTATTAGTATAATCAAAGCCATGCAGACTTTGATGATTTCCGTCATGTAGCAGATTGCAATAGGCAGTGTGCAGGGCATGTCAGGGCGGGGGACTCTAAACAACTGATGGCAGGCTGCCTCTCGGCACATTCTTCAGACTCCAGTCAGCTATCAGACTGTGTACCCCTCCCCTGCCCTTATTGTGAGTTTCTTATGTTTTTGGCTATTTTAAAACACAAACTATACATATGATACTGCCCATATTATAACTGTTTAACAGCTTCATAAATCACGGAAATAAGTCAATCAATTAAATTAACCCTGTATCAAAGGCCAGGATTCATTTCAATCAGCACAGAATCATGATTCAGTATAATTATGAGATATACTTCTTTGAACTTTAAAGGACTTGTACAAAGCATGTAATTATATGTGTTTGAATGTGTCTAAAAATATACTCTATTAATGAGAAAAACATTCAGGAGAGAACATTTAGGGCACTAGGCAGATACACCCAGGACAGGGCACCAATCCATCACTCAGCACACTTACTCAGACAGACACTATATAGGGGCAATTTAGAGCATCCAATTTAACATATATCCATGTTTTAGACTGTGAGAGGAAAATATCAGAACCCAGAGGAAACCCACACAGACATGGGGAGAACATGGAAATCTAACATAACTGATTAACACACAAATAGCATCACATTACAACAATTTAGATTGTTTACTGTTTATTCAATAATAGCTTAAATTTGATTATGTTGCATAGGGTTTTATTGGTTTCATAAATATAGAATATAGAATATTTACTAGTAACATACAGTAAAACAGCCAAATTATTATTTATATCAATTTCTACATATAGTATCTGTAATATTTATAAATATAAAATAATATTAAATAATATTAAAGTGTCTGTCCAGATGTGAATAAGATCTCCAACAAATCACAAATATTTTGCTCATATAGCATCTAATACTCCACATCTGTACTTTTCAGATGATGCTCATTACTGCTAAGTTTACATAACAAGCAAGTTTCATCAATGTATCTAGAGCATGAAGTTCCACAGTATGGTTGATGTGTGGCATGAAAAACAAGAACAAGGCTGCCAGGAAGTTGTTTTTTAAGTTATAATAATTGGAAAGCTTTTTTTGTTCATATTGCGTTTTTTCAGTTAATGTTTACACAGAAAATATTTATTTACTGAATTTTCATTTATCATAGATAAGACTATAAACACCATCTCTTTAAAAATGTAATAAAAATCATGAATTTATCATATAATTATGAAATAATTCTTTGTCCTCCCACTGAATGCAGTATAGTGTAGTTCCAAACCAGAACAGTTTACTGTCATGTGTTTATGGTGCATGAGCTGTGGTTTAGACTTAATTTTTTTTCTTTTTTTCTTTCTTTGGCTGTCAAAAGTGCTAAAGGAACAGAGAGACATGACCACACAAACACGGCTCTGCTTCTTTTAAGAGTAATTAAAACATGGTCAAAATGCTTCTGTTCATAAAACCATGCATTATGCGGTGTTTAAATATAGTCTGTTAAAGAGCCAAGCAGCAGTAAATCTTAAAAACAGGTTTAATAGGCAAAACTAGTGAAAATGGCAGATAAAATATGTATATGGTGGAGGCCAAGACACAGAGAACACTAATAAAAATGCTTCTGTTGGGCATTTTAATTCACTTTTATTATTACATATCAAAAAATTTGCTAAATCTGAGTCTGCTTTACAGTTACAGGTTTGTTAACTGTAAAGCAGAATCCATGACTGGCAGCCCTGTATACGGGAGGTTTCTTGCCCAAGGGGACTTTAGTCATAGTACTTGGTTGGACCGGGAATCAATCCGGGGACTTTTAGGTTGCAATGCTGGCTCACAATCACAAGCCCACGACCATCTCAAATTTAAACATTTAAAACAATGATTTATATACTATATAAATAAATAAATATAAATGTGTGTGTGTGTGTGCGCACGTGTGTGGCTAATTGTTTTTTCTTTAATTGGATTGATTTTTTTTTTTTTATTGAAAATTTCTTTTTTTAGTGGGCACGGTGGCTTAGTGGTTAGCATGTTCGCCTCTCAGTGCTAGGGATTCCCGGTTCGAATCCCAATCTGGGTGGAGTTTCCATGTTCTCCCTGTGTCCGCGTGGGTTTCCTCCGGGTTCTCTGGTTTCCTCCCACAGTCCAAAAACATGGATCAAGTCAATTGAGTTCTCCAAATTGCCCCATATAGAGTGTGTTTGTGTGAGTGAGTGTGTGCCCAGCGATAGATTGGCACCCTGTCCTGGGTCTATCTGCCCAGCACCCGAGACGTTCTCCCCTGGATGGGCATGGGGAACCCCACCGCGACCCTTATAGAGGATAAAGCGGAAGATAATGAATGAATGAATGAATGAATTTCTTTTTTAAATTAAAATGCTGGTGAAAGTGTGAACGAAGGACACTGTCATACCACCTGAACCCTTTTAAGTGACGGCATCCTTTTTTTCTATGTGCACAATGTTTAAAGTGTATAAAAAGTCAACCTCACAAACACAAAAGCACTCACACATTAAAACTATATTTTGTGAATTCTCATTGTTGCAGGACGTTTATACAGTTAAATACAGTGTGTGTTTAGCAGCTATGCAATGGAGTTCATCAATTGCCACTATGACTATTGTGTAAGGTCCTAAATCATGTCCTGCTAAAGTATTATTATTATTATTATAGAAACATACATAGTTTATATATATATATATATATATATATATATATATATATATATATATATATATATATATATATATATATATAGTTGTACTTTGTCTTTCATGTCTTGTTTCAGCACCTTGGACAGTCCGTTAATCAAAGTTGAAACACCTACATAATCTCATTTACATTCCTTTGCTTGACATGCTAACCTGCTTTCCTGACCTGCATGGATCCATCTGTTGCACCTTAAATAACACAATTGGATTAGGAAGGAAACCTCACTATTGGACAGTATGTGGCATTAGTTTTACAGCAAGATGTAAACACAAGATGCTGTGATGTTTTGGGTAATGAAATCATGGAAAGAAACATACTGTCTTCAAAAAACTGAAACCATGGACGCAAAACTCACATTTAAACACCCAACTGAAAATCTCAACATATCCTGGCAGAATAATAGCTTTACCATTGTTGAATCTTCATTTCCTGAACAGGAAGCGACAATTATTGGAGTCTACCTGCTGGTTTTAGGTTGGTAAATCTTCATTGTAATTAATTCTAAAGTGTATAGCTAATTCACAAAACTGTTGCATAGTTAGTGAAATTATGTATAACATTATGGAAAGTATGTGTATGTCCTTTTTTTTAAATTAATTTATTAACTAAGGAAAATTTCTAGCTGTCGGGTCTTTGCATCCTCCACTGCAATCTGTGCCAACCATTGTGTGTTAAAGAAATAATTTGACCAAAATAAACATAAGTCTTATTACATGTGCAAATGCTTACCTTTATATACTGTAATTACATACACTGATTAAAAGGCATAGCCAATTTTAGCAAAGTTTGATAATTTTGTTAAATAAAACTTAAATTAAATAAATATGAAAATAAAGTAGAAACTATTGAAAGAAATATTTAAACCCACAAGATAGTTAGTAAAATAAACAAATGTATTACAAATTTTTTTTTTTTTTTAAATTAATATAAGTATGATGACTCATGTACCTGTTTTGTGTTTTAGGTTGGCTCTCATGGCTTGGGAACAGTCTCATTATATTAGTTATTTACAGACAAAGGCATATTCTTCAGTCTACAGATTTACTTACTGTTAATCTTGCTATTTCTGATGTGAGCATAGCTGTCTTTGGATACTCTAGAGGAATTGTGAAAATGTGGAACATTTTTAAAGACAATGGATATCTTGTGACGTGGATATGGACCTGCCAGGTTTGACATTTATGCTTTACTTAAATCAGTAACAAATTAAGAATGTTTCTCAAAATGTTTCTCCCAAGTGTAATCTACTGCATACTTTTTGCATTTGGTCATTTGGACGCTTTTATCCAAAGCAACTAAAAAGTTGAGCTCAGGGTTGGCCACAGCATCCCTGGAGCAATGAGAGGTAAGGCTTTGGTCAAGAATCCATATTGTAACTTCAGTGGACCTGGGCTTTGAACTCACAACCTTCAGGTTGATAGTCCAACACCCTAAGCACTGAGCTACAACACCCTATATACTTAATAACTTAGTTTTATGTCTGGGATTTGAACCCAGAAGCTCCAACACCCAACGCATGAATCAACCCCACTAACAAGCCATTCTACCTTAACCACTAATAAATAATTTATTCACAGCAGGCATGTAAATATTACAATATGCCATCATAAGCCAAGATCTAAAGTTAAATAAATGACAAGCTTATACAGCATGTTTCACCCTAATGACCAGTAACCCATAATTTCACCATATAGAATTGCACTGATTGAAAAAACATTATTACATGGTTCAACAAAAAAGCTATTAAGCAAATGTTTTTGAAACCAACATGGTTTTATACAATAAATTCTAGGTCTTATGCCTCTAAAAATAAGTTCAGTCTTTATTGTTGTAACATTATGTTAAATTGCATCAGTTTTATCTTGCGATTGTCAGCATTATACAAATTCCTTCCTTGAAATTTGCAGTGCTTATTTTGTCATGCTCCAGGCTACCATGCAGACGGAAACCTCACTGTGTGCTGTGAAATGACACTTGAGAAACTTTCTCCATTTATAAATGTATAGAAAATAAGCACTGAATTTCTAAACTTCCGTGGTATAGTGAAAACATTTTGGTTCTAGACATAACATATACCATAATTACAAGTACGAGAAATTTTATTCCTTTATGGGTCTTAAGGTGAAGGTGTAATTGCAGGGTCAGAAGTGAACCTCATTCCACTAAAGACCAAAAGCCCTACTCCCTCTCACTGACAAAGGAAGTATAGAGAAAATGAGCGATCTGAGTCTGGGATTGGGGACAACCAAAAGAAAAAAGAAAGCAAGGGAGAAAGGGAAAAAAAGGGTGTGAAAGTGAGGCATGTGAGAAGCATTAACAGATTACTTTGTCAGCATGACGGGACATGAACAGGTACACGTGGGCCAGACAAATTCCAAATCCTACCTGCATCTCCATGCACTCCAGCGGGACAGGAAAGCAGAAAATAGGTCATATTCATGTATTTAAATTTAAAAAATAACAATTCAAAAATACCTAAAAATATTTTCTGACTAAACATTAACAACTACATATAAACCATGATAAACCATACAGCTTGAAAAACATTGTACCTCACCTCAGGCCAAAGATGAACAATCACTGTGAGGTCTTCAGGGACCCAGTATCCGGGAATGTGCCTCCGGGACATTTTAATGAAATTTTTATTTATATTGAGTTTGAATTTTACATGTATTTACTGGTCTAAAATGACACGACAGTGTGTATAAATACTTTGGAATCCACTACATTTTAAATGATTTTACCAAATTACTAGTTCATTAATTTAAGGCTTTGGGAGCAATATATGGTAAATAATGAACATTATTGTAATAATGAACAGACTGTAGAATTTTGGCCAGGTTTTAGTAAGAAGATTAACATTTAAAGAAGCTTAGTAATAGCATATGATTTGGTGTGAAGCAACAAGGACTAGGTGTGGGATCTTGTATGTCTCTATTTTTCTGTTACTTGTGCATGTTTACAATCATTATTTTTGAATAATTAGAAGGTTTAAAGTTAATTTAAAAACCTCATGTTTAAATCCCAATTCTAAGTTGTGCAATCAGCATGTCAGCATTAACAGCAAGAAATTAACAATATAGGACAATAATTAAGAATCTCTATTTTTCTGATTTATTTGATTTTGGAGTGTGATGCGAAAACTCCCAAAGGAAATTTATTGCAACATAAGGACAACATTTAATGTCATCATCAATTTCTATTCACATATTGTAAATATCCAGGACTGGTTTGTCCTATTAGACAATGCATCTGTGAGAAACCCCAATTGAATTAAGTAGAGGACTACTCATTCATCCATTTATTTACTTCTTATAATAGCCTCGTGATGAATACATCCACCCACACTCAGGGGAAAATCTAGTGACATGATGATCCAAGCTACCCTGTAATTGATCTTAAAGACATGGTTTTGACTTACTGGCTGTGACCACTGAAATATAATGTTACCACGTTTTATCTGTCACCTTTATCTAGGTGAATGGATTTCTATCACTACTCTTTGGTCTGGCAAGTATCAACACTCTAACAGTCATCAGTGTTACCAGGTACATCAAGGGATGTCACGCAAACAAAGGTAAGAAAATACTGAAGAGCTTATGATTCAGATTAATTTTTTTTTTAACTCTGGTACCACGGTGATACTCAGTTTTCAGTAGTGCATAATTCAAAGCACAATAAATGCACATAATGTTCTTTTTTTACATATTTGTTTGTTAAATCAAATTAGACCTCTGAATTGGCTGCTTAATGACTTTTATTCTCCTATCCAAAATTCAGTGCTTCTTTGACAGTACATTTAAGGGTTGTTGTGTCTGCTGAAAACTTTCTGCTCAAGAATTAGGATTTACTTCCAGCATCCATTTTACTTCCAATTCTTGTCTATTTTCCCATTCTGGCTAAAGAGGATCAACCCATAACATGGGTATGTATGGTGTAGTAGTGAAACATCCAAATGAAACTTAATCAAACTACAGATGAGCAGCATCTAAGGGAGCAGGTGCCTTCTGTTTGCAGTCAGGCCATTGCCATGATTATACAGTATTCTAATGACAAAAGGCTTATAAATATTAACATTAGCCAATGTAACATGCCTTATTTAGTTAATCAGAAGTTACCACAGTTTTGTTAATCACTTCTAATCAATCACTATTAATCAACTGGCTCTTTATTATTATTGACTAATCACCTTTGTACACAAAATTCTAGAACATTTTTATTAAATTGGGTTTTATCTACTTTAAGACTTATGAGAAATTGTAATAAGTCATACTCATACAAAAACCTAAAGGTTCTTTTAAGCACCAGTGGGACCTAATTTTTATCAGCTTGAGACTGTGAAAGATACACTCACTTTTTAAATAGTGGGTGGCAATAAGCTGTCTGGAGCTGACTCTACAATGTGAATTACTCATTATTATAGTGCACTAAGGATATATAGATCCAGTTGATTGCCACCTTTTCACAGAGCAATATGTGCTTCGTCAACAATCCTTCTTTTCATTGGTTAATGTTTGCTCTGGCAGTTATGCAGAGAAAAGAGCATTCATTACTGACCAAGAATGCTGAACTTCATGCCTCCTCAAATGTATGCCTCAATGTTCTTTGACAAATAACAGCATTGGTGACTCCACCTACAGAAGTCACCCACAGTTTTTCCGCAGCTTGAAAAAAAATACAATTCAAAATTTTGACCAGTAAACTTCAATGGGATGTCTGGTTTTTAGTACCAATACTGGCCCACTTTACACCTTACATGAATGAAGTGTAATCCTTAGCAAACCCCTTAGCTGATATACTAAACTTTTCGATACCTTTTTAATTTATTTAATAACTGCACAATTTTAATTTTAACTCACACAGAAAAAACTCCAACTTTGCCTTGGTCTTCACAATGGTTAAGGTTTTTCCTTTGTATCTTTATGAGGTTTGGCTTAGAACATTTAAAGCTGATTTAAGACAATATAGTGTTGAAACCAACTATAACATCTGAACTTGAACTCCAACCTCATGTCTTTTCCATAGCATACTGCATGAACAGAAGTATGATTTCCACATCGATTATCTTCATCTGGGTTGAAGCATTCTTCTGGTCTACAGCCCCTCTTTTAGGCTGGGGGAGTTACACAGGTCAGTGCAAAGCATGTTTTTATTTATATTGGTCAATCGGTTATAGAATTGTCTACAGACAATTTTACGTTTTCTTGTACAGTGCTGGCGATCAATTTTTTACCTTCCTATTTTTCATACCATGCCTCCCCCTTGCAGCACATCACAGTCACCTTGTTTTTGCAGGGAAGAGTGGACAGTGTACAATAGGATGTCGCCGATGTCCACCCGTTACACTTAGTGTTTTGAGCAACTAGCTTTTGCACAGGGCATGATCAGAACATGGGCAGTTCAGCCATGCAGGTCCTGATGATTTTGTTTCCTTTATTTTTTGTAAGGTGTGCACACTCACTAAGGTTAATGAGCCTGTGTGGTAGGTAAGGGGTAGATTTTGTTGTAGGGGTCTATGTATGATTTGTAGATGTGCACATGTTAAATTAAGTTTTTTAACAATTAAATGTCCCTTGTGGTTTTCTGTCACATGTGGTTGGGTCTGGCATGCCCACATTTACCAACATGCCGTGCCTTGTGACAATTAACAGCATTTAATGTCTATAAAAGGTTGCCATACTGAAAGAAGAAATGTTTTACAAAAGTATAACAAGGAAGCTTTTTAATGTTGTGTTGTGTTTTTCTTAAGACAGTGGCTATGGCACATGTGAGGTTGACTGGTCTAAGGCCAAATATTCCACCATACACAAGTCCTTCATCATAACCCTCCTTGTAACCTGTTCTATTGTTCAAGTGATCATCATGCTCTTCTCCTATGGGTCCATCATAAAGAAGAAAAAAATCCCGATTGCCATGACGACAGATAGCTATTTCTTTAAAAGGAGGAAAGTGGACAGAGATGTAACCAGGGTATGTATGCAGCTATGTGCCCTTAAACAACAGAAATCTGCAAAAGACTTTACGTTTGATGTATAACTTGTTGTTCCCCATTCAGCAGCATGCCATAGAACATTGAGCCTTTTATTATATCATTCAAGAGCGATTAATTCCCTTAAACAACACTGGGTTGGACTTCAAGTGAGGGCTATCATTTCCTGGAGCCAAGATCCAACTGAGTTGTTCACAAGTTGCAATTTGAAACCATAGTATACTAAATACAGTTCACAAGATGCAAGTGTTCACTAACCAAAGCCTAATCACAAGCTACTGCATCAAAGTGTATAAAAGGAATAAAATAAAACAAAAGAGCAGCCTCTAGCCCAAACAGAACTGTTAAATATTTACAACCCCACAGATTCAGTGGCATGTGGGAAAAACATCAGATGTTCATATTTAATGCTAGTCATCTGGTGGTCTTAGGAGACAGTCAGAATAACACTTCATGAATTTAGATCTGGCTGGAATATTGCAAAACCTGTTGTTATGGCTGGCAAGTGGTTAGGGATGAAAAAAAGAGTAGTTACTTTACCCAGTTGTAATGTTAAAAAAATTTATGAATTGGTTAAAATTATTTTACTTTAGTATTGACTTTTTATTTTTTGGAACTGAATAACAACTCAAGCAAACTTCTTTAAAAACAAATTACCTTAAGAGCCAAAGCTTCTCAGTAAGAGTGAAGCGTGTTTTGATTTTGCCATTCCAACAATCCCTTAGCCATCTAAATATCCATGTGCCATAATATAAGCTAAAATTATTACCCCTCTACCACTATGATTAACAGATAAAATATTTGTGATCACACATCTTTACAATGTTCTCATAAAATTATAATTAATCAAATGCAAAATGCAATTTTTAAAAATCTAAAATATGTATTATATGCCAGCCGGAGACTGTAAAATACCTGAATAAGGTATTACACAATGGAAAGAGCTTTCAGCTTCTAATTAATGTTATGTAATTTATTTAGTAAGAAAATTTTACAACAGAATTTTGGTGCAGTTATTATTATTAACTGAATTTAAATTATTGGACACAAATTATGAAACGAGGCATGTATTATGTTATGTTAAGTAAAAAAATCTATAATAAATAAATTACTAAGTAAATAGAATAGAAATAAAAATCTTTTTTCAAGAATCATTCATAAATCTAATACCTTTTTTTTGGAAAATTTATTCAGGAATATAGAGAATTCTTAAGTGTGCACAAACTTTCAAGCACCGCTGTATTTGCATGTATATATGCATATTTATGTGTGTGGATGGATGGATGGATGAATAGTTGAATAGCATATATATCTTTTTTTTTCTTATATAGGTATGGATCACAGTCTGCACTGCTTTCCTCCTGGCCTGGTCTCCTTATATACTGGTCGCTCTGTGTTCTGCCTGGGGTTTATATTTAGTCAAGGGTGCCAAGGCCTTTGCTAACCTTTTGGCAAAATCTGCTTGCTGCTATAATGTGTTCATCTACCTAAGCATGAGCTCCAAGTTCCGGAAGGATGTTGTCACATTAGTTTCTTGTTTTTCTGAGACAAAAAATATGGCTTACCTTCAGCAAATTAAAGTTCTGAAACCCAAAGCTGAGCTGGGGCATTTTAACCAAACTCAGCTCGAACTATTGGTAGAAGATTCTGGGCATCAAACACCATCTTTAGTTAGGAATGAGATTTTGATCACCAGATTATGAATGTCACAGGTTTTAAGGTCATCATTTTAACACAAAAAAATTGACCACTTATATGGCTGTACATTCGCATATATATATATATATATATATATATATATATATATATATATATATATATATATATATATATATATATATATATATATATATATATAAGAAATTATATTAAAGTAGTTTTATTAAAATTAATGCTATTAATTAGCTAGACTAGATATTAATAAACTGTTTACATTGTTTTTACCCAAAATATATGCACATCCCTCTTACTAGACATTTAAAGAATAAGATTACATAGTCCGAAACCTTGTGGTTATTATGTTTAAAATATATAAAACAATTGCCTTAATAATAGAAGCAAATTATTACTTTTATATTTTCTTTTATTTACCTGGAATTTAACGCAGTTCATCATTTGTATGTACTCCTGGCCATAATACACACAGTTTGATGGCAACATCACAACATTAATGCTACAACAAAGAGCCATTGTATTTCTGTACCTCTAATTCTATATTTAGAGGCAATGTAGATACAAATAAATGCTTATTTAACTTAATAGACATAATAAGGTTCAGTCAAATTTAAACAATCTGTCGACAAAATGTGATTTTATAATGTGAGACAGACCATGATGCCTACAAGATAAGCCACTGTAATTGAGAAAAAAACATGCCAAATTTTAAATTACAATGATAATTATAGGTTAGTCTAAATGCTCTGCAACAACATGGTGATTTACCACATTCATTTTCTAAACCGCTTATAGGCACTTATTGGTGCTGGAGGTGTTGGAGTCTGGACAAGCCATTAGTTTATTGCAGGTAAGACACTCAGGCAAACACATTTACACTTAAGGGCAAATTATTATTTCAAGTGCTATACATGGAATTAGTGTTTGTACATTTGTTTTCCATTATTTTAATTACATTAATTACCATGATTTCTATGCAGATACTGGTTTGACTGCTTCAGTAGTATGCAAGAAAAGTTGTTTTATCTGATTTGTCTGATTGGTCAGAGGGAGAACTACATTCTGGCATGTTCCGGTTGTTTAAAGTAATGAATCATAAAAAGCAATTGCTATTAAAGCTATAATATAGCAACTAAGTAAAAAGCATAATAGACTGTGCACAATTACCTGTTACTTTAAATCTAGCATCTTGCTTTGTGCTGTCGTCATAATCACTCACACAATGAGTCTATTTTGCTGAAGCTAAGACTCAAATGGCATGTAGTCCCCCACACCCCTCTAAAGAACTCTTCTGGTGCAAAAGCATGGGGAACTGATTAAGTCACCTGAGGCCGCAATTTGAGAGTAGCTTTTGAGTTCACACACTGATGGGTGCTTTTTTTCTCGTGTTGCTGTCAGAGCAAGAGACAAAACCAAATAACATCTGCCTTCTGTCATTTGCACACCCCTACATGATACTCTTTGAAGCTATAAGGAGCATCTGTAGGGAGGCCCACCCACTTTGTGATGAGTGAAATTATTTATAGGGGCTGGAGTCCTAAAGCAGTCCGTGACATGCATTTCTCAGGTAATGATTTCCTTTATTGTTCCCGCATTGTCTTTGAGTGCAGTCATATTAACAAATCAAGAGCATATTATTTTCCTGATATGGATCATTCCTTTGAAATCCCTTATATTTTTTCAAATTTACTGCAAAAATTGTCCATGTTCAAGACAAAAGCACAACAAAAGGCTCAATACTTTACCTCATCTAAATCATATAGTCATATTTTATGAGCTTAACCATTCACCTGGCATTTGCCAAAATTTAGATGATTATTTATGTCATTGTTGTGTATTAAATAGATCAATAAGTCCAAAGAAAATGTTTCTGCTTCATAGTCTAAGGGCAGTGTGTTTTATCCTTAAGCATTTCACCCTCAACATTTTGCTTGTTGTTGCTGCTGCTGCTCGTACATGAATCAACTGGTGCAAATGTTTTGTGATGTGGCTTCTAAAGCCACAACAGAGGCAAATCCTCAGCATGTTGTAGTGTTCACTGCACAATAGGAACTGATAGGGACTGATCTAAAAGGGCAGTAATCAAATGTAGAAATAGATGACTCTATATGTTATAAGCCCAATGTATGTAGACATTCCTTCTAATTATTATACATTTCAGCGAAGACAATAAAGACAGGGTTGAAAATTTAGGTTTGTCTTATTTACAAACACTTTTCTGAATCACATAGAGACCAGACTTAATTGATGACAATTGATAACTAAATGACTTATTGACAGACAGACAAATGTATAAAAAATAGTGAAAAAAAGGTTAATTGCAAACATTTGGTACTGTGTACTGGTACTGTGAAAAGCTTAATGAGAAAAATCACATTCTTAAAAAGAATAAAAAAGCATACATTTTCACACATACTCACACACACCTGTAAACTTGGACACACAGTATGTACAGTTAAAGTGACCGTCACATTTCACACTTTAGATGTCACGAATGTTATGTGTATATTTCAACTGTTCATAATTGTGATTGCTTATGTTGTCTGGTGGTCTTTATCATCAGTTGGCTAAAACCTTGACATGGCTTAAATGTTGAAAATAATGTTTCATTTTTATGCTTTTTAAAAACCAGAAAAAAAAATTGTTACAGGAAAAACATGAAATGTGCATGCCAAATAAAGAGATAGACAGACAGACAGAAAAAGTTTGTGTGTGGGTGGGTCTAAAAGAACAGGGTGATCTATCACCACTCTCTCTTTCTAATGGCAGATTGAAGTCTTCCTCCTCCCCCTCCTCCTCCTCCTCCTCCTCTATTCCACACAAGCACACATGAGCTCACATGCGAGCTGATCGCTGAATGAGAGCTCAGTTAAGTTGCTTTGTGCAGAAAAAGTTTAGGTCCTGTGTTTTGCAGACATGCGAGTTATCACTCTTGCTTGTTTCTGATCTGTTTTCTAAAGGACTATTTTAAATTTTACTGGTAAGCCTACAGTTTTTTTTTCAAAATCTATATTGCATTTTTGATTTTACCATGTAGGCTCATTATGCACAATTCTTTTACAGCCTAAATTCATACTATTAGTTTATTTTCTTCACTTATGCAGTTTTCCAGAAACGAACAGACAGAACAAATAATGTACTTGGTTATCCATGAATATTGCTATAGTGCAGTGGACTTCATCTTGACTCCCATAAAATCTAGTTGCGGTAGGGATTTATGATGCACTAGTGCAGACTTGACCATTTGCCCTGAGCTATTGCAGCAAATGCCTTTTAAAATGACAAAAACAGCTCACTGTGTTAAATTAATACATGCAGTGTTGATTATCAGCTACGCAGCAAAACATGAGCACAGAGGTGCTTATTTCACCCTGGGCTGTTTGTTCTCTGGTATTAACAAGTGTTATTCATGGATATTTAATATGTTTTTGAGATCAGTTACTCAGTTACTGTTTGATTATTACTTATATAAGTAAGAGCTTTTGTTGGTTCTGTGATTAAGGTGCAAGTCTGTTGGAGAAAAATGTTGTCATGACTTAAAGTTACAACAAAAAGCACCAAAAACAGTCCCAGAAATAACCACACAGACCTTATTAATATGCTGCAGCCTTTACTTTCCTAGATTTTAGTAGACGAGTGCCAGCATTGCAGCCAGTCAGCTAAAAGTTAATTACTGAAGGAGCTAATGTTGGGTAAAGTTTTGGCTCACAGTTGCCATTTCAGTTCAACTCAAAGCCCTTGGATGGGCTTGAAGCCAGACCTTGGCTTACCAGTCCGGCTTATTCCAAATCAGCCACCTAAAACCATTTCTCTGCTATGTTCATTATGTTTAAGTGCATGGGGGATTGTCATGTAGAAACAAATTAAACTTATTCAAAGTAAAAATACCACAATATCTTTAAAATGTTATTTGTGATGGTGCACTGATATTTTACTTTAATGAAACTATGGAACTTCAGTGATGTTTAGAAATATCCACAATCCTTTTGAGCATGAAATAGAACTTGTATTAAACTGGCAGCTCAGTTTGTATGTGCACTTGTTCATGCTAAGTTGTTTCAATGCACAAAGTGATGGAGGTCTATTACTGCTGCTGGCATGCTGCTGGCATGCTGCTGCACCCCTCCCACTGTAGCTTAGTTAACTTAATGGACCTCATATACCTTTCACTTACACTTTAGGACCAAAATAAGGTTTTCTGTTGGAAAAGGAACCTTTTTGTATGTTCTCAGCAAAGGAAGTAAAGGAAATGGGAATAATTACTATTTGTTTAATCATGAAATAAGGGATGTTTTTGCACTTCTACATCAGCTTGCATAATTTCTCTACACATAAGAACTGTAAATGATGTAAGTAGTTATGAAGATTGGTCCAGTAGTGTAAAGTGCTTACTGAGACCAATCCTAAATCAACACATAAATCCTTAGCTGTTTAATAATGTTTAGACATGAAATAGAATAAAAAAAGTTTTTATTGAGCTTATATGCATAATCTACTGTGATTTTGCTGTGAAAGAATGTATACACAAATCCCCAGTGGCATTTCCTCTAAACTTGCTACATTTAGGATCTACCACACAGTAAAGCAAGATTTAGACAAAATAAAACATGTCTGGCGTACATCACTTCAGTGTTTCAATTAGTTGTGCTAATGCGATCAGAAAAAAAGAACCCGAAGGTATGTAGTTCCCTGTGGGTACTTCCTCTCTAATAAGTTTCTAAAACTGGTCTAAAGAGTAGGATATGAGAGACAGATGATACAGATGTTATTCCAGCACATTTGTATAATTTCTTAGAATGTATACAAATCATGGTCAAATAGCTAGTTTGTAAATTGTTCAGAACCTAAGTTTTAATTGTTTAACAGCTTTTATATAGGAGGTTATTATTGGTGGATAATTTAGTAATTTTGATCTTGCAGTGACTAAGTGACTAAGACATTAAGGATATCAGTTGTACTGCTATCCCATGCATTTATACCAGCGCCAGTGGCATATCAAGGTTAAAATTAATACTACAAACATAATACACCAAAAATGACACATAATCCAATTAATTTCCCATTAAATCATTCATAATTAAAAGTTTCTAACCCAAATGGCATAGTAGTTCTATTTTTATTCAAACCAACTGCAATAATATAAGCTCTAAGCATCAGTAAGCTGTGTATGGAGGTGAACCTGATGAGACTTGCACTGACTGATTCTGCCAAGGCATTGCATATCTTGGATGGCCTGTCAACAAATTGATGCTGCGTGTAAAGTTCAATGTAAAGCAAAAAAGTGGCCATGTAGAGACTTGCCTGTTTCTTTTTCCACCTTTAAATTTGTCATCCTCTTTATTTTAGGGAAGTTTACTGATTTTTGGATCCTATTTACGAAATGCATGGTGACTATTCTGAGTTTAGTTAAGTTCACTAGGTCATTGTACAGTACTTTGGTTTACATACCATTCTTAATAATAAAATGGTGCAAAATAAACAGCCCTCGGTAGAGATTAAGATCCACTATTAGAACAGGTCTCAAAATGCCCTGCTTTAGAAATGCTACACTTAGAGCTTTGTATGTCGAAGCGTTCTGCTTTGATTCCTTCTTTAACAGTGCTTTAAGTGCTTTTGGCTACTTTTAGGTCATGTGACTCTTCTATAGTGTATGGACAAATAAGATAAATGCCCTAATATTTGGATTTGGGTGTGTTGTTCAGTCTAATTGACACAGATGTATAAAATATGCACCTTGCATTTTATAAAATGATGTGCTTTAAGCCTTGTGGGAACACTCTGGGGAATGCCCTGTGCTGTTTAAGCATAACTTCTCATGTGAACAAACTACAATGGCATGGCTGGTTGAGTTTGTTGTGTTAGAACTTGACAGGCCCACAGACTGACCTTAGCTTACCCATCACATTTGGAGTGAGCTGGAACAGATTGAGGGATCACTGGGATCATACAAACTGTAGGTGTAATGTGTAGCTGTCCAATAAGTCTGTCCATAAAGTGTAACTGCTACAGCAAACTTTAAGGTTGTCAAACCCTTCAGTACCAATCTAAAAAAGAAAACACTTGAACAATTACAGTGTCCATATACAAGGCTCCTGTTATTCTTTGTTACTCTGCTTGTCCCATTCAGGCCAGTGTTTGGTATCAAAACATGTATTTGGATTAATACTAAAGTCAAAAGAAGGCCTATGTGGATGTACCATACATACAAATAATACACTCTTTGTTAGCTATCTATGATTTCTGCCGAGGATAGCTGAGCCACCTTTTTAAATGATTACTGGTTAAACATTTAATCACATATCATTGTAAGGTTTAGAAATTTTCAGATACTGTTTACTGTAGAGGCTACAGGGCAGCATTAATTCTGTTACATTTACAGTGTTGTGACTGTAAATTTTTCTATATTTGATCTATATTTAACTATTAAGGTATGAGGCATATGATTTAGGGTGAGGTATTAGTAGAAGTGGAATCTACATTTATAAAAGTGTTTTTGTGTATTATCTACCTGTAACTATGAATTATTGTTATTGTTTTTACATCTACATGGATATCCTGCATGTAATTCACCATTATGTTTCTACAGTAGCAGCTCTGGTTAGTACTGTTTATAGTTCAAGCTTTCTCAAAGTAGCTGCACTAATATATAAAGCATGAATCTCTAAGGAAAAAGAAAAAACTCCTTGACAGTTTTATTTAGATACCACCAGAGGATGCAAACTCAGTAGGAGACTCATCCTTTTTGGACAACCAGGTTAACATGTGTTAAACAGTCCTAAGGTGAAGATTACATACATATGTTCAGTTTAACAGCAACCAAGTACAGTAGATGATCTGCTCAACATTTAGTACAACTGAAATAATTTAGTTATCAGAATAAAGATGGAGCATTGCTGTCATCTTAGTTGCATTATGGCAAATGACAAAAATAAAACACAATACGCACTCAGAAACATTGTCAAGCAGAATTTAATGACGATGTAACTTAATACTCCAGTACTACTAATTTACCCTACTTTTGCTGTAAAATCTGTCCATGGTGCTGAAATTAATAAATTAATTTTAATTTAAAAATAATTTTATTATTACTTGTAATTGATTAAAATGAGGTAGAAAAATACAGATTTCCCTACAACATGGTGTTAATGGAACATGTGCAAAGTTGCTGCTTTGTTCTTTTATAAAACAAGGTATATTCATGCTTACGTTTACTGCCTAAATGGAACATTGCATGTTGGTAAATTGCTACAGTACTTGAATTATACAGGTTGTTTACAATTTTGTTAAAATTGTTATGAACAGACACTTGGCACTGAGGGCAGCTCATGAAGCTGTACTTATCAGGTGATTTCCTGTGTTTTAAACTTCAATGCATTTGTTTCTAGCAATCTGATTTTAAGACAAAAATAAATGTTTTTATTACAGTAATCCAAGTTGCTGTACTATTTTGCATCTGGCTTGACTGATAAGCATAGAAGTGTAAGTGGTCATTAAAGACAATAAAGACTTAGAATAGAATCCTGTGGCACACCCTGAAGCTTCTGTTTCACTTCAGAATCTCTATAAAAGCCCTGCAAAAACATCCAAAGGCAGTTATGGTTGGTTTGTTAAGTAGAAGTGTTTGTGTTGGGGCCACACAAGACCCATATTACAGCATTTTAGATAAAAATATTTTACTCAAAAAAGCGCACTAGTATTTGTAATTTATGTGCAATAAAGACATACTGTAGTGTAAATTTATAAATAAAAGAGGAATGTTTGGTGTAGTGTAAAAATAGTTTTGACTGGATAATATGAGTTCTAAAAACAAAATTGCATTTTTCTCAAGTTGTTTCAATTCGCTGACCTGAGGGGATGCTAAATGACCCATAAGATTAAGCTGAGAGGATAAAATATTGTTATTGTAGTCTACTTGCTACATGTAGGAATGAATAATGGGTTATGAACTCATTGTCACTTGTTCTATTTAAAATATTTGAAATATTGTTAAAAGTATGACATCTGTGCTGAGAGTAGGAAGCAGGTTAATAAGTACTTACTGTAGAAGGATGGAATGATGCATTGGAGAGAAGTGGAATGTATTAATTAAGTAAAATATGATATATGTTCCTCTAAGTGTTCTGTAACAATCCAAGATGAATAAAATTGTATTATAATTCAACTTTATTACTCATCATATTTTATCTTGAATCACAATGTGTACAATTCTGTTTTGTCTAGTGTGGTCACAGCACAAATCCTAATAACAGTACACTGCAATCTTAGTCTAGTGTTGTATGTTGATATGTTGCTAGACAACAGACCAGCTGTCAGCACATGTGCATAGGAAACATATTTTATTTAAGAAACAAATAAATCTTAATGTATAGTGTATTACTGCTAAACGTGTATGTGTGAACTGAAGAGGATTGAAAAGAAGATTACATATAGCTATCAAAGTAATATCTGATAGCATATTTAAAGAAGACCATGCCAAATTTCATTGTGCTCAAAAGTATAATAAATTTATTAATTGAGCTGAGTAAATATTTACATACTACAGAGTCCTAACCAATTGAAAGTTTTTATAGCATGTTGGAGAAAGCTCCCACTCTCCCGTGTTTACTATACAATCTCTGCCATTAAAAAATGCAACTGCATGCAAGATTGATAAAACAATACCATGCTAAATGTTAAATTTAATTATTAATTTGTTAAACTAAATTTAGTGCGGTTTTTAATTCTCCATTGTACTTCAACATTTAAACCTTAAATAAGTCTGTCATTTGAAAGCAATATTAAGTGTTAATTTTTTTTGTTTGTTTTATTCCTCAATGAATAGATGTATTGTCACATCCTGTTGTCACATTATGGCAATGTGTGGATTTTACCAGATCCAGCTTTTTTCTTAGTTACCGTTTTAATTCAGTAGTGACTCTAATGTTTGTGAGCACAGTAGGATTCTTTGTTGATGTAATAACAGTTGTTGGATGAATGACTCAGAGAGTTTTTCCATAGCACAGATCTTATGTACTAGTTTTGTCGGCACTATGGCAGGCATGTGTTTCAGCATGTCGCCATTCTTTTTTTTCACTCTATGCTTCAGCCATGTAGAGTGTGAATGACACGAAAGAAACAATGAGGGTTATTACTTATAAATAATATTAGCACATGAAGCAAGTTTTTAAACTTTTGGTTCTTATTAGATTAGATTAGATTTAACTTTATTGTCATTGAGCAGAGTAAACATGTGCAGAGCCAACAAAATGCAGTAAATATTAATATTATCAAGTTCAAATGCTGCAATAAAGGCCTATTTGACTTTGTCACTATGTAATCAGAAAGAATAAAATGATGTGTATGCAAACTGACTATTTGTTGCTTTGCTGCACATCTGCTGTCATTTAATTTTTATATAAAAACACAACACATTCATCACCTACCACCAAACTTCACATTCACCCTACAGTCACAATAATAACACTATTTTATTATAGCTGTAATAATGCAATTTATGCAATATCTAAATATTTTATTTTCAAAATTATTACCTGTAATCAAACAAAAGAAGAAAAGTCGAAGAAAAAAGTAGTAATAAGTAGTAAGTCTGATTTAGTTTTGTGGTTATGATCAATCAGAGGGGGCAATTAGTATCTCAAATGTTCCCAGTCTTATGAATGTGGAAGCAAACCAGAGAATACTGTAGTACTAAACCGCTGCACCACTGTGCTACTAAACAAAATATTAAAACATACATACATTAAACTATGTGCCATTTATTGTGCCATATTAACCTGAGTAAATAAATAGTACATTAAAATGTGCTGAGGTTTTCAAAAAATCTCAATTAAAATAAATGTGGCTGAGATCTTTAAATCTTTAAGTAAGATTGTTTAGTACATGTAACATTTGTCTTTTTTATTAAAACTAATAAAAAATTACATTTGTATCTAGTTCAAGAAAGCAGTCTGTTATCAAATCTGACTTCATCAAGATGTTTAAGGTGCATCTCATCATCTTTATCAGTACGTACTCAGTTTCATGTTTCCTCTTTTTTAACGTATGGAATAATGTATGGAATAATGATGTACAGAATATCAATTGTCAAGGCTTCAGAGTGTTTGCAGCTTTTTAATGCACTGTATGCAAGTTACAACTGAAAATGTTTACATATACATAACTGTTATCATGCTTACTGCTTCATCTGATTATATGTTATTTTTTTCCAGCATTCCTGCTTACTTGTAGCAGCACAGCTAAGCCAAATGAAAAAGCCAAAAAAGTCAAACAAGGTTTGAACATCAAGAAGTTTTCTTTCTTATTTAATAGGACTTTCAGTTATGTGGTATTGAAGCAGAGTTTTATAGCTTTGTGTTGTCTCTATGTTCTCAGTGGTACCGGATATAGAATGTAATGTTCGTGCAGGAAAGATCAGCAACTCTGAGTTTATAGTTCGTTGTCCTGCTAACTGCAATGACGCAACGGATAGGGTTTATGGGACGGGGGTTTTTGCCTCCATATCCAGCATCTGCAATGCCGCCATCCACAGGTATGATTAAAGATTAAGGTTCTGACCATAACATTCCTGTAAACACAATGTCTTATTAATGCCATCAGGGAGGGACCTCACTACTTGGCAAAAAGCACATAGCAACAAGGTGATAGTTCTAGTTTTCAGTTATGCTCTGTGTCTTCCTTTCAGATGCATTTAAATTGCTTAACAATATTTGCAAATTAGAAATTAGTATCCATGAATAAATTAATATAGATTTTCCTATAGCTTTTGAAACCTATTTAATAAAATAATTGTTGATAAATTGTTAACAAAACTGCAGCACTTATTTTTGCAGATCTTGTAACTTCACACCTCCTTGAAATTCTTGCACAGACTCTGCAAACCAAGTTCTTTATCATATACTTTGATGTAAAATCATGTTTAAAATCATACACAATGTTTTCCATAATTTACTGCTCAGTGGAGTCATCAAAAACACAGGAGGGAAAGTGATTGTGAAGAAGATGTCAGGACAGGCATCATACAAGGGCAGCTTTGCAAATGGAATTCGCTCACTGTCTCTTCCCACCTGGAGAGAGTCTTTCTCGGTCTCAGGTAGTAATCCAAATTAGATTTTACTTGCTACTGGCATTCACAAAATTTTAATAGACATTTAATAAATGCATTTAATCTTTTTAAAAAGTAATGCCAACATTAAATTAAAAAGAAATGTCAGTCAAAAGAAATTTACAATTTTGATTGCACTTTTAGTGGGAAAGCCAAAGAAAGGAGTTATTTATCCCTTCACCCTTGATTATGTTGCATCAAAACCCACCACAGTAAAAACAGGTAGGTGGACTTCAAGTAACTTGCCTTGATTGTGTATGTACATTTTAGAATTTATTACTGCAAAATACTACTTATTTTCTAATTCAAAGTCAAACAAATTATTCAAACGTAAAACTAAATTCCAGAAGTATGTAAAGATGACCTTCTGACATGTTATAGTGATTGAAAGTGGTAATTAAATTAGACTCATGCTTAAACCACTCTATTTAGCAAATGTAACTATGCTGGTGCAATATTTTGTAGCATTATATTTCTTGAATGGATTCCTGGTTGGAAGGTCCTGGTCATTTTTGTGATGAGTTGGCACGTTCTCCCGAAGTCTGTATAGATTTTTACTAGGTGTTACTGTTTTGTGCCACAGTTCAACAATAAGAATGTTAGATAAATTAAATATGAATTTGCCCCTAGTGTTCATCTGTCTATCAACCTTTTCAGGTTTTTTTTTTTTTTTTTTTTTTTTTTTTGCCCAATAAGTACTGGATAAGGCTCCAACAATCGCCTGTAACCCTTGTTAGGCTATGTGGCTTCTAAATTAAAGCAAACAGATATGATTGGTCAAAAAAATCAACAAAACAGAACATTTGATGTCTAATTATTGTAACCACTAGATCAACTATCAAAAATCTATATTGGTAAAATAAATTATATCATGCAACTGACACAAATTTAACCACAACTGAGGATTTATCTGTTCTGGAGTATGAACATAAGACTATGCTATATATAACAAGTTCTTTGTAAAACAAGCTGTGTAATTTAAAATCTCTGTATAAAAAATAGTTTTGTGTAATGAACTGTAGTACATTAATAATGTGGTTCAGCACAGCACACAACAACAACAAAATATGGCTGAATGTTACTTAAAAATACGACTGGCTAAAAGTAGACAGATTAATGTCTCCCTGAGACTCTCGGTTTGATCATGGAATGCAGTTAAACACTGCTCTTACTGTACTCTTTTCCCTCCCCATCTCTTTCACTAAAGGTCAGAAGGAAACCAAAATGCCTGCAGCCTCCACCACGTTGCTCGTGACAGCCACTCCTGAGCCAATTTCAACAACCACACTGGAACCAACCACCACAACCACAAGTCTGCCCCCAAGCACTCCCCCAACAACCACCACCACGACCACCATCAAGCAAAGAGCTGCAGTACATAAAGTCAGGGAAGCAGGTGAACATATTACAAGCAGGTGCACTATATGGATATGAATTTAGTATATAATTTTTACTAAGGTATATTTTATAAGTATCCATCCATCAATTATCTTCCGCTTTATCATATATTTGGGTTGCGGGGGGGGGGGGGGGGATTCCCCATGCCCATCCAGGGGAGAACTTTTCGGTTGCTGGGCTGATACACCCGGGACAGGGCGCCAATCTATCGCTGGGCACACACTCACTCACACATACACACTCTATATGGGGCAATTTGGAGAACTCAATTGACTTAATCCATGTTTTTGGACTGTGGGAGGAAACCGGAGAACCCAGAGGAAACCCACACGGACACGGGGAGAACATGGAAACTCACCCAGATTGGGATTCGAACTGGGAATCCCTAGCGCTGAGAGGCAATCGTGCTAACCACTAAGCCACTGTGCTGCCTTATTTTATAAGTATATAATGTATATTAGGTATATAAAAAATAATAATTGCATGATTTTTTTAGGTTGCCGGCTGTAAATGTACACACACACACACACGCACACACTCACACTCACACACACTCAAATAAATCAATATGTTGGGTGTGTGTGTGTGTGTGTGTGTGTGTGTGTGTGTGAGAGAGAGAGAGAGAGAGAGAGAGAGAGAGACAGAGAGAGCGATTGTTTATGGAAATAGTAATTTCTCATCCATACTTATTAAGGTACAGTATTGATGACATTCATTTTTTTTTACACTATAATGTTTGAATGCTTTGTGCATGCGATGAGTGAAACTTTAGAGAAACCACTATAGTTGATCGAGATAATGGCATTAACACTTTTTTCTTTCAATAAGAATAAATCAGGTCAGTACAATATTCATTTTCTTTTTTTCTAAAGTATCCCTCTCTCTGATCCAGGCAGAAGTCACCCATACCTTGTCTCAATGGCTGCTTCAGCCAGTGCACGTAAGTCCCATAGCCAATAAAAGTGACAAAGCAAAACAGCTGCAAACTAGTAATGTTTTAACACACTTTACACAGCGAAAAATAATGTAAAGTGATTTGGTCATTATTGCGAAATAAACTGATATTATGATGCAAAACAGGTAATAACACCAAACTGACCTCTGTAAAACATGACTAACCAAATAGTAGGAATTATTTTAAAAGACTGTGTGGTAAATATTAATTAGACCCAAGTCAATATACATTAATCAGACACAAGATATCAAACTATTTCAAAGTTGTTGCAGACAAGCAGATATATATTATCTAGTTTTTAATTGGACGTTGAAAACAGTACAGCTAAAGGTTGACTCTATAGACTGGATTTATTTTTGTCAGGTAAGATCAAATCTAAGCACATTAGTATTGATATCAGACTGAAGTGGGATTTTCCTAAAGTACAGGTAAGTGTCAGTAAATTGTTTATATTCAAATTAGTATAGCTGTCTTAACTTTTGTTGAAACCAAGTTTTACAAAAAAAAAAGGAACATTTTAAAATACAATGTTTAATTTCAGTTTCAGTTTATAAACGATGTCTAATTTTGTATTGAACAATATTGATTTAGCCATATTGACTAAAGTATATCTATTTTCTATATAAATATGTAGCATTTCTGTTTAATGCTGTCTTTTTTCTTTTTAAAAGTTATGAACTACAAACCTATTTCTAAATATTGCCCATAACGATTTAGTCAATCCTGTTAAATACTGAGACATTTATTTGACAATACAAGAAAGGAAACCACGTTACCTCTGTCTAAAGTACTCTAAATGTCAATGTTAAACTACATGAATGGTTTTGTTTCAACATTGGCTGTAGGACAAACACACAATGGCCAGGGAAAGGGCATTTCTCAAGGTATGTATATGACTTTTTTGGCATGTGTCTCTTTAGCATTATTTTGGAACAAAAAACTCTGAATGTTGCATCTTTCCAAAGCATTCAGGGGGGCTACGAATTTAGCCAGCAGATTTACACCCCGCGTCTACCCAGGTAATATATACCTCTTCTTGTTCTATTTCGATGCCAGTGTTTTGTAATAAAGTTTTAATAAAGGTTGTGCTGATGACTTTTCATGACATGTTTACACAAGTAACAATGCACAATAAAAAGATTCACCGTTATTTCTTTGTGAGTCACATGAGGATCTTAATTTGCCATCTTGGACTGAATTTGGCATTGTTTTAAATATAGGTGTACGCAAGCCTGAAACAAGTGCCAGTGTAAGAAGACAGCCAGCCCTTCCCTCTACCCCAGGTTTGCAACATTGTCATTTTGTCTTATAGACAAGAATGCATTTTCTTTCTTCTTGCTATGTTTCTGAGCAATAGTTATTAATAAGAACCATTAAAAACCTAATATTTGGTATGTAAATCCAATCAATTTGAAACTCTGCTTAGTACAATTTTTAAAATTCATATTCACAAACCTGTTCTCTCATATAAAAGTCGCTTTGGATCAATGCACCTGCTTAATGACTAAATATAAATGTTTTCACAAACACCCGAAGAAGTTGATAGCCTCAGCCATGATTCCTTTTCTTAGTTTTCTATGTTTGGCTTTCTCGTTTTATTTATTAGAGCCAAATCTTCTTTCCAAGTGAGAAAGGAGCCTATTGTACACTTTAGCTACTTTTTTTCTTAACACGCTTCCTGTAACCCCACAGACCATCCCCAACTTCTATTAGACCTGTGTGCTTCATAAACATGTTTAATTTCAAATGACATTGCATCAGCAATATATCTAATATCAGATTTTTTATATAATAAGGTTTTACTATAATATAGTATAATATCTTAGCTTTTGACTGCTATTGAAATGTTTTAAATCACCTGCTATAACACAGTGAATCCAGACCTGGGCTGATTTATTCATTTTGAACAGGGTAAGAGACGGCGATAGAAAACTAAGCAGAATTTTCAGTTTCCTGTTTTAAAACGTTTACTTACCATCTGTCTGCATGTTTGCTACTGAGGTTCGGTTGGGCTTTCATTGCCCTTTGCCTCGAACCAAACAGCTGCTGTTCAGCTTTGACTCTTTAATATTTTTTTTCCTATTCCTATCTTTTTTTTCTTCTTTCTGGTTTGCAATGTGCTGCAGCTTTAAATCGGGTCCAGCCAGTCCAACCTGAGGGCAACCAGCACCCCAGTCACTTAAGTCCTAGTAAGTATTTGCAGCTTGATGTGCAACAACCCATATTTGCTATCTATGGGTGCCTTCCAAATAGGATGATTTAATTCATATTTAAGAGGTACATACCAATTCAGACAAGAAAGTTTTATTTGCTGACCGACTATTTTACAATACATCAAAAAGGGTTAGGATGTTCCTCACGTATCTATGTGGATGATCTCTGAGAGCTCTGGGACCTATTCAGGGTGTTTTCCAGCCTTGCATCCATTAAACATTCTCAAACCCAATTAGAATAATCACTGCAAAAATCAAGTGATAATTAAGATAAATATTGTCTAAATCATATTAAAATGTATATAATATTGAACCTAAAGCATGTCTTTATGACCTTCTGTATAACTTTTAGAAAAAAAAAACAGTCATGTGAATATAGGACTATGTATGAACCAAGAGCATCATTTCAGGCAGTTATTTAGGAAGTAAAAATTTACCAAAGTTCGCCAGCTTTACTGCCTTTTTTTAGATTTGGTGGTTTAAACCGCAGTGCAAGAAAATAGACCAGCAACCAGCTTTTTATAAAATAGCTCCTAAGCCAAAAACTGTTTATGTAACCAGAGACAAGGACCTGTACAAAATAAACTGGGAATCTCTTTCATGCAATAAATAACTTCAAATTTTGATAGGTTTAGTCTTTCCGACATTCTTATTTTGCTTAAAGCTATTTGGTGTCACTTGCTTTAAAATAAACTTTATAAACCTGTGTTATACTATAATGACTGTTTCAATAAATAGTCTGACCTATGTGAATGTTTTAAGCTATCTAGAGTACAAGGACAAAAACTTGAGCTTCAGGTTGGTGCCATTAGTCCGTGAGAGTAGACACAAGCATGCAGACCTACTTTAGATGTTATTTTAGGTTCACCAGTAGGCCAGTTAAAAGGTCACGAACAGGTTAGATTGATTTAGCATTGTAGTACTGGTTTGTTTTGTTTGGGGATTATTTGCCTTATGGCCATGATGATGAAGGTGGTTCCCATGCGTATGCCAGTAGATGTTTTTCCAGAGGGGATGTTGGATTTTAATCCATGTTGTTCGGTAAATTAATTCTTTATCTTGAACAGAACTAACATACCGGCTTAGCTGTTTTATATTTCATGGTATTTAATAAAACAGGTTTTATAAAGATGATAAGCAGCTATGAAACAGTAAGAGGTATGAAACAGCTCAAAGTAAGAGGTATGGTACAAAATTAATTAAGTATATTATAATAATTTTACATTTATTAAAACATAAGATGGTATTAAAGTAAGACAATAGACATAAAGAAATTAAAATGCAAAACATAACATGAAACAACTTAAACATATTGACCAGACGACTAACTGCGAGTCAGAAAATTAAGCAACTACAAGTAAGACCTAGTTGCCTAATAAGAGTAAGGTGATGCAGATAAAGAACTAACCGGTTGTGATATTTTTTTAAATGAAGTTCATGTTGTATTGTATAAAATGTGAGACAAATTTGATTAGTGTAAACACAAGTTGGCCTGATTTGTGGGAGGTTATGAAACAAATGCAGACACAGGGAGACCATGCAAAACTCCACACAGAAAGAAACCTCTACCGTAATTCTACCACTTTAAATTGAGTCCATGAAATGGAATTTCATTTACATTTCATGAACCACATGCTAAGTAAATGACAATAAAGTCTCATTGAATCCTTGAATCCTTGAAACCGAGCACTAGAAATTGAACCCCCAGGATCTGCTTGCCATGTGGCAACCATCTTATGCACTGAGCCATGGTTCTGCACGTGGTTCTGCCCATGGTTCTGCCCATGTTGCTATATCATAGTTCATCCAGTGCAATCCCACAGATATTACCAAAGTCCTGCATTCAGACATAACAGACATTACAGATCAATTAACTCTTCATTATGTCTAAATACTCTTTTTATTCAGACATTGCTAAGAGGAAATGGCCACATCCTGCATACGCTCAACCTGACTTATTGTCTGGGCCAAGGAGAACACCAGGTATTTGCTAAGGAATTAAAGCAAAACTTTAGATAGTACATCTTCATGTTTCATATATGGTACGAGTCAAATGTACATAAATAGGTTAAGCAAATGGCTGTGATAAACCACTTCATACTGAGGATGCTATAAAAAAAGCACTGATAACTGTAAGTATACCTCTGTAAACAGATATTAGTTACTCTGAGAGAGACACAGGCTACACCTGGAATGACAAGGATACTGTGGATTCACCAGGTAAGCTCATAATGTAAATTTTTCCCCCACTAAGCATGCTTATAAATAATAACGTAACAAATAAAGCAACAGTGTGTTGCTTATTTGTTTGTGTTGTGCAATCTTCCATCATGTGATACGTGCAGTATATGCCATGCTGTTTTATGGTCATGCCAATGTGCTTCCCATAAGACTTTCATGTCGTATAAATGTATACATGCTGCTTGCTTTTTGTAGTCCATGTACAAGGTTTCTTTGTACATTTATTTAATTTCTAGAAATTGGCAGATGACTGTTCAATTTAAAGAAAGGACAATCATTGACATGGAAATTGAGTGCATTTCTTCCAACAATGCACAAGGCTAAACTTACTATGTCTGAAATACCGGGCTCTTTCCTTACAGTTCCAGACACAAGACCAGATATTTCAGAGCATGAACACTGGTATTATAACTTTGGACAGTACCGTAAGTAAGCTGTTGTTTAAATGAGGAATGTTGTAATGTTTTTCGGGGTAATGTGCTATTTTGTGCATGAACATTCATGTGGGTGATTCTGTTTTCAATAAGATTTGAATCTTGCATTTGGGAATTAACAGATAATTACTGCATGCTACAAATGTTTTTTTTTTGTTCTGTAAATATGGGTATGTTTTCTTAAATGCAACTACCTGAATTTCAATAAATGGTTTTAGCATCAGATTATTGCTTACAAAAAATACTAGTCCATTTTGACAATAAAAAGCTCATATAAGATAAAAATGTAAAAAAAAAAAAGTGTATTAATTACATTTTGGTTTAAAACTTAGTTACAACCAAAAATAAACTTCTCATATTTTATTAATATCTTCCACTTAATCTTATACTTGGGACCAGGGTCACGGGGAGGTTCTCCATGCTCATCCAGGAGAGAGTGCTTCAGGCGCTACCTCACAACCAGATACACAGGGCAAACACTAACTCACCCAGATATACATATATACACTTAATAGAGGTCATTTAGAGCAGAAAATTTACCTGTAATCCATGTTTTTGAACTGTGGGAGAAAACCGGAGAGCCGAAAGGAAATTCACGCGGACATGAGAAGGACATGAGAAGATTGGAATTCCCAGTGGTGAACGCACTAACCACTAAGTCACTATGCCACCCCAAAAAAACTTGTTTTGAAACTTTTATTTAGATTATTTAGCTTAGGTTTTATTACTTTATGAACATGTAACACATTCAAACACAATGATGACCCATTGAAAGGCCTTTCTTTCACATAGTTACTGCAGTTTTCAGGTCTAAACTAATTTTAACTGGGCATATGTGGTTAGCAGTTAACACTTCTGCCTTGCAACAGGAAGGTATTATATCCTTTTCATGCCGATGCATGAATTATCAACATTTGTTCTTTAAATGTTTTTTGCATTGAATATGTAATAAAAGTAAGAAAATCTGATTTTACAGCCCATGACACAAACATCCAAGCCATAAAAAATTCATAGGACCCTAGTTATGAAACCTGGAATCATTCACAGTTGAGATTTTAAAATGGTTCTTATTTAAAGTATTCTTATATTAGTCTGTCACAACACTGTTTAACTGTACAGTGAAATCTCCCACATGTTTACTAGCCTTTCACATAAGTCTTTGCTGTCATACAAGGATTTTATTTTGTTATCAATGACACAGACATGTTAAAACCATGTACACCAGGTGTAACAGCAGAACCATCAGTGAACATCTGTTGGAAGATCTTAATCATATTGGATGTAGAACATAGCCTCTGGATACATGGTGGAAAAACGGAAGCTCCTGAAGTATAAGGACAAGATTCGTTTCTGGCTACATAATTTAATGATGGGATGTCAAACTAATTACATGGGATGTTATGAAGTAGTTATAAACAAAGTGCTTGCAAATACTCAATATGAGGTAGTAATCATTGGACTTTTTTTGTTATTCTTCTTTGTTCATATTAGAAGTCAGCACAGTCAGAACATTCTTCATCTTGGCCTATCCTGGAGAAAGATCTCATTTTGTTATCATATGCTCGTGAAATACAAATAATGCAATAAAATAATATAAATTGAAGACTAAACATAAATATCTGTAAGAGGATTTTGGTTTTCAAGCACCAGAACACACTTAGCCACGCAATAGCATATCAGGATTATAACAAATTGGCTCCTGATTTTCAGAATTTTGTACATATATGAATATATATATATATTCATTTTTTTTTTCAATTGTAATTTTATTGTTATATTTCTATTCTTAGCACCTCCACCAGTGAATACGGACAGTGGACCCAAATTCTCTCCTGAAGACACAGGAGGTATGAATATGTTAAATGTCATTATATAAAATGCATTGCATCTATATGTAAATACATTCTGTACTACTGTATATACAAGTACTTACTTAACATTATTTAATTTAAATAGATTTTTTATTGGAAATGGACACTCCGAACCTTGCTTGACTACTGCACATATGAACACTTATTTTTAAAGTAATCATATATTTAATATTCTTATGGTGTTAGACCTTGTAGTTAAATAAAAAAACATGGTTTAGGACATTATTGTGCAATGTACTGCAAGCAATTTATTGCTTGGTGTCACATGGCTATACAAATAGATGACTGCAATAAAAATACAGAATTGAGTGTTAACTGGAAATTATAATTGTGTAACGTTTTTTTTGTATTTATTAATGTATAATTATTTTAAACCAGCATCACAAAAAAGGTTGTAAATAATTGTTAATGTAAATGTCACAGTAGACCCAGGGGAGGTGTGGAAGCAGGATGCAAGCCCTTTTGATGCCGGTAAAGCAAAACATTTTTTCAGTCAAGGAACACACACAAACACACACTTGAAAACTCATGAAAAGAAATTATATTATTGGGTGAGCTACTCTGAATATGTGGTCAGCTAAGCTACTGCTTACTCTACATAAAATTAAGATTTACTACTCTTCAGAGAAATGTTGCAAGCTAAGATGCCCCAACATGGCAAAAATAGCTTACTATATCAAAAACTGCTTTCTTTTTCATTTTAAATTAATTTAAAAAATTGTGTAAATTGAGCCAACATTTTGACAAATAATGTTATCTCAGTGATATTTCAGCATAGTTTTAATTGTCAGTTAGACATAAGTATAGTACATATTGTTAGTTTATTAAACAATAATCAATTATCTTTACGATTACTAAGATAAGTATCTACTTATTACTAAAATAACACAAAGTCAATATGAAAATGTCTGATTTAGATGTAAGCACAAGTCAATGAACATCCAACAGAAACAAGATGAAGTCTATAAGAAATTAAAATGTTTAATGCCACAACTGTGAATGCTGGGACAATTTCAAAGCTGTGACCATACAGTCACGTCTGCTTCATTTTTGTGACCTTTGGTTCTAAGTTGGAATAAATATGTGTGTGACCTGTGGTTCTAAGTTGCAATACATGTGTAGTGGTGTCAATAGCAACAAAAAGAACCACTGTTTTGGAAAGTAGCAACTTAATTAAAAAGCACTTTACTGTGGCAAACCTATCTGGTTTAGAAAATAGCAGTGGTCCTTTCACACTACTTGGAAATAAAAGCAATAAAGCTGAGAAATTAGAAATGAAATCCGCTCCATTTTGCTTACAAAGCCTTTTTGTATTCAGCAAAATCCTATAATTGGTACTGGTGAGTACTTTCATCATTTAAAATATGCCCTCTTTCCCATATTTTGCTTTAACTTAAAATATTACTATTTTCTTCTTTGTACCCTTCTTAGATTTTGGCTTCCAAGAACGTGAATCCATAGCAAGAGTTCCAAATGCTATGGCTCAGGGGGACCCAAGTATGTTTACTCTTATTATTCATCATTTCCAAAATCTATTCAGAGATTTTAAATAGTTTGCATTTTTAACTATTTATTAGAAAACATGCTTTATATTTAGTTATTTATAATTTTAAAGAAACCTAAAACAGTTCTAGTGTGCAGTTATGGCTTTTATTAAAAAAGTTTTTATTGATTACTTTAAATGAGATCATCAGTGTTAAGTGCTATTTATTTTATAGATATACATCATTAAGCCTTGCAACTTAATGATGGCAGTTCTAAACGTAATAGCTGGTTAAAATATTAACATTAACAGGCACTTAACACCCATTTTGTAATATATAGATACATTAAAAATAAGAAAAACACATGTTTTTTTTATCATCAACTACACCAGGCTAAATAAGATCTATTGAGTGTTCAATAACTATACTTGTTTCTCAATGCAGACTGTAAAGTTGACATTGCTTTCCTAATGGATGGCAGTTGGAGCATCGGAAAGCGGCGTTTTAAGATCCAAAAGGATTTCTTGGCTGAAGTTTCCCAGGTCATGAATGTTGGCATAAATGGTCCAATGATGGGCATCATTCAATATGGGTACTTATTCATTTTTACTTCTTTACAAGCAAAGACAATATATATGAATGTCTGAATGTAAATGCAGGGGAACACAAAGCAAATATTTTACCACCGATGTCTTGTTTTTTAAAAGGGACGACCCAGTAACAGAATTCGGTTTGCGTCAGTTCTCCAGCTCTCAAGACTTAAAATCTGCAATTGATAAAATAACCCAGAAAGGAGGACTTTCCAATGTGGGTAAGTGAAACAGGCCAAGAACATGTCAAATTACTTTTATCCTATTTAACTAAATGGTGTAAATCCATAAAAAGTAAGAAAGAAAATATGGTAAGCTATGACAAAGTCAAATGAAAGATAATTTCAAATTTTTTGAAATTAATAATCTAAACTTACACTTGAAATAATTAATTAAAAAAATGTTCACCTTTAAATAGATTTTTTCACACATTAAATACAAATATACAAGGTTTTTAACCTGTGTTTCATTTTTAACCAGTGTGTTTAGAGCCTGTCTATCCTAATGTGGAACAAATCAGTCGCATATTCTGGTAATTTATCAGATAGAATTTTGCATATATTTATATATAAAAAGATTTAACTATAATAAAACTGCTATGAAAGTAAGGTAAGAATATTACAATATGATATTAATATTTTTGTTAACCACAATACAGGAAAAAACACACACAATGATATATACTGGGATAACTGTTTTGATCCACTAGTATAATACGGTCATCCTGACAGTTTTTATATGTTAAATGATTAATTTAAATGTTAAATGTTGAATTCTGACTTAACATGGATAGAGATTGGCTTTTAGCATTACTGAGATGCAACAGTGCATTGTGAAAGGCAAAATGCCTCAAATGTAGCATGGTTATACTGATTTAAGCCATATTTGCCATTCCAAGGGTGGAATTAAGTCTAAAATTGAAGTGGGAGCTGTTGTGTAAATTACAGGCTCTTGTTACTGATGCACACTGATGCTCTTTTCAAACTTAGCAAATCTTTCAAAATGTACCCACCTGAAAGCTTGATGTTGTGAATATCTGTCACATTTATATAGACTTAATGCATATTTACAGTTTTTACCATTTGAAAAGCATCAAATCCAAAACAACAACTTTTTAAGCCTTCAATTCTGTTTGGAAAATGGAGCACTTAGGTCAGGCAGTTGATCCCTGTGGGTTAAGACCCACTTCTATAAACCTCTTTAATTAACTAAACCAGGACTTAAATAAGCCCTTCTGAACTTTTTCCTCATGGTAAAGTGTTTAATATAAAAAGGACTCTTATAATCATGAGGTCTTTGGTTGCTGGTATTTTCTCAGATATTTCACAGTTAAATATTCATTCACTGTTAATATCTATATGCCTATATAATGTATATTAACAAACAAGTTTACTTCAAATCTCCAACTGCAAATTACTTCTAAAATGTAGAAAAATTTAAGTAAAGTTTGTATCATTATAAGCCTAAAAGCTTTTACTAAAAAAAATATTTGACTTGCAAAGTTTTTACTGGAAAGTATGTAGAAGCGAGATGCTCTGTAAACAACAAACAGCACTACATCTGGAACAAGAAGTCTATGTATTCAAGGCAGGCATTGCTGTAACTGTAACTTTGCTGCCTTCTTGTGGTGATGTAGGAAAAGCCCTCTCATACATTAATAAGCAATACTTCAGTGATGCTAATGGAAACCGTGGAGGAGCACCCAACGTGGCTGTGGTACTGGTAGATGGCTGGCCCACCGACAAAGTGGAGGAGGCCTCAAGACTTGCCCGGGAATCAGGCATTAACATCTTTTTTGTAACCATTGAAGGACCTGATGACAGCGAGAAACTCAGTGTGGTTGAGTCCAACTTTGTAGACAAGGTAATTATCTTAATAATGTTAAAAGATACTTCCGAAACCCTATTTTACAGAATTAGAATGAATAATTATACCCTTTACAACCTCCTGGTTGCCAGTCTTGTGGCTCAGTTTGGTAAAGCAGGCCCCACGGTGGCTAAGTGTTTAGCACGTTTGACTCTCAGTGCTGCGGATCCAGGTTCAAATCCATGGATTTAAGTTAATTGGCTGCTGTAAATTGCCCCTATCTAAACTGCCCCTATATAGTGTGCATGTATTACTGATTGTGTGCCCAACGATGGATTGGTGTCCTGTCCTGGGTGTAATTGCCCCCCCCCCCCCCATCTTTCATGCTGTGCGGGTGAAAAGTAAAATATGTTTTGACCTTTCTTTGTACAACTGAAAGAAAAAAAAATCAAATTTGAAATATTTCTCCCACATTGGCATACTACAATCTGTAATTCAACAAAACAATGGCACATCGTTCACTTGATTCTACAGAATTTTTCATGCCTTATTGCTCCTTTCCTCAGGCTGTTTGCAGAACCAATGGCTTCTTCTCACTTCCTGTCTCAAGCTGGTTTGCACTACGCAAGGCAGCCCAACCACTAGTGAAGCGTTTGTGTGACACTGACCGCCTAGTATGCAGTAAAACGTGTCTGAATGCCAATGACATTGCTTTCGTTATTGACGGATCCAGCAGTGTGGGCACCGGCAACTTCCGCACCGTTCTGCAGTTTGTGGCCAATGTGTCACGTGAGTTTGAAATATCAGACACAGACACTCGCATTGGGGCAGTGCAGTACACCTATGAACAACGCCTTGAGTTTGCCTTTGGTCAGCATAACACAAAGGCCGATGTGCTGAATGCCATCCGTCGCATCAACTACTGGAGTGGAGGCACAAGTACAGGTGCAGCCATCACCTATGCTGCAGAGAAACTCTTCAGCAAGTCTAAGCCCAACAAGCGTAAAATCATGATCGTAATAACAGACGGACGCTCCTACGATGATGTGCGTGCACCTGCTTTGGCAGTACACCGCTCAGGTAAGCATTTTATAGCACCATTCATACCATAAAACTTTTTAACTCATCATATTCCCTGGTCAACCAAATTGGTTTATTTAAACAATATTAAAATTAATCTCATGCTCTCATATTGAATATTAGCACAGACTTCATCATAGGCACAGGTCTAAAGTGCTATCCATCCATCTATCCATTCATCCATGCATCCAGCTTTCTAAACCCATAACTATATGTCTAATATATCAGAATTAGAATACTTTATTAAATTTTAGTTTTTACAGATGCTCCAAAAACGAATAAAGAAAAAAGATAATAAAGATATAAAAATATATTGCACTTTTGTTAAAATATATTCAATGTGAAAAATATATCATGTAAACTAAATAACTCTTTAACTAGGTGTGATTGCCTACTCCATTGGCATTGCCTGGGCTGCACAGGATGAGCTGGAATACATTGCCACCGACCCCGACAAAGATCACTCTTTTTTTGTGGATGAGTTTGACAACCTCTACAAGTATGTTCCCAAAATCATACACAACATCTGTCAGGAATTTAACTCCCAGCCACGCAATTAATGCAGGAGGTGAAAAGTTTACTGAAAAAGGGAGGGATGGGACTGCACAAATGCCATCCAGGAGTGAAAGAAAGTTGTGGGGAAATATTTATCATAGTACTCATAACATGTGTATCTAACACATAAGGCCTTATTTGCTGTTTATAAGGTTTTGGCAATATGAATCGAGAGGTGCCCACTGTTTTGGAACCTTTTTCTAGCGTTAAAATTGTCATGCTTTAATGCTTAGGTTGTATTTTAGAAAAGTGGTGCACAATGTATCGCTTCACTGAAAGCATACTTAGCGTAGGTGATCAGTGTGAGCCTCGTTGCATATTACAAATGTTATAATGAAATAGCATGGTGCTAATGTAACTAATACACCTCTAATATAAAGACATGGCAATCATAGCATCTCCTCGCTAGCTTTATATTTCTATACCTGGACAAAGGTTCTATGGTTTTGTTCACAAACATCCTGCCTAATACTGCTTTCTATTAGATATAATGTAAAAAAAAGTCCTGTGATTTGTGCCTGTAGTTTTTGTCCTAATATTAAAAAAGAAATGGTCACATCACATGCCCCGCACATGCACTGAGGATTTAATCATGCAATTAATGAAATTAGCTATTTGGTGCATGTTATAGTTTAAACATTGCAAATTGTTCCCAAGTGTAAAAAATCTCATCACTTAGGGACCAACACACAACCACAAATATTACAAAAAAGGTTTTTAGTAGTTCCGAAATAGTTTTAGAATTTTCTTTAATGAAATTCATTGTATGATTGTGAAATTTTTTCACTCTAATGTAGATGTTATATTTTCAGTTTATTTCAATATTTAACATCTCTGCATTTTTGTAACAAGTGTCCTGTTAATTGTAATAAATGTGTTTGTATATAATTACATTTGAATAAATCCTAATGCTTTTGACTTTTTAAGTTGGACTTTTATGTGATTTCTATTTTAATAAAATACATAATTGAAAAGCTGTAAATGTGCGGTAATTGCGCACATGGGATGCAATTTGTTAGCCGTTCCCAGTAGGTTCACTATATATGTGTGTATGTATGTGCATATATATATATATATATATATATATATATATATATATATATATATATATATATATATATATATATATATATATATATATACAAAGTTTGGTTTTAGTGTAGTGGCTGATTTGTGTAGATGTCCCCCCCCCCAAACATCAGGCTGTCAAAAATAACTAATTTTTTTTAACTTCACAACGTGGATGCTATTTACATATGTGGTCAATGATATTATAACCCATCCCCCTTCCCAATGTTAATCTGGAAGCCTTAAGTTAAAATGTAGTCATCAAGGAAGCCAACTACAGTGTATGTATACAGTATATTATTTAATATAACCATTAAAGTAATACCGTATATAAATGCATAAGCTCACACTCCACAAAAAAATGAGAGAACAGTTAACAACAGCATGACTTCAACTGCAGCTGTATATAGTCACTAGATCCGGGAACAGAGAAATACCCAGGAAATTTGAGGAATGTTATTCACAGCTTAACAAAAGGCCTGTGTTGGGAAGAAAGTGAACATCCCAATTACTAAGACTATAACAGCAGAGAAAACATTACCTATTCATATTTTTGATTCAAATGTTATATATTAACATCTGTTAAATGTTTTATGCTTGCAATGTACAACAGTGTATTTAAATCAATAAACACTTAAGATTTGTTTTCTCCTCTATACATCCTGATTAAACCTAAAAACATTTCAAAGGCTTTAAAAGCTTTCATATTAAAGAAAAATGCTGGTAAAATATGGGAATAATTTATTCTTTCACAAGGCCTGTGTTTTACATCTGTACCTACTTAAGTCACAGCTGCATTTGACTATACAAGGCTGCTGTGTCACATCCTTTAACTAGTTCAGTGAGTTTGTTTTCATTCCACCCCTTTCTCCAGAGTTTCTCTGTGTGAACTTTAACTGCACTTAATTCCCCTTAAACATTTACCGTTTTTCCCCTTTAACATTTCCGTGCTATTAGATTGTCCAGTATCAGAGTAGTCAAAGTCTGTTGCAGTGTTTACAGTGAACATTTGGACCCCCCCCCCCACACACACACACACACACACAACCAAACATGGTACCATAGTCTCCACCCCATCTTCTCCTCGGCCCACTCTCCTACTCCCCCGAGCTTCCTGCTGTTGTGAAACATTTTCTTCGTGGACAAACAATTGAAGGTATGTAAAATTTGAGCTTTTTCTTAACCTTTTCTCTGCTGTCAGGATTGTGTGGATGTTACATGCAGCCTTTTGGAACTATTGTAGTATTACTATGAAGTTAAGCTGGGAAGAGTGGACTATTGAAACTGATACATTGTGGAAGTGGGTTCCATTTTGTCCTGAATTTAACCATTAAACATACACTGTGAAGATGTTTGGTTACTTCTAATGTTCATTTATTGCAAATGTTAATCTCTGTTAAATCAAAGACTTACAGCTATTCAAAGCTATATAAATACTATTTTTAATAAGCAGAGAAAAATCCATCTGAACATTTTAACATATGCACCATGGTTCAAATAAAACTAATCAACAGATATTTATTCAACAGAATAAATATTGGGCTGGACAACTGATCACTAGTTATTGTTAGTGAGAAAAAAATGGACGCACTGCATGTGTAATTACAGCGGGCTAGATTAGTGCTATTTAACTAAATCTAGTCCAGAAATTGGCATTGATCTCACCTGGTTTAACTTATTAAATATATTAAATCATACATATACATGGGTGGCATCATGGCACCAACCCATGGCGCCTCTCAGCACTGGGGTTTGACACTCTGGGTTCGCTGGTTTTCGTCCACAGTCAAAAATTTTGGATCCAGGGTAAATTGGCTGTTCAAAATTGCCCCTTTATAGAGTATGTGTGTGTAAGTGAGGGAGTGTGTACCCAGCGATAGATTGGCACCCTGTCCTGGGTGTATCTCCCAAGCACCCGAAAATTCTTCCCTGGATGGGCACAGGGAACCCAACCCCCATAGCAACTCAAACTATAGTTTGTCATTTTTTTGCTACTTTGAAACAGTTAAGTGTTAAGTTAAGTTACTTACTCCAATAAGTACTCCAATAAATCTTCGGAATAAATCTTGTTAAGTACTCCAATAAATCTTCGGAATAAATCTTCTAAACTTACGCAATGTTTTCCAGATTTTCCTAAAATAACTCATGTACGCAGTGCCTTTGGTACACCCAGACAAAGTAGCCCTGCTAATTCTGGAGAAAAATTGGCTAAAAGTACAACTTGCCGTTTCTCATCGAAGTGTCAGATTAAGGACAACATATAAAATTTACTCAAATCTGATATGGCATATTCACACAGCTATTACAAATTAGGATCGAAGTCACACTAGGATGGTAGTGTGGCCGCAGCTTAAATCAAATTTGAGGATCTGCACTTTTTAGCAACTCACATAATGGAATTGGCAGCTTCTAACTCTATATGTTTTACTTTGCAGAGATGGAGACAGGTGTTAGAAGTGAGATTTGTCCGGAAGGACCAAACACACACATCAGTTCTCAGACTGGTAACACAAAACCTCTGCACCGCTTCCTCAGAGGAGAACCTAAGTGTGTTGGGGTGAGACTGAAGGAACTATAAATCATTTTATTGTATTTAATCCACTTAACCTTATATTGGGTGAAGGGGCTGAAGGGGTGTGCTGGTATATAACTCAGAACTCACTAGGTTAAAGGCAAAAAGGTTAAAATCTAAATCGATTACCTAAATACATTTTAATAAATTTAAATACATTTACATTAAATTAATTAATTTTTTATTCAATTATTTATCTATAAGCATATTTGTCGCATAATTCGCTGCACAAAAATAAATAAAACATTAACTGATTCTTGAAACATGAGATGAGATGAGTCGAGAGCAATTTAATGCCTGTCTAATGTCTGAGAGAGTCTATGGGAGGTCACCCATTAAAAATAATTTTTTTTAATCTAGTCTACAAGATATTAAGTATAGATTTTTAAAATAAGACAAGGGTATAACTGTTTATATGTAGCTATATTCTAACAATGTTTATAATGAACAAAAGCACACTAATAGCAAAGATAAATTGCTTTAAATCACATTTGTTTCCTGTACAAGATCGTAATGCTGTTCCTTGGTGCCTGCCTCTTCATATGTGCAATTCCTGAGAGAGATATGATGACATCACTCGGTTATGCACCCTTTTGGATAGGGATTATGGTATGTTCATTCAATTATAATTCTGTCTGTGAAATTTAAAGAATGATAATCTACATTATCACTGTTGGTACTAAAATCCTAGTATGTGACTATCATTAAATTACATAAAAACATTACTTTTGTTTTTTTTTTTTTAAATATTTTTGAAATTACAAATGCTCATTTTAAAGTATGCATATTATACATACAGTGCAGTACCAATTAAAAGTTTGGAACCTTTTTGTTCATTGTTCATGTTTAGTTTCACTTACCATAAATTTGTTGTAGTTCTACAATTACAGACTGTAGTCCATCTGTGTTAGTCCCCTTTATAGTAATATTAATTAGCATAAAATGGTATATTGAAGAAAATATACTCAAGAAAAGTACAATTAATATAACTTTAATTGTAATTAGCTACTGGCTAACCTTGTGGAGTGATAAGAATTCGGTAGAATTATTTAACCCAACATTTTATAAATTAATTACAAAATGTATCATATTTATATATTTACATCTAGCTGTATTGTATTTGTGTTAAATATTTTATTACTTCATGTAACAGGTTATTATCTGTTTTGCAGTACTGTATTTGTGGTATTCTCTATATAGTAGCCGAACGGAATATTACCAAAAAGATTGTAAGTTTCCTATTTATGTCAAATAATTAATGTCCACATTTTCTTATAATTTTATTAATTTGTTGTTGTTTTTTTGCAGGTAACGGCTAGTTTTGCCTTCAGTATCATCTCAATACTGGGGACAAGTGTTGCTGCAATAATATTTATTAGATCCTTAGCCCTACAAAACATTTTTTATGATCACCATTTTTATTCTGATGAATTACCAATTGTAAGTCAGAAAAAAATAAAACAATTTTGTTATAGTGTGAAGTAGTGTGATGCAGAATCGATCTTGTCATAATAGAATTTTTCTTAGATTTTTGTTTTATGTCTTTTTATGTTTTATTATCTTTTAGATTTAAATAAATGTAACGTTTAAAAAAAAACACTAGGTTTGACATGTGTTAATGTTGTAGAGGACTGAGATATTAACACTGGTCATAATAAGTACTGTATCACATTTCCTAGAATCCAGCCTATAGCCTGGAAGCTGTTTACCTGTTCCATAGCTTGATAGCGGTGGTGATCCTCATCACAATGTCTGTGTTCTCCCGCTTGGCACTTCGTTCTACTCACACTCAGGTTATTGTTTTATTTTTTACCAGTTTTAATTATACATGGTTTATGTCATATTATGTTGATTATCATGATTAATGGTATAACGGACATGTTATAATTTTATTGCATTTTCCATTTCTGAAAATAAATCTTGTGGTTACAATGTATTTTAAGATTACTATCCCTCCTTTCTGTTTTATAGTTGCCAAAGTTGCTTTTTTCAAACATCCTCCTAATTAAGATCTGTATATTAGTCGTTAAAAAATACATAGAAAACCAAAACATTATAAAATAAGATATAGCTATAAAGGTTGATTTTGTCATGGCATGTAAGAAAACATCTGATAATAGTCTCAATTATTTTTCAAGATAAATCAATAAATCATTAGCCTTTTTAATGTTTTGACTTGGGGTTGCTTTATTTGATCAGACTTGCCCATGCCCAGGACGCAAAATTAGCTGGGTGCCCAAAAAGTAGCGAATGATAATTGCATTTCTTCTTTTTTGATATCATGACCATATTTCAGAATGGATTGGGACAGATTCGGTATGATTCCGGGGTATGATTCAGTTCACCCCACTGGAAATTCAGCATCTCAACCAAAAATATAATAATGCAATTCTGGATTAAAGTAAACATGATTTAACAAATTGTAAAATTGTTTTGCAAAAAAACAATGCCATGGTTAAAGACATATTAACATTACAGTCCATTATCAAGTGTGAGAAAAAGTCATTTAACTTTCAATTTTATCTATTACTCTTTTTTCAGATGCTAATGGTGATGCGTTACCCGCCTTCAACAGAATGATCCCCTTGGTTTGGGGATGATGATTGATGGGGAAATGCTAGTGAGTGAATTTTCATTAGCAAATGTTTTAAAAGGACTTATATCAATTCAAGGTTGTTAAGAAGATTTATCATGTGACTTGGTTTAATGTACAAAGAAAAAAAAGAGAACATTTAAAATGCATAATTAAAAAAAAAAAAAGACTTATAAATGAGTGTGATAGCTAACTGCCTACTTGGTGATATTTTACAAGAAAATGATATTTAAGGTTGAGTAATTTGTATTGCAACATGTTATTGTGAGAACATGTTAGTCAGCCCTTAACTTTCATTTATTGTCTAAGCTTAATTGTTTCCAAAACTTTTAAAACCTTAAACTCTTCTTTAGCATTCATACATTGTTGTATTACTTAAGTGACTGTAACAGAAAATGCATGTTGTCAAATAATCATTTCATGTAACAATGTTGTAATTATTAGTCCAGGCAAAACAAAATCGGTGAGCTTTGGTGAATAACAAATTCTAATTGTGACAGTGATGACAACTTGTGTCACGTATTTTGCAGCCTGGACTATGATGATTGATTATTATTACTTAGCTGTAAGATCAAGCCACATTTAATGAGTAAAACAAATATCTACACAGCTGTTTTTGTGTAATACACTGTATAAACACTTCATATAATGACTTTTAAGAGTTTAGTTAAAAATAACTTCAAATATGTTAGATGAAGAATATGTTAAGTTCATTAAAACAAGTTCATTACAACAGTCAACCTAAATGTGAATTACTTATTAAGTATTATCTGCAAATAACACTGTATTGATTTATTACCTGCACAAAAATGTATTTTTAAATAAACTTTACACTTTTGTAACAATGATGTTGTAATATAAAATCATATAAATACTTTTTGATTATTAAAACATACTGCTACAAATATAGATTTCTTGTTCACTAACAAAAACAAACTACCCATTTTTTATTTTATGGCCCTAAAACAACCTGCCTGCTCACTTTAGTTTAAATTACAATTTTTCAACAAATTACCTTCTTTTAAAGTTCTTGTTTGACTGTTTGACTACTTTTCCTCCATGCTGAAAAGTTTTGCAATTACTATATGTGCTCATACCAAGTTCACTGCACACATCACTCCTGTCCTAAAGCAGTTTCACTGGCTACATTTGACTTTGTTCTTCTCACTTTTAAGACACTCAGTGGTCTTGCCCCTTCCTATCACACTGAGCTTTTCATCTGTACCATCCCCCCTGCACCCTTGGAGCCTCTGGAACATACCTTCTGACTCCTTCACGATTTAACCACTCATCTGTCTGGGGCAGATTCTTCAGTGTTGTTAAACTTTGGAATTGTTCACATCAGTGTTCATTTGAACACTAATTCAAAACTTAGCTAATATCCAGACCTTTTTACATTATACTGAAATCACTAATGTACTTTTATATCTCTTTTTTTGTTCTCGCTCTACTATGTTCTCTCACTACTAAGTATCCTCAGGGTTGTAAATGGTGCCATATCAATTAAGTTTTAACATTGACCCTGATGTTTTCTGATCTTGTGTTGTGCCACGTTTGTTTAAGAAACTCATTTTGGCATTGAGAAAGTACAAAATTGAATGAAAAATTTCAAACCCAACAAAACATGAGAAGATTTAAGGTGGGTCGTCACAGTTCCTCAGGTGGATGCGCATATGCTCCATAACCCTGTACTGTCTTGAAAACGTCATGGAGCATCGGGGACAGGAGTAAGGACGAACTCCTAGGTGTGAACGTATGTGTCTGTTTAGCGTGCCTCTCTGTCTAAATGATCTGACGCACAATGAGCACTGGAAAAGATCGGCCTTTGGTTGATTATAAGACTTGGATCTTTTGTTTGATATCTTTACCATGTCTATTGATTGCTGAAAATGGGAACTGTCCTTCTCTAAATATACTTGATCACTGTCTGAATCACTCGAGTCTGCTAGATAAGAGTATCTTATATGGTCTTGATAAATGTTAACACAACTTTTAGGATTTTCTTTCGTGGAAGTTTTTCCATCAGTTTCCACTGTCTTGCTTTCTAACAAGGCTGTTTGCTCAGAATTCTGGTCACTTCCCTGCCACACATCAGAAAGGTTTTGTTTACATGCTTGATTATTGGTGGCAATACCACTAAGATCTTGTTGACTTCCACAATTTAGTGTATTTGTACCATTGTCTTCAGAAATTGTGCAAATGTTTATACTGCAATTCTGGTCTTTGTGGACATTACAGACTTCTTTGGATTGTTGCGATTTATACAGCTTTAAAGATTGCATACTGTCCATTTCTGCAATGGTACTATTTATATTAGGGGCAGCCTTTTGATTGATATCAGTGTTTGAACAAAGAGAATCACTAGACTGAAAATCTCCAGAGCCACAAGAGACAATGCCACAAACTCCCTTAGTCAACACATGGTTTAGAGAACTTTTTTCTTCTTCTGACTGGGATGAACTAAAAGATGAGATATGCAAACAACTGTTTTGACAGCTCTGAAGGTGCTTGTGCATTTCTGAAACCGATTCACTATACTCAGCATCAGGATTTGTATTGCAACCACGAGACTGAAGTGAGTTGTCCATCATCCTGACATGGCAGATAACTGGCACTTCTTCAAAAGTTGGTGATGATGTCACAGGCCAGTCTGAACTATACAGGTTGCTGGATTGTGTGGCTTGATTTGCAACATGAGACTGCCGCTCCACTATTTCTCTATCCCTGATGATATTGCTTTGAGCTGTAGAAAGAAATTAAAAGATTTCTCAGGGACTCACTTCTCATCTTACAGTGACCTACAGTGAAATACTGATGAATTTACCAGATTTATCTTTTCAGTCAAATTGTTATGTTGTTATGTAATTGATAATGAAATTACAGTAAGTAATTTAAACCCAATTTTAAATTCAAATCATCTTTTCCATGACAACTTTTAGAGACAGTACTTTTTAGAGACACTGCTGTTCAGTGGTTATTAGAATTAGTAAAAAATTATTAATTTGCAAAGTTACAATGTGATGAACTTGTACTTTGTACTTGCTATTTATTATTGCTATTATTTATGCTTTATTTGTTTGTTGTTTTGGGTGTAATTCATTGTTGTTTTTTTGGTTAAGAATGTGTAAATCTCTTACTGTTTGGTGGAATATTGTCTGTCGCGTGGATTTCTTGGGCCAGGGCTGATTGCAGCTGCCCCATTTTCAGGTGTAAAGCAGCATGCAAGACGGACTCCTCCTGGTTGCTGGGTGGCAATGTGCCTGTGTACATGAACTCCAGCAGTAAATTCATGGTTTCAGGGGTAAGCTGAGGTGAATGTAGGTCCAGGAATGAGCCATGGGAGGGTAGAAGAGCCGCGAGCACTGGACTAAATGCAGCCAGGACACTCTTATGGGCCATAAAGAGTCGGTCAGAATACAAATGGAGTCGAATAAGGCAGTCACAAAAGTTTCCAGTGCTCCTCTGTAGATTTAGCTCTTTTAGTAAAGCAAAACCATGGGAATATTTGATTGTGGGTTCACCTTTGATCTAAAAACAATAAAGAAGCATCAAAACATATTAATCCTGATTGTTTTGTGTCAATAGGAATAAATTCTTGTTGACAAATTTATTAATTTAAGATTAGAGAACTTGAACCATGAGATAAAGTCACTAAGCCACTAAGACACCATGCCGCCATGGTGACAACATCTCCAACATTTCCATTTTGCATATTAATCCATCCATCCATTATCTTCCGCTTTATCCTATATTAGGGTCGCGGTGGGGGGGGGGGGTGTTCCCCATGCCCATCCAGGGGAGAAAGTGTCTGGCGCTGGGCACCCGAGAAACGCACACAAACACCCTGTATATGGGGCAATTTGGAGAAATCAATTGGTCTTGATCCATGTTTTTGGACTGTGGGAGGAAACCGGAGAACCCGGAGGATACCCACACGGACACGGGGATAACATGGAAACTCCACCCAGATGGTGCTGTGAGGCGAACGTGCTAACCACTAAGCCACGGTGCATAGTAATATGTTGGTAAATTATTTTTTATAGTGTCCTGCATTTGCTATTTTCATACACAACCACTTTACTATTGCTCGCTTACTGCCTCTTACTTTCTAAATGAAACAACAACAAACAAATCATCAACAATAATAAAAACAATATCATTGTTATGGTTGGTAAATTATTTTTTATAGTGTCCTGCATTTGCTATTTCCATACACATCCACTTTACTATTGCTCGCTTACTGCCTCTTACTTTCTAAATGAAACAACAACAAACAAATCATCAACAATAATAAAAAACAATATCATTGTTATGGTTGGTAAATTATTTTTTTAGTGTCCTGCATTTGCTATTTCCATACACAACCACTTTACTATTGCTCGCTTACTGCCTCTTACTTTCTAAATGAAACAACAACAAACAAATTAACAATAATAAAAACAATATTATTGTTTTTAATATTCATTCATTCATTCATTATCTCCCGCTTTATCCTCTATTAGGGTCGCGGTGGGGTTCCCCATGCCCATCCAGGGGAGAGCGTCTCGGGCGCTGGGCAGATAGACCCAGGACAGGGCGCCAATCCATCGCTGGGCACACACTCACTCACACATACACACTCTATATGGGGCAATTTTGAGAATTCAATTGACTTGATCCATGTTTTTGGACTGTGGGAGGAAACCGGAGAACCCGGAGGAAACCCACGCAGACACGGGGAGAACATGGAAACTCCACCCAGATGGGGATTCGAACCGGGAATCCCTAGTGCTGAGAGGCGAACGTGCTAACCACTAAGCCACCGTGCCGCCTGTTTTTAATATTATTTTTTGTTATTATTATAATACATAGTAATTAAATGTATTACACGTGGAAACAAAACTTAGATTTGCTCAGAGACATCAGGTATCTTATTAAGAGACATTGGCTGACCCAATATCTCTTAATAAAATGAAGTATTTAACAGGTAAAACTGTTACTTACGTCCATTGCGCGCGCTGCGGTGCTGAAGCGGTAATACCGCGGCTGGACGCTACGCGCGCTGTGTCGCACTGAAGCTCTACGTTGTTTGTATAGTGAGAGCTACGTGACGTCCCGCTGCACCTCCGAACCAAAGGCCCGCCCACCGACCTGACGCTGGCCAATCCCGCGTCGCGTGTTGTTGACAGCGGTCTGGCGAAACGTCTAAAACCACGTGTTCGCCGTCATGGGGCTGAAGGCATGTAGTGTTATAGAGCTCAACTTAAAAAATAGCTTATAAAACTCTCTTAAATAAAAATCTGACCTGCGTGTCACAGGCACATTACCAAACTGGTAACACAATACATCCGGCCATGTTACCCAAACATGAAGACATTTCCATAATGAACCTATTCGTATACTAATACTAACTATGCCAGTTAATAAGTGGCATTCAATATATTATGATAACAAAAGATACTATATTCTTTTCAACTCACTATTTGTTTTTAAAATCTATGCAACAGTAAATCTGCTTCACTTCCATGCTTTAAGATGACAATAATTTGATGAACTTACTGCTTTTGTACTTTGCTTTTTGTACTTTGATCTCTCTCTCTCTCTCTCTCTCTCTCTCTCTCTCTCTCTCTCTCTCTCTCTCTCTCTCTCTCTATATATATATATATATATATATTCATTCATTCATTCATTATCTCCTGCTTTATCCTCTATTAGGGTTGCGGTGGGGTTCCCCATGTCCATCCAGAGGAGAGCATCTTGGGCGCTGGGCAGATAGACCCAAGACAGGGTGCCAATCCATCGCTGGGTACACACTCACTCACACAGACACACTCTTTATGGGACAATTTTGAGAATTCAACTGACTTGATCCATGGTTTTGGACTGCGAGAGGAAACCGGAGAACCTGGAGGAAACCCACGCAGACACGGGGAGAACATGGAAACTCCACCCAGATGGGGATTCGAACCGGGAATAACCGTGCTAACCACTAAGCCACCTTATATATATATATATATATATATATATATATATATATATATATATATATATATATATATATACAAAAGCAGTAAGGTTATTGTCATCTTACATTATGAAAGTGAAGCAGATTTACTGTTGCATAGATTTTAAAAACAAATATTGAAAAAGAATATAGTATCATTTGTTATCATAATATACTGAATGCCATTGCATAGCAAGTATTAGCCCATAATTAGCCCATAAAGTACTTGTAAATTATTAATGTGGAAGCATTTTCACTGGAATAACTCTCACATTAGATTCCATGTAACAGTCAATGGACTGGAATTGTGGATTAGTTAAAGATTTGACCTATGATTTTGCATGTGCTTTCTACTCTCTCCAAATGAACTTCAGTTGCTTGTGACTGTCACCTGGGGGACATCCTTCTGGGCTATTATTAGCCTTCAGTAGACCTATCACTGTCAAACTCAAATCTCCAGTAGACTAATGTTTACTCAACAGATGTAGTTTTTGAAGATGGAGGTAAATAAAGCAAATGACATAATATGTGGCATATTGTTTGACAACGAATGTAGCTCTATCAATTTTGTTTTGTATATACAAATTTCTATTATCTTTTTTAATTGCTTCTCTTAATAGATATATATTAGATGTTTCTTTTTTTACCATTACCAATCACCATCGCTGTGTGAGAATGTAAATTTCCCCATTGTGGGACCAATAAAGGCATGTGTTTCTTGTCTTGTCTTGTCTACAAATCAAAATGCCTGCAAAGTGTTAACAAAATAAAGATGCGACTAAACCAGAATTAGAAAGAGAGAGAGAGAGAGAGAGAGAGAGAGAGAGAGAGTGTGTGTGTGTGTGTGTGTGTGTGTGTGTGTGTGTGTGTGTGTGTGTGTGTGCCCAGTGATACATTTATAAATCGAACGTTTATAAATATAATTTGTAAAACATTCTCCCCTGGATGGTCATGGAGACCCCCCACGACCCTAGCAGAGGATGAGGATAATGAATAGAAAAATGAATAATAAATTATTAAAAGCATCAATTAAAGTATAATCCATCGATCCATCATCCTGTATTGGGGTCGCGCGCGTGTGTGTGTGTGTGTGTGTGTGTGTGTGTGTGTGTGTGTGTGTGTGTGTGTGTGGGGGGGGGGGGGGGGGGGGGGGTTCTCCATGCCCATCCAGGGGAGGGCGTTTCGGGCGCTGGGCAGATACACCCAGGACAGGGCACACACTCTATATGGGGCAATTTGGAGAACTCAATTGACTTGATACATGTTTTTGGACTGAGGGAGGGAACCGGAGAATCCGGAGGAAACCCACACGGACACGGGGAGAACATGGAGACTCCACCCAGATGGGGATTCGAACCGGGAATCCCTAGTGCTGAGAAGAGAACATGCTAAACCACTAAGCCACCGCGCCACCCCCAATTAAAGTATAATCAAGTCTTTAAATAAAGTCATGCGCTATTTTGACCCTCACGGGTTTCCGTAATGCGTTCGTTGGCCGTCGTGTGCTTACTTCACACCCGTTTTCTGACGAGCCCCGCCTTTTAGGCTAGTGTTCCGTAAAGTCCCGCCTTCTTCTTTTAATTGGTTTATAAAACAGTTTGCATCAGGTTCCGCCTATCAACGCACAGGCATGGTGTGGACGTCAACCCTCCTGTAAAGGCGGGGTTTGTTAGAATACGGGTGGAATAAACACGGAGCAGCCCGTCAGCTCAGCGTGGCCCTTTTCCGTTCCTTTTCTTGCTGCTCCCGCGGCGCAGGCTGTGTCCATCTCGGGGAGACGATTAATTAAAATGCCATCAGCCGTTTTAATCAGTAGCGACAACAGCATGACCATGGACGACGTAGACGATGGATTAAACAGCATTTCGGAAACTAAAGTGAGTATTAATGTATGAATTATACGAATTAATAAAGATTCACTGTACAGAGACGCTCGTATTAAAGACAAGTGTAACATATGTTTATAATCGCTCGAGAGTATTTTATCATTAGTTTTAATTAGGTTAAGATCATCATAAAAGCCTCGTCCGTGTGTTTACGCGTGTATTTGAGACAAGACTGAAGTTTAAAGCCCGATGCTATCTCGTTAGCAAGACCGGAGCACGTGTTCAAAACACGGGCTGCGTCCCAAACCGGTGAGTCTTTTAAACGTAGTGCCCTACCCTCGTTATGTTGCCATCGTAGCGCACTTGTTTGAACAGAGCTACGTACAATTAAGGCGCACACAGCGACCTACCTATATAATAGATTAGATATGGCTTAAAAAACACTTAAAATGAAATACGTGGGTCAGACGTTACTCTTCCTTTAATTTAAACCTTTTTTCGCTATGAGAGTTTTACGAACCGAAGTGTAGTTTATAATTTATATTAGCATAAAACGCCTACTGTATTTAATGTTGACAATAATATATTTAATATATATAATATTAATAATGGGCGGCACGGTGGCTTAGTGGTTAGAACGTTCTCCTCTCAGCACTAGGGATTCCCGGTTCGAATCCCCATCTGGGTGGAGTTTCCATGTTCTCCCCGTGTCCGCGTGGGTTTCCTCTGGGTTCTCCGGTTTCCTCCCACAGTCCAAAAACATGGATCAAGTCAATTGAGTTCTCTAAATTGCCCCATATAGAGTGTGTTTGAGTGTGTGTGTGTACCCAGCGATGAATTGGCGCCCTGTCCTGGGTCTATCTGCCCAGCGCCCGAGACGTTCTCCCCTGGATGGGCATGGGGAACCCCACCGCGACCATAATAGAGGATAAAGCGGGAAATAATGAATGAATGAATATTAATAATATATTTATATTGAAAAACATTTAATGTTTACAATAATATGTATAGTATTACAAAAATACATTCAAAAAAAGAAATTTTTTTTTTTTGAAAATTATCCCAGGTGACAGGGACACAGACCTACATGTTATGAGCCTGTACCAGCAAATATGTTCTGAGTTGATTTATTCCATGGAGAATTAATAAACTCGAGAAGAAATACTTTGTTCACTCATTATTTTCCACTTAATCCTCTACTAGAGATCCAGGGGAGAATATTTTGGGTGCTGGGCAGATACACCCACGACAAAGAACCACATTAAATTGCAAAAATTGCAGCTAGACAGTGGTACAGTCAGAGAAACAGTTTTTTCCAGCCTAGTTTACAATCTTATTTTTGTTGAACCCTCAGAAAAAGAAAGACAAGACCATGAAAAAGAAACTGGCTGTCACGACCATGGAAGCTTCTGAATGTGATCCACCTGCTCCCAAAAAGACTAAACGAGAAGTTATGGACACAGCCCCCGGGACAGAGCAAGCCTCATCTGATGTTAATGGAAACATCAAGAAGAAGAAACCACTTAAAGTAAAGGAAAGTTTGTCTAACGACGAGCTTGTGAACGAAGCAGACGAACAGGCTGAGGTAATCTTATGGTTCACTGTTAGTATTTACAAAGAACTGTTTAGGTCATGATGCCCTGAAACTTTGAGCTGCCTTTTTTGTAGTATTTAATATAAAATCATTTGCTTTGTGATCTGTTGAGATTTTATACGACTGCTAATACTCATGTCTAATTCAAATTGTCTGTGGTGTCTGCTTTTATGTTGCTTCTCTTTCTGGACTCATCACATAGAAAAAGAAGAAAAAGAAAAAGACTGCAACATCAAAGGACACAACCGTCAATGGCATTTCGGCAGCATCCCAGTCCAGCGAAGACTCAAGCAATGAGAGTGAAAAGGAGATTGTAAGTTGTTCAATTTAGTTAGAATTGTATATATTATTGTATTAATTGGTTATCTATGCTTTTAATACATTTTACAGCTGTATATATTTTTAGATGCCTATGACCAAATTACACACTTCTGAATTCAGAATTTAAATGTTCTTATTGATATTGCAGCCTCATCAAGCCTTGTCTAGACAGACAGCAATTTGTCCAGACAAAATTAAAAGAATTGCTGCAGATATAGGAACTGCTTAATTTTACATGTTCATTGGTAATAATGTTGTAGCTAATCTTTGATATGCAATATTGTCTGTTTTAACTTAACCAGAAAAAAAAGAAGAAGAAAAAAGCAGAGACAGCAGGAGATATAACGGTCAACAACTTCACTGCAAAATCACCTAAACTGAATGGAAGTTTGGCTTCAACACCATGCCAGTCCGGTGAGGACTCCAGCAATGAAAGTGAAAAGGAGACTGTAAGTTACCGCACCACTTACAAATACACCACCTGAAACATTGTGCAGTATTTTAGTTGGTCTAATAGCTAAAATGTAATGTGTACATAAACAATACTGGCTGTGGTGGCATTTTTCCTCCCTTAAGCATACCTTTTCATGACTGACCCTGGTCTCCTACCAATTTAAAATATGTAAAGAATAGATTTAAATGGTACTCTATCTGTGTACATCTACAAAAATAAAGGCATTTAAGTTTTTTTAATGGTAATTTTTTTTCATAAACAAAGCTGTTAAAAAAACTTGGTCTACTGCTTTTAATTCTAAATTCTAAACTAAATTCTAAAGAATTCTTAAACTGTAAGCACCATTTTCATACTGTTTATTTTAAAGCCGTGCCGAGTAATGTACAGATTACTTCAAAACCCATGTGATTATTGTAAATAAGTTAATTGTCTGTATTTTGTTGATCAAAATGTTTTTGAACTTTTGAATTTTTTTTAACCTTCCATAGGAAACACCAGAGCAAAAAGAGGGAGCCTTTTCAAATTTCAGAATATCAAAGGGGACCATTGATCTACTTAAAGGTACAATTGTTTTTCTGCACATATAGAGTTAAATTTAAGAGGTGATGTTTTAATCAAAAATACTAGTCAATATTAGTATTAAATTTAGCCATCTAGACCTCTAGAAGTGATTAGCATTAGGCATTTAATGTTAGTTTATATAATAGATTATTATTTTAATAACATCAAGTTCTGCGTTACCAAAGTGTAATAAGCGAGTTAAGATACATGTGTTAACACCTTTATATTGCTGTGGTCAACAATTCTGTTGTGTATGCTAATAACTTTGCTGATTTTATATCTCAGCCAATTTAATTTAATAATCCTTTCAAATACCCTCTATATTAGTTTATGGAATATTTAAATTATGATTGACATAATTATATTCATGTTATTGATCAAAACATTGTGTACATATATCTTACTTTATTTATGCTTCGGTTTAAAATGTGACTTTAATAATCCATCTTAAGTGGACTGCAGTAAACACAAGTGCAAGAAAGTGTGCCGGGGCATAATATAATCCATTCCCATAAACCACTTGCATGTGGCTGCAACATATATCATTTCAGCATAATTATCACAATTTGTGCATATTTAGTGGTCACAACACAGAATGTGCAAATTTTTTTTTATCTAATTTAGTTATTTACTTTAAAGTTGTAAACTCATATGTGCATCACTAATATACTGGAGTTGTCATCATTGATTTCATTGGTCAGAAGTTAATAATTATGACACATATTACAGGCCGAGGAGTGACGTATCTATTCGACATACAAGTAAAGACCTTCAATGCTGTGTACGATGGAAAAGATGTGATTGGACAAGCCCGAACTGGGACTGGAAAGACCTTCTCATTTGCAGTCCCACTAGTGGAGAAATTACAGTCAGGCAATCAGGACATGAGGAGAGGAAGAGTGCCCAAGGTATGATGATTTAAAGAAATTACAGTTCCTACCAGTGTTTACAGTTTCTAGCTGTCTGCTTATGGCTTTAAATTAGTCTATAGATATGATAAATGTAAACAAGCCAAACTGTTTTTGAAAATGCATGGTTGAATAAATGGGACAGGAATACTTGGTGAATTAGATGAATTGTATTTCTTTATCCACATATTGTATCATAAGAAAAGCTAAATGTGCAACGTCTAGTGTTAGTTAAATATGTTTGGTTACTGCACCTTTATTTTGGTTGAAGTCATGTTTAGTTCTGAGTTCAATGATTTTTCCAATTTTAACCACATAGGTTCTTGTTCTTGCACCTACACGAGAGCTGGCAATTCAAGTATCCAAAGATTTTAAGGACATCACAAAGAAGCTCTCTGTTCATTGTTTTTATGGAGGAAGCTCCTACAACCCACAAAGTAAGTTGTGTTTTTATTGCACTGATGTTAATACAGAGAACTGTTTAGTAAAATCATGGATTAGCAGTAGTCCTTAATTCTTAGCAAGTCTTTGGTTTATAAACAAGTAAATCAGACTAGGAAGAGAAAAAGATTGTTTGATCTGTTGAATCTATGAATTTTTTGGCTTTACATTTTGCTTTTTAGTTCATAAATATTGTCTGAAGTTTGTATGTTTACATTATGCTTGCTTATCGGTGTGAAATTACTAATTGCAGTTCAGGCCATTTACAGTGGCATTGACATCCTTGTTGGCACCCCGGGCCGTATTCGAGACCATCTGCAAAACAACAAGCTGGATCTGTCCCAGCTGAAACATGTGGTGCTGGATGAAGTGGACCAAATGCTGGATATGGGCTTTGCAGAACAAGTGGAGGAGATCCTATCTGCTTCCTACAAAAAAGAAGGTCAGCTTTGGATAAGATGTGTTTATTATAAATATACACAGCTACATAAAATACTGTTTTTTTTTTGTACATTTTCCCTTAATATGTCAAATTTGTTAGAACCTAGAGGTCAGTAGGGGTCAAAATCTATAAAACTTGTATTGCTACATTAGATTTATCAGAAGTGTTCTGTTACCCAAATAATCAAGGTTTAACAGTGCTATTTAGCAGATTTGTATTACTTTCAATCTCATTTTATTTGTAAAGTAAAAGTAAGCAGAAATTGCAGCTTTGTGTACAGTTTGTATATGCAGATTATGAACTACCTTCACCTGCTGTTAAAGAAAACCTGTTTTTTAATGTGCAGGTGTAGAAAGTTTGCATTAGTTGGCCAATGACTGTAGTTATTGTGGTATGTTCAGGTGCAGATACAAGCGGCAAAGGCTGCACCTTCATGACGTTTGTTAACTTTTATTGCCCCAAAATAATTATCGTTCATTTGGCGTGTCAAAGGCGCCCTTAAATTTCTATCAACCAATATGAACCTAAGGCTACAAGACTATGCCATTTGCATTATGATTTCATTAAAAAAAGTGGGAGTAATGGTCAGAATAAATTATAATTAGCCATTATTATTATATTTTAAATTAATCATTGATTTTAATAAGGTAAAAAAAAATATCTGGTCTTTTTTTCGTTGCCTATGAAGGTACTTTTGCCAGAAGATGGCGATAATGCACCTAAAATTTGCAGCCTGACCACCAATAAGCGAGCATACTAGTAGCGGCTTTATTAAAATCGGTGTGTAGTGACATGAAAACTGATGCTGATGAACAGATTAAAAGAATTTGCAACAGTAAGCTTTCATACAACCTATAAAAAAACATGCAGCGCAGTATTTGTGTGTTTATATGATGCATCAATAGGTTGGTTCCTGGTTGGAACAAACATGTGTCTTTATATATGGGACCTTTGGAACTTTAGTTTCCTCTTACTTTCCATGCCGAAAGGCAAATTGAAAACAATACTAAATTGATCAACTTTGATGATTTGATTATAAATGTGTTGCTTGTACTTGTTCTTGTGGAAAAACAGCCATTTATTTTGTCCTGGTGTTAAACTTTCAGGCAATTAAATAGTCAAATTTCTGATATGAGCCTTTTAACTCACTTCAATAAAGCACAAGTGCTGCCACTATATAGAGTTGAAACCAAATTTACATTTAAAGTTTTTACACCTCCTTAAATTTTTTATAGGGTTGCACACTATACATGCAATGTCAATTTGTTTAAGTGTATGTTTTTTTTATGATATTTATATGAATTTTTATTTTATTTAATTTTTTGATAGAGTTTGCGGTCTCAAATGTTTGAGGAACACTTTTAGATAAACATTTTGCTTGAAGTACTATACTGGCTTAATGCCAAGTAAATATGAATCATCATGCATGTATTTCCTAAGGTACAGTGCGCAGGACTGTACGTGTTTAAACATTACTTTAATCTTCTAAGTATTATTTTAACACGTGTCATGGACAGGTGATTAAGGTGTGTTAGAGGACTTTTTGAAAACAGGAATTGTGTGACTTAGTTATTGGGTGTTTCGTTACTTGTGATAAAACACAAAGTAAAAAAGAAATCTGACATTTTTGGTTTGAATAAATGTTGCTGCAGTTTCAGTTCTGAGTAGCATACACTTACCACATAATTTTTACTGTTTACCCAATTACCTATTCATAGAGCACTGCAATGGAAAATTATGTATAATTTGTTTTAAACAGGATGTACATTTGGGTCATTTTATTGGATTTTTGCGTTCAGTTAGGTTAAGTCATGTTACATTGATTTAAAAATTTTTGTTGTGGGTTCTTATTTTTGGCATGGTATTGCTTTTTAAACATACTTTTCCTTAATCATCATCCTTTTGCTTATACCCTGATGTATTTGTACACAAAATTAAAAGTAATCAACATTTAATTAGCTGCTTTAAGCATGTGACCGAACTGTACTTTATTTCTTCCAGATCCTGACAGCAATCCTCAGACTCTGCTCTTTTCTGCCACTTGTCCTCCTTGGGTTTATGATGTGGCAAAAAAATATATGCGCTCTCAGTACATCCACGTGGACCTCATCGGCAAAAAGACTCAAAAAGCAGCAACTACAGTTGAGGTTTGTTTCCACAATGTGTGTGTGAAGTTTGAAATAATTGAAATTAAATTTCCATTGTACTAAGAGATTTTTTTTTTGGTCATAAGCAAACAATGAGACCTTTACATTTAAGCAAACAGTTCTTCTAAATTATGTTAGATTCATTATTTGCTGTCTCATAAATAAAATAAGTTAAAAAAGGGAAATGCATGACAATATAATGATCAGTAATATATATTCAGCTCATAATTAATTAAAGCCTATAATCATTTTTGTTATTGAGTGGCCTATGAGCAGCAACAACTTAGCAGAAATATGTTGTCCTATTTTTCTGAATCATATACATAGTGTGTACTGACATTATGTTTATAGTTTATGATTTAAAAATATATTAGTAGTGGAAATCATTAAATAAAATGCAATTGTTAAATTAGTGTCTGATGCTTGTAGTCATTGTGGTGTCCATACGTCTATTATGTTTTAATGGGAGTAGGTTACGTTATAGGAGTCTGCACTGTTTCGATGGCTTGATTGTACAGTAGCTGCCTTTGATTCAACTTCAGTGCCAGTCGCTACTATGTTACCCTCTGCTTCATTTGAGGTTTTATGATTGAGTGTCCAGATAATATTTGTAATTATTTCAATACCTGTTTATATAGCTTTTGACCTGACTACCTCATGTATTTAGTTAAATCGTTTTTTTTCAAACTGTCATTAATAGTATCAGGAAATTTGTTCTGTGAAATCTTCTGAGATTTTGTGCATGTCTTGTCTAACCGGCTTGAAAGAAAGAATGAGGATGTTTGTCTAGGCAGATTTTTTCCCCCCTTCTTAGGAATCACTTCATGCTATTGGCATCATACTGAGACATGCATTACTGCACCTGAATGTTTGAGGACTTTGTATCAGATAGTAGATCTGCTGGTGCTTCTTACTTTGTACCTTTTGAAGTCAGTTTTTTCTCACTTTAATACCTTCAGGTTAATCAACAGTCAAATAAAAAGAAGCTAATGGCTGGAGATGTCTCACTGGCAGTGTCTGAAATTAGATTTTTTAAAAGTTTTTTCTGAATCTATTATTAAAATGGTTAATAATAAACCAGTAGTTTTTTATTTATTTATTTATTAAATCTGTGGGTTTTATCTTGTGCGATATCATCTGATATTTGTCTTTTAATAGACACTTAGTATTTTCTGTGCTGACATCCCTTTCACTTATAAGGAGTAATTTTGAGCTTAATTTAACTTTACACCTGCAGTTGTGTATGTTCCTCAACATATCTTGCTCTAGGCAGGTGCAACATTCTGTCACGCGAGAGGACATGTGGTTGTTCACTTTGTGCTGCATGTGAAGGGGTGAATTAAAAAAGATTTTTCCTGTTGTGCATGTGGAAAAGATTTTATTATTTCTTCCACCATAAACTAAGACTTGACTGTAAAACATAAAAATGTGTCTTACTTCATGTTTTTGATGTTAGAATGATCAGTGTTAATGCTGATCTTATTTCAAGCACAGCGGCACAAAAAAGCCCCCAGCTCTTAGAAGCTCATAGAATGTGGACACCCAGCATATTTGCTGTGCTCCAGGCCGGTTTAGGGGTTAGGACATTTTAATTAGAATGATTTTAGCGCTTTTCATAAACTTTATGATGATGGGTAATTGCAAGTCACAAAGTTTAAACCTATTTGCCAATTGACAAGTGCATGACCTGTTTAAATTCTAATGTTTATACATTAACATTTTACATATACTCTTTCAATATACTTTATTTAGTAAAGTTTGTGCCTTAACACAAGACCCACCAGTTCTGTATATATTAATTATTTTAATTATGTAAAGATTAAGGGCAAGTTAGCAGACATAAAATAATACAACATACCATAAAATGCTCATGTGTTTGGTTTTTGTTTTTCTCCCCCCCCCCTCCTCTTTTCCCCCTAGCATCTAGCCATTGCCTGCCACTGGTCTCAGAGGGCAGCAGTGATTGGAGATGTTGTGCAGGTGTATAGTGGTAGCCATGGCCGCACCATCGTCTTCTGTGAGACCAAGAAAGAAGTAAACGAGCTCTCTATGAACCCCTCCATCAAACAGGTATACAATTTACGACCATCACGTCGTTAATCTTCATACTTAAATTTGCCAACATCTCTGTCAAAAAAAATTAATATGAATTAATTGTTACTATTACAATATTATAACATAAAATAGTATGCAAATATCTGTTTAGTAATGGCAAAAATTCAGTCCCTTGAGCATCTTGTTTTTATTTAATTTGTTAATTATTGCTTTAATTCTGTCTCTGTGTTGTCTTCAGATCTGACACAACCCTTAATTTGGATTTAGTAGTAAGGTCACTGACCTCATGTTTGTCTGGCACTTAAACAAATTCATAAAATCATTTAACTGACTAATAGAAGGCACACAATTGTTTCTTGAATATTATTCTTTTTTTTTACCTTTAGTTTCTGCTAAATTGTTTTGTAGTTTGTAAAGCCATAACATTTGGGCACTTTTGGCCAATTCCATGCATTATTGACTTTTTAAATGGGAAGTTAATACTTGCATTATAAGGACAATCCTCTGTTCACATATACTCAATGAATTTAACATATTGAGAAAACTAAAGTGAATTGAAGCTAGTCAATGATATATTATTTTAATAAGTTACTTTCTTGCAACATAGAATTTTCTTACTTTTATTTCTTTATAAATACATTTGCATCTGTTGTGAATCAGTAACTTGTCCTCTGCTGATTGTTTTGTAATAAAAATGAGCACAGATTTTTTTTTTACTGGTTAATGCCGTATTTTATTTTGTGAAGTGGCAATTTAAAATACACCTAATGGAGTTTGATTTCTTTAGTGCTCAATCTAAAAACATATATTTAAATTAATCACGTTTTCCTTTATTATTTTTTTTAACATGCATTTTGCACCTTTTTCCCAAAACAGATTGATTGTCTTTCATGGTGGAAAAAATTATAACTATAGAGCAGTCTCTCATGAATGTCTGTCAAATGTCTTATACTGTCCCAAATTGAATTCAGGATTTTTCACTTACACAAACATTGATTTCTTTATCCAGAATGCCCAGTGTTTGCACGGAGACATTCCTCAAAAACAGCGAGAGCTAACACTGAAGGGCTTCAGGAATGGTAGTTTTGAAGTCCTGGTAGCCACCAACGTTGCAGCCCGAGGGCTTGACATCCCAGAAGTAGATTTGGTTGTACAGTGCTCACCACCTAAGGTAATTATTATTTTTTTGTCATAATGGAATGTTAATGAACCTTTAGTCTCCTATAGCAAAAAAGATAAATTAGCTTCAAATTAAGCTAAGTATTGTATTTATAAAAGTCTAAAAGAATATAACCTGAATACAATTCCCCTCGTGTGGCGTTGAGTGTGTTTTATGTACACTCATTTTTAACGTATTCATCAAACAGCATTGTTTACGTCATGTCCCATTCTATCTGTCATGGCTAAAGTAGTAGAGCATTGTCTCTTCCAGTAGATTTTGCTGGTGCTCTTCTGTCACAGCATTGAGTCATATTCTCTAGCTCTATTTGTTTACTGTTATTTGTTATATTGTATACACTGTTTCGTGTATGCTGAATTTGTCATAATATAAATTCAGTTTCTGTTGCCTTCAGGACGTTGAGTCATATATTCACCGCTCAGGACGAACTGGCAGAGCTGGTAGAACTGGCATCTGTATCTGTTTCTACCAACGCAAGGAGGAGGACCAACTGCGATATGTAGAGCAGAAAGCTGTGAGTCGTCACCACAGCCCTTTACTGCAGTATAAACAAAGGCTACTTTAAATATGAATCTAAATATGTGTGTGCTGTTTTTGTCCACCAGTGCATTACGTTCAAGCGTGTCGGTGTTCCAACTGCTAATGACATCATCAAATCTTCCAGTAAAGATGCAGTCAGGTGACTTGGTCATTTACTTTAAACATATACTGTAAGTAGATTTCTAGATAAAAAATGTATCTATGTAGAGCAAAAGACAGGATGCTTCTTTACTATAGTACAGACAATCATAATTGTAGACTCCTGTACAAAGGTTCAAATAATAACATATGTAATGGGTATGATTTTTTTTTCACTTGTTGGTTGCCTGGCCATTTAAAGAGAATGAATCCCCCTCTGAGCATTGGTCCTTACAAGGATTTTCCCTATAAAAACAAACTATAAAAAATATACCCGGGAGTTTTCCTTTCCACTGTTGGTGTGGCTTGCTCTTTGGGGCTTCATCCTTAGAAAACTTTAAAGCAGCTTTGAGACAAGCAGTTGTAAAATGTGTGTAAGCATTGATTTACTTAGTAGCATGTCTTTGAGGAGGAAGCTGGGGCAAAACGTGGAAAACTGCATACAAAAATATTGTTAATTAGTTTTTTTATTGTTTAAGAGTGGGTTGTATTCACAAAAAATTACCTTGGCTAATTTTACCACAGATTTATTTTTCCTGTTCATGGACTTGATACCAATGGGTTGGCAGAACAAGATTACCCTTTGACTTTTGTTTTTACACCTACATCTGTAGCATTTCGATAAAATTAATATATTTTAGATTTTGTGAATGCTATGTATAATACGGGCCAGTCCCTAACCAAACACCCTATGTTCATTCATTCATTCATTCATTATCTCCCGCTTTATCCTCTATTAGGGTCGCGGTGGGGTTCCCCATGCCCATCCAGGGGAGAACGTCTCGGGCGCTGGGCAGATAGACCCAGGACATCGCTGGGTACACACTCACTCACTCAAGCACACTCTATATGGGGCAATTTAGAGAACTCAATTAACTTGATCCATGTTTTTGGACTGTGGGGGGGAAACCCACGCTGACACGGGGAGAACATGGAAACTCCACCCAGATGGGGATTCGAACCGGGAATCCCTAGCGCTGAGAGGCGAACGTGCTAACCACTAAGCCACCGTGCCGCACACCCTATGTTATCCTACAAATTCCTCTAAGTCTTCAAACTCAAGCAATGTTAATGAAAATGTAAGGTTTTTTTTGTTTATTTTACAGCTTTAATCGTCCTATAAAACCATCAAATTGGTTCAGAAGTGCATCCTTCAACAAGTGATATTTTATCACTTCAACAATATTTTAAAACACCAGTCTAAAGTATTAAAACATTTAACTAGATAAAAAAGCATTTGCATTCTATAATTTTCTTTAAAGAAGGTAAATTACCAATGAGGTGTTTTAAAAATAGACAAGTGAGATGGACAAGGATGGACTAACCACATTTACTAATTTGCTAAAATTTATATGCAGTTTGTTGTACAAAAAGTAATTATTTTATCATTCATCGTTTAAGCAAAAGTACCCAAATCTTTGCAGTGCATAAACTGTAAAAGTCTCCTTATGTCAAGGGATTTTTTCCACATGCTAGCTAACACTTTCAAAATTCAGACTCAGACAGATTTATAAATAAAGCATTATTGTGTTATCAAGTATTATTATTGGTCTTGTATTAGAAATGGTTATTGGTTCCATTCCTAGTTCCTTTTAAACAACTCCTTTTAACCACTTGTTGTCTTCAACTTGAAAAAAAAATGTGCACCTGACTTTTTCCCTTTTTACTTGTTTACTTGTTGCCTTAGAGCATATTAATTACCACAGTTGTCAGTTATGCTGATGACACATGTGGTTATAAAAATGGCAACAATGTTTTCAGAATGTTTTTCATTAGTGTTTCCCTAGGGAGTTTGCTTTAACGGGTGAGATCACTATGATATGGCCACTCCTAGTTTTTAGCTTTATTATTTTTGTGTTTCTTCTCACAGCTTGTCCTTCTTGGTTTTGCTGTGTTGATGTACTACACTCAGCTTTAGTAAAGTCAAAACCCAACCCAGTGCCAGTGTGCGTCAAATGACTGTCAACTGTTATCTGGGAATTTATAATGGATAATTACTGTAGATAATTGTGGGTGCTGCACAGTTGGTAAAAGTAATGTGATCCATCCACCTTGTTTCTATTTATTAAAGTGAAATGTGCCCAGATGGAAATATTAATTAGACTCCCCTGTCACGTAGTCTCCTTTTTACTGGATAGATTTATTGCTTATAATCACTGAATTCAGCCCATTGTCATCACAATTACCATAAAATGTAGCATTCTCTTCGGGACCCTGTGGAGGTTCACATATTTACAACCACCAAAAAAAAGACTCAATTGATCTTTAGCTAGCTGTCAGTCAGGCATCTCGCAGCTTGATTTATAGCATTTTATTGTGTGTCTGCTATTCTAAAGATGCATTTAATGTGTTTACATTAGCTACTCTTAAAAACGATGCCTATAAAAAGCTATTTTGGTCAAGCTATGACAAACTTCCACAAATATGTTGTGAATATTAGATTTACTTAAATCTGTTCTTCATAGAACACAGGACACACTCAAACCTCAATGCCATTCAATTGATGGAAGACCTGTAATGTAATTACATTCTCAATTATCTGCTACTCCCAATTGTTTCACACACTTTTGCCACTCACAGATATGTAATATTGGACCATTTCAATAACCAACAGTAATATTTTTTGTCTTTTTACTTTCTTTCCGCTTTATCATTTTTAAGACTTTTATCATTGCAAATCACATCACTGTTATGTTCTACATTAGAAAACAATGGGCGTCATTCTATTTATTAGAGAACACTCCCTTTAATTGCTTAATTAAATCATTAAAGAATGCAATTTCTTTATTTTCTTGTTTGCCTATAATTAGAATCTGGAAACCTGTCTGAATTTAGGAAATGCATTAGCTGGAACCAAATTTTAAATCATTAAAATTGTGCGCATGCTTGTAGCTGTTCTTCAGGGGTCTAGTCTAGATTGAAATTTATCCATAAGAGTAATGGTATTTGGTTTTACTGAGACCAATGTCTTTTATGTATTCACTTATTTGTTGTGTAAAGCTGCATGAGCAAGCATGTGTCTTTAGGCTTGTTAAGTAATTTATTAGTGAATGTTGCTTTCTACTTTAACTGTTCTCTATTTTCTCTACCATATACACTCACGTTCAAACATTTATATGCACTTTAGTGTAAATGAACCTAAAGAATGGCTTATGCCTTCTCTTGTTAGAATGTTGGTTAAAAAGGTGATCCAAATAATACTTCAGTATTTACACAAATTGTTCTCAGAATAAAGTTCACAAATTGTGAACAGAATAAAGATTCTGCCATGACTAGTCATATTGATCTTGACTATCTTGAGACATTTTAGAAAGACTTTGTGTGGCATTTGTGTGACATTGTTTACCCAAGACGAGGTACTCATAATTTGTTGTTATTTTTTGTGGGGTATATTTTTGTTGCGGTGCCACTGTTTAAATATCAGATTTTGGTAGATATTTGCCATTATTACCACATGATTAAAAAAAAAATCAAACTTGGATTTGGAGCAGTTGGTTCTTTGTGAGCTGCTGCTAAATTGCCCTTGAATTGTAAAAAAAAAAAATAATAATAATAATAATAATAAAATGGTAAACACTATAAATATTGGTTTTATCTGAATAACCCAATGCTCTCACTTCAGAAATTTGGACTCCGTTCCTGCAGTAGCTGTGGAATATTTCCGTGCAGAAGCCGAGAGGCTGATTGAGGAGCGCGGGGCTGTGGAGGCATTGGCAGCTGCGCTTGCACACATCTCAGGAGCTACAAGTCTGGAGCACAGATCCCTTCTGAACTCAGATGCTGTAAGTGATCTTGCCCAACAGTTATGTGACTAAAAGTATGTTGTAATGTAATATGTTGTCACACAAAGTTTACTGTGTCCTGTTTTCTTGTTAGGGATTATATTAAACTACTACCTTCTAGACACAAAAATTGGTTTAATTGCTCAAAAACTACAGAAACACGACAAGCAGGATCCATTGCATATTTATGAAAATCCAGTCCTGTTCTTTTGGCCACCGAATTTCTCAAAACGATGGATATTTTTCTTTCAGAAAGGCAGATTTTATAAGCCATATTTACAAGTTCATTATGTTTGTCGCTCAGTTGTAAGATTGTATTAGGTTTGTGCAGCATGATTAATCTAATTGCAGTAGTTATGTCAGCTTATGCAATTGTGTAATCTCAAACTGTCGCAGTTCACATGATTTAAAATGTACGTATGTGACTGCTTATGTGCAGTCTGCTTATAATCCTTACCGATAAAGATGCCCCAAGGGAGTGAATCACATACAATGTATAGTCACAGATTTTTGTGCTGTGTCTTGTTGTTATATATTTAAATTATGAAGATTATTCAGAACTGGTGCAAAGATGCCCATGATTCCAAACCACATCATTACAACATAATAGCAATAAAACAATAATAAAATGGTGAGGTGTATCTACATAAACTAATGCCCACAAACTTAATAAATAAAGCATTGTTGTGGGGGAAAAAAAGGGTTACACATTTTTTCCGTAACCATTTAATAGACAGACATAGTTCAAACATTATTTGTTTAATTATTGCTGTGACAGGTGGTTCTATTCTATTTTCTATTCTGGCTTCATTTTAAGTAAAATATCGACACTGTAATTTGTCATGTTATTTATTTGAGGATGCCTTAATTTCTAAGCCTTGAATTGCTTATTACGGTTGAGAATGGTGTGGTGCTTATCCAGTTGCTCATAATGCTAAAGATGGTAAACCACCCAGCACAGGGCACTGTTCCATAGAAAGGCTGTGTTCTGATGTCCGTCATGTCTGCAATATTGTCTGCAATGATTCGATTTAGATTTTAAGTCATGCTAAAATATACCATTACATTCTCACCAATCTAGTTAACAGCATGTCAATAAATTTTATTTTTTTTTAAATTAAAAGTTTATTGACTAATGTCAATAAAAGACCTAACACTTGTGTTTCTAAAGGTGCTAGAAATACAACTACAAAATTGAAAATCTTGGTTTAGTGAAGTAACAGTATATACTTTTGTTTTAGTTTAAAAATGGTTGACTTAAGTTAATAAACTAATTGGCTTAAGCACTCAACAGTGGCAATTCGTGCTGGGGTTTGCACCTGGAATTCTAACATATCTGGAACTCTATATGTAAAATAGAGGAAAGGAAAGTAGTTTTATAAAAGTACTAGCTGTGTATTTTTGACCAAGTTTTAAACTTCCTAATTCCTTAGGGTTATACCACGTTAGTCCTGAACTGCTCGCAGGACATGCATAGCATTGGGTATGCCTGGCGTAGCCTGAAGGAGCAGCTGGGCGAGGATATGGACAATGTGATCAAACGGATGACATTCCTCAAAGGCAAAAAGGTACCCAAACAACGGTCAACTACTTTCAGTAAACGTATCAATTCAGCCGTTAAATGTAGTTCATGCTAATTTCCTATTCTTTTTTTAGGGGGTGTGTTTTGACGTTCCAGTTGAAAAGGTGAAAGAAATCCAGGTAAGAAAACAGTGTGTGCAGAATTTTATATGAGTGTTGTATAGAGTATAAGCTCGAATCCCATGTCAAGCTGATGTAAGCACACGCTTGAGTTGGAGTGTTTTTTTTTTTTTAGGTTTTCATGTTTGCCAGGTGAACTGTTCTGTTTGGCTCTAGATTCTCAAATTTCACAACTTTGACTTTCAGCAGCAAGCCAACCTAAACGAAACATGAAACATGTTTAAGCGATCAAATAACAGTCTAAGTGCATCTGCAGTGACTTACATAAGTATCTAGCCTCTCCCCTGTTTAGTTTTTCTTTTGCTATTAATATTTGGGGGGATTTACATCATACATCAAATTAATAAAAAACAACTTCCACAATATGAGTAGGCAAAGAATTTGATAACATACTAATTAAATAAATTATTTGCATTGCTGATTCCTATTGATTATTGGACATCAAATAAGTTGATTTTGATATCAGCAGATAAAATAGGTTTTGGTTTCAGTATTAATTCCTGGTACTAAAAATCATCAGGTTTTTATTCGAGAACATCTCTTCATGAACATTGGAAAAAAAACAAAGAACCCAGTCAGTTCTAGAGACATTTATCCAAATAACTTAATTCTACTTAACTCAATTCTATTTTTTGATTCCTTTAATTTTGATTAATTCATATTTAAAACTTCTTGCTCTCTCATGCTGCAACTGCAGACTGTATTGATGCAGCAAGTATGTAATTTAAATATAAGTTGTTCTGTTTGAAGAGAGAGAAAATTCAAAAGCCTTTTAGTAGCAGCAGCAGCATTTGGTAAAAATATTGATTAGCTGCTTCATATTAGAAATCATAGGGGATTAGGAGGATGTATGGGTAAGTATGAGGGGCATGACTAGAAAAAAAAAAAACTTTCCTTTAATTTCTAATTATATAATGTAATATAAAAGGCTGAGCATATTGTTTTTGGATAATTTGGGTTTTGAGTTCATTGCCAAATAATATCTCCCATTAGTTATAAATAAGGTTACAACTACATTGAAAGTCTTTAGGTAAATTCAAATGAAAGTCCACAAAACTAAATCCCTAATTTATTTACAACTGCTTTGATGGATATTTGTTTGTTTGTATTTGTTGCAGGATCAATGGCAAAATGGGCGCAGATGGCAGTTAACAATCGCTACTGAACTCCCTGAACTGGAAGAAGTCATGAACCGGCGTGAAGACCGAGGGTCAGGTGGAAGGCCTGGTGGCCGCGGCAGTTGGGGAGGTCGTGGAGGTTTCCGTAGCAATAACAATCGAGGTGGTGGAAGAAGAGGAGGAGGAGGTGGAAGAGGAAGAGGTGGCCCTCAGAAACGAAGCTTCAGTCAGGCTTTTGATTATTAAATCACCACATTAGCCATCCTGTGACTTTTCTCCAGCTTTTTTACAACTGCCTGGTGCTTTTTATGTTACTGTTTATCGAGAGAAAATTTGCCCACCAATGGAACGTCGCATTCCTAAACTTCGCCAAGTCGAAACCATGTAATTGCATTGCGATTGTGTATTTAAGCAGCCATGTTTAAGCCCATTCACATGAATGAGATGTTCATTAAAGTGGTCTTAAAAAAACAAAATACTTTCTTTAGTCTTTTTATTATTCACTGCACTAAAGAAGCCACAAATTGCTGGAGGCCACGAAATGCTCTTTTAAGGTTTTTTAAAGAATTAACATTTAATAATTAGCAGTGTAATTATTTTTTTAACTACTTCATAATTATTCTCTTCAAACCAGTCAAATCTATAATGTTAGTGTTTATGAATTGCATTCTTATGAATGCAAAAGTGTTTTGTACAGTCACGTAACCATTTTATATATAAAACAGGTCATAATACATTTAAATCTTTTTTCTTTTTTTTATGTTTTTTTTTCCTAAAATTACCATCTGTTTCTTTTGTACAGTATATAATTGATCTGTGTTTTAAAAAAAAATTATCGAAAAAAACTGACCTTTGCATCTGTGAAGCTTGACATTATATGTAAATGGTTATAAATACACCGTAAACCTGTACTTTTCTAAATTAAGCATTGCTGATAAACATTGCATTTTTATCTCTAATGTATCATCCATATTGCTGAAATGCCTTTTTTTGATGCATCAATTTACTTGCCCCTTATAGCGCCATTTAGAAACGTGTCAAAGTTCATCGTAGCTCAAATGATCTTAATGATTCTCATGTGAAGTCAATTGATTCTCATAGGTAATCTGTTATGTGAGATGGCTGCCTGTGTCAAATTCCACTGAATTGAAGGTAATTATGTTAAATCCTTTGCCAGCAACTATACTGGCTTTACAAGTTTACAGCTAATTGTGTGTAGTCACTGAAACACATTTTCCATACTTGATCTGAGTACAGAAGTGTTTCATAGCACAAATAATTTTATTCCAACAGAAAAAGCCATAAATCATACACACAGCAAACATTCAACAGTAATAATGTAATTTAAAAAGAAACTCGAATGCTAAACTCAAAGTTAATGCACATAGTGTTTTTTACTTTGGGGATCTTTCCAGTTTGAACTGAAAGACTGGGACATGTCTTTCCTCAGAATTTTCCCAAACCCATTTGATCTTGGTTATGCAAAACTCAATGATGTTACTGGTTTTAAAGAAAACTGAATTCAAAAGTTCCAGCAGCTCAGATTTGGGTCATACATGTTTTACAAGTTGCATGGCTAATACATCAGCAGCATCAGTGTCTTGACATGAGCCATGTTTAATGTTCCTGTTCATGCTTACAATCTGAGTATCCAATATGCTTATATTTGTCTGCTTTCCTCTTTTTAGTCAAGCGTACAATGTGGAGCAGGGATCTGAACAAACTTGCTGTAAATCTCTGGAGAATTGACCCGTGATGCTGCGGTAGTGCAAGTCTGTGTAGGTGGGGTAGTCCGTTATGTCATCTGAAAATAAAAATAAGTTGTAAAAAGGTGAATGGCAAATAAAATGTCAGTCTGTGGTGTAGAATCTGGGAATGAGACGGCAATTAAATGTAATATATTTCCAATTAATATACTTAACTCCTCTGTACAACTAAAAAATTTTAAATAATATAAATAATGAACCAAAAAAGTTACCAATGTCTTACGTTTGAATCCCAAGCCAGGCAGTCAATATTGTGTATAAGTTTAGACTTGTCTGCAATACTGTGCTACTTTTTCACATTCTTTTATTTTTAATGCTACATTGTTCCTCTGTATATTTTTGTCTTTAAGCTTGTCTAGTACACTTTGAAAATGAATAAATTAATCTAATTAATTTTGTATATTGTATCCTATCCAACCGTATACATATATTGTTATGAATGTTAACTTACAATGTCCTTCTGCCCAATTATTTGTAGGTCTCCACACTCTATCATGTTCAAAAGGGAGGCTCCAGGTTTCCACGGTCTGTAAATGATCTACAATCTGCTGAGCAGAAGAACATCATTCTTTCATTGGTAAAGCAGCAGAAACTTCATCATGCCTGTAGAGAACTTAAATTATCTAATCATTTTCAGAATGATTATGGGTAAGTCATCAAACCTTAAAAGTTATCAAAGATATTCAATCATAACCCCACATTGCACTATTCTGGTTTATGGGGATCATCTTAAATTAACTGGTTTAACTATCAGGAAAGTCAAATCCATTGAATGCTTGAAACTACCTTCAAACTTTAGTTGAGTCCTTGTCAATTTTTGTTGTAGAACCAAATGTTTTAAAGTCATAATTTACCTTCAACACTGCTTCTGTTTGTTCGTGCTCTTCCATTGCATTTGTTTGGACGTCTGTGGAAAGATTTACATTCATGTTTTGTAAAATGCAGAATTAAGATATAAAAGCCTAATACACAGTTACTTATTTAGTTCTGTCACTTTTACAAAAGCTCCCATTGTTTGCTTAATTCAGGTACAATTTGTATTTCATTTTTAGACTATTGGCGAGTTTTGGTATAAAGGGAAAGAGAAACTGCAGAGCGTACAGATTTTAGATCCACTACAAATCATTGCTTTTAACTGTAATGCATATAGTTATATAAAAAGCAATAACTGTGAGTAAAGCCTGGCTTTGTATTTTTACTTACCATGTGCCAGTGTTCTGGTGTTGTCTGGCGAAGAACAGTAAGTAGCTGATTGCTCTTCTTTAACTGATGGTATTGTGTAGTAGCTGTTTCTGGAGCAAACCTCAGTTGCAATATCTTGACTATTCTCCCTACAAAATGTTCCTGGTGTATTAAAAAAAAGAAGTACATTTTATATTGGGGTTGTTTCATAATCTCTGGAATAAGCTGGAATTAATTTCACTAATAAAATTATTACAAAAAATGGATTTGGTTAATCAACTTGACAATCAAGCATGCATTGTTCAAGAAACTGTATAGTTTTCTTGAAATGTTTTTGTTGCAAGTAATTTAGCACAAATTCCACAGTTTTATTGATTACTTAAATGAATAATGCAATATTTGTGTATATTTCTTGTTCTTGCCTTTTGTTTTTTTCCCCATTTTGCTATGGAGAAGTTTGAAGACCCTAAAAGCATTGTGACCTTTCTTGTTGCTTTGGTCTTGAAGCTCCTTAACATCTGGCAGGGATTTAATGGCACATCGAAAGTTGGCTTTCCATGTTTTGGGATCTGGTTTGTCTCTGTCAGGCCTGTATCTCCCTTAAATTAACAAGTATAAGAGGAATCAAAATATGTTACAACAAAAATAAAAGAACAAAATGTAAAGAATGTCCAATCTGTATATAGTATGTGAACTGTCATAAAACCTGGAGTATAGAATAGGCTTTATTTATTAAAACAAGTAGGGAAGAAAAAATTTAGTTTATTTTAAATGGAACTAGCAAAAGCTCATAACTCAATTAAATGCATAATTGTTGATGGAACACGTTTGGTTCTAATTTACAAAACATTGATTTCTATTGGAAGGGTCTGCAATCCTGCCAGGATGGGGAAATAAAGACCTGTAAACACTTTTATTTTCATAGAGGATATTTTTCACAAAGTATATTGTATATTATGTATTGTTGATTTAATAAACCTGGTTTGGACTGAGCACTTAACTGCATACATACAGAATTTTTATAAAAATTATTTTACACCCGAGTCCTCCATTTAAGCCTTGGTCCTCACAATATTTCATCATATAAAGATGTATTAGTAAAACATTTTTAAACAATTAACAATTGTACAAAGAACTTGTACTTCATACTCCAGTTAGCTAATTAAAGCATTTATGTGGAGCCTTAAATATCTGGATTAGCTTTCAGAGTGATGGAAAAACATGGTGCTGAAAAAAACAACCTTTCTACATACATGTTGATACTCTTTTCCATTATTCCCATCACTTATTATTACAATAAGAACATCAGTAACTGTCAAGAAGATAAAAATGTCTCCTCTTGTATCATTATTTTCCACTTATTCCCATATTTGAGTTGTGGTGTTCCCCATGCACATTTAGGGGAGAACGTTTTGGACGCTGTGCAGATGCACTCAAGACAGGGTGCCAAACCATCACTTAATCATAGTTTTATTTACAATTCAATTAACTACAATCTATTAAAAATTTCTATTTGCCTAGTTGTGATTTGTTGTTTTTTTATATAGATGAATTAGTAGATTTAATCATATTGAACAGTTTGGAAACATAATAACAGCTTAAAAAATATCTAAGAAAGAGCATGGAATGTATATGATTTAATTTTCTATATTTTAATAAAATACAATAATACTTTGACTTTTTTTGATATTAGATTTCAAACTTGAAACATGATTGTGCATCAAGCTTTCCAGCAAGCTGATTACTCTCATGTACCGCACCTCAGTCCTATAGGAGATGTTTGCAATAGTATCTGTGCTCGTTGGGGAAAGCAGCTTCTAGGCGTTATTGGAGATATTGTCTACTGGTGTCTGGACTTGTCTCTCACCTGTATGGATGGCCCAGTTTCGGAACAAAGTGGCGTCCTTGTCTATACTCCAACCATGTCGAGCAGCATGCTTCCAAGGAATCTGAAAAATCTGGGCAGCCTTAAGATTGACGATGTAAAGAAAGAAGAAATTTACTTATTACTTACTAAAGTACTTAGGGATTTAAATTTTCCTAAACACAATCACATATTGCAGGAGTAGTGAAATTTAAATTTGCAGTAAAGTTGAGTTTGCTCATGTTTCATTTACATTTTTGAACTTTAAGGTGCAAGTCTCCTACATTTAGCAAATCACATAATGCCATTTGTCCAATAATCAAATTTCTATGTACTTTAATTACTGAATTATCTAAAAATAATAATCTTAAATGACAAAATAAACAGTATATTATATACAATTTGCTGTTTCAAAGTAACTAAATGTAATACAAAAAATATTTGTAAAAAAAGAGAATTTTACAATAATTTATCGTTTGAATTTTTTTCACTATAAGATTAAACGGGTTAAAATACTTAAATTGTAAAACACTTAAGATGTGTGTAAGTTGGCATACGATTAAACTGTATTATATTATTCATGGAATTGTTATATGAGCTTGTTTTCCTCATTCTTGGTGTTTTTGCAGCATCTGACCAATTGTCCTAGCATGTGCTATAGAAATAAAACTGAACAGCATGGCAGACAGAAACTTACAGTATGTAAGAGTAAACTTTTGTGATCGAATGATCAGTGTATCATGCAGCTTACTATCAAACAACAGAAACTGACAAAGCCATGAAGAAATAGATTTAGTACTGTTGTTGCCACTTTAACATTTCACAATAGAACATGATATTTGTGATGTTGGAAAGCAGAAAGTTTCCAATTTAAAACATACCTCATCCAGCCAAATGACTCCAGGATAGTTTCCTGATCTGATCTGCTGTTCCAGCCATGGACGTAAGCGCAAGCGACCTTGGTGCATGTTAACAGTCGTCTTTTTCCACCGTGCTCACAGGATTTTACTTCAACTTTGTCCTCTTTTTGCCAAGATAGGTGTCTATTTGTCCAGGCTTTTGCATGTGTAAAACTCTTTCACTCTAAACAGAAAGGAATCTAGGATTTAAAAAATCTTTAGGCTGCTCAATAAGATGGAAATCTTCTTCTACTCATTTTGAGAACTGAAGCAGTAATGCAAACAAAAAGCTGACGGGTTGTACAAGGAAACAGCTTACCCCTGGCACACAGCATTCCTCTTTGCAAGGAAACAACAGCCACCATGCTTTAGCTGTGCATAGATTCTTTTTCATGCACTCTACCTGCACCAACAGGTTTCTGCTGTTTCTATGATTCTGCTGGTGAATTTCTTTGGTAGTGGATAAGTTATCCACCCACTCATCTTCAATTCGCAGGAATACATTTCAATGCCTTACCATGACATCATTGGAAATTGAACATGCAAGACCCCAGTAAGATTTAATTTCAGCTCAATTAAGTTTGTCTTAGCTTCACAGAACCATCAGTGGCAAGCAAAGGTGATAGCAGCAAAAAAAAAAAAAAGAAAAAAATACACCCAGAAAAGAAAACATTATAAAAGTTTTTATTAGATTACTTTAATAATTTCACTTTAACAGAAATCGAGTATATTTAAAATAAAAAAGATCTTGTGCAAAAGATCTTGTTAATCCATTAACAATAAAATGGCAACATTATGTTTAAATTAAAGCTGGTGTTTTTGTAAGCTCTTTACTAAGAAGCTCTGCTCATTTTGAGTGAATTCAGAGTTAATTTGTATTAAGTTGCTGTTAACATGCTAACATATAGAGCAATTGTTGGCCTAATATCTAGCAAATTTCTAAACGGGTCTTTGTACTCAATACATCAGTTTATCATGTGCTTATTATTTAAAGTTAGCTTAAGTTAAATAAGTCGCATTAATTAACTATGTTAATAAATCATTTCAATTTTAATCTGTGTTGCATTTACAAGTGATTATTGTAAGTGCTAAGTTCACCCATTTCTTACCTTGGCCCATACACTCAAACGTCTGTTTTCCAAATGTTTTCACAGTCTTCACAGATGGCTATCGTAGCTTACATGCAGGTCACCTCTAAAGGTTGGTAAACCTGATATTTCAAAAAATGTATATATATTTTTTGCACTTTTTTTTGCACGTTTTGATCAGCTGTTTACATAGCTGTAGACTGTCTGTATTTTGCAGACACTTGGCATTGATAATATTATTTTCATTCACGGTTTGTAATGCTGTTTTGATTGTGCATGCATTTGCAGTTTCTAAACATAACATCTTGTTACAGTAACTATATGCAGTACACTGGGTTATGTTTTAGGGTTGATAAAGGATATCAATATAGTAAAACGGCAAACCCACTTTCAGCAGAATTTTTTGGGAAATTTCTTGCTATTATGTCGTGTGGTCCACCCAGTTTTATTTAGGCTCAGCTGCAATTACATTTTTGGCTACACCACAGTGCCAGAGTATAATTAGTAAAACAAATGAAAAGCCTTATAAAACTTTTTTTTCCACATACACCTTACTGAGACTACATCTGTTTTGTGTAATCAAGACTCAAATGTCCAAAGAGTAGGCTAGTAATACATAGTGGAATAAATGTAAAAAAGACAAAAAGTTTACATACTGCACATATTATTCAATACCTTATTTACAATTCAGAGAAAAAAGTAAAGCTTTAACCCTTTTATATAACCTAGAAATCCATATCTAAATTCTGGCTGGATCTGATTGATTAAATTATTCATTCATTCATTATCTTCCGCTTTATCCTCTATTAGGGTCGCAGTAGGGTTCCCCATGCCCATCCAGGGGAGAACACTGGGCACTGGGCTGGGCAGATACACCCAGGCGCCAATCCATCGCTGGGCACACACTCAGTCACGCAGACACACTCTATATGGGGCAATTTTGAGAATTCAATTGACTTGATCCATGTTTTTGGACTGTGGGAGGAAACCGGAGAACCCGGAGGAAACCCACGCGGACACGGGGAGAACATGGAAACTCCACCCAGATGGGGATTCGAACCGGGAATCCCTAGCGCTGAGAGGCGAACGTGCTAACCACTAAGCCACCATGCCGCCCTTTGATTAAATTAATTTGTGTTAATTAATTAAAAGTATTTAATAAATTTAATTAAGTGAATATAACCGGTATTATTTCAATAAATAAATGTAATAAGTAAATTGTTACACAAAAATAGACTTTAAGTAGTTATAAAATCCCATCTGCATTTTAGTAAAAATAACAGCCTACTAAAAGGCTAGAAGCAAGACTTGTCTTATCTGTTGCCTCTAGTGGACAAATTACAAACTGACCTATTTCCTTTTAATTGTTTCACTTGTAAAACGTAACTTACCGATTTCTACCAATTGACATATTGTGTAATTGCTCATTAAAGTATGTATGTATGTACAGTATATACATACATATATATATATAAAATCCATCATGTAAGTATGTGTGTGTGTGTGTGTGTGTGTGTGTGTGTGTATATATATTTATATATGTATATATATATATATATATATATATATATATATATATATATATATATATATATATATATATATATATATATGTATTTATATATAATCCATCATATATAAAACTATATTAGTATAATAAAGCCAGTCAGTATTAAGTGACTAATAAAGTCATTATATCTTTACTTAAGATGAATATGGTATAGTCTCACTAATTTTTTGTTGTTATTATTATATATATATTATTTATTTAATTAAATAAATGTACAGAGTTGTTACTTTATTTACACGCTGAGTCTTTTTACATGTTTTCGGATGTGACTATTGCAGTGCAAATTAATAACAGAAACACAGCAGAAAAACAAACTTAAGGCAATACATTTTATAACAAAACACAAAGCACTCCGGAGCATGTGGAATTAACATAAACCAAACTAAACCTAATTCTCGAAAACACAAACAATAGGAAGACAATACAAAGGAAACAGATTTAGGCACTTAGACATAGATAATACACATAATTGTGCATTCTTATGTACAATAATGTTGCGCCATACTAAATTAGGTAACCACTTAAAAAAATTAAAAGCTTTTATTTAATCTATTATTTGATGCCTAGATTGTAAAAACTGACACTTGATTAATGCCTGGCAAGTGATACTTTACAAGTGATATCTGACACCTACTATCTGATAACAACTGACACCTGATCTTATAACGATGAACTGCACCTAAGACCTAACACCTGTTACTTGCCACCAAACATTCAACATCTTGTAACTGGTTTTTGACAACTGACACTTGACACATGGACATCAACAGCTAATATCTGACATGACTAGATAGATCATACATGTGACACATGGCAGCTAACATTTGACACATGATATCTGATATCATCAACCTGACATCTGACTGAAGTTTACTGATTTAAAAATATACACAACAAATTACCATTATGGGTGTTACGGGGGCGTAGTGGTTAGCAGCACTGAGGATCCAGGTTCGAGTCCTCATCTGGGTGGAGTTTACATGTGCTCCCAGTGTCCACATGGGTTTTCTCCTGGTTCTATGGTTTCTTCCCGCAGGTCAAAAACATGGATTGATGGTGAATTGAATGCTCTAAATTGTCCCTATATATGTAGTCTGTGTTTGTGTGTGCCCAGTAATGGATTGGTGCCCTGTCCTGGGTGTATCTGCTCAGCGTTGGAGACATTCTCCCCTAGATGGGCGTGGAAAACCCACACGAGCCTAGTAGAGAATTAGAAAATAATAATTTCAGATGAAAAATTAACAATATCTGATACTAGTAAATGAATGTTACCTAACCTGACTACTGATTCCTTGTTATATTATGTGATACTGATATTCTGTCAGAATGAAGAGTGTAGAATTGGGGTGAAGTTTAAGAGACATTATGTTTAAGAAGAGGGGTTAGAAGAGCTGGGCACATTCACCTCTCTGTGCTGGGGATACGGGTTCGATTCGAGATTCTGGGTGGGCTGCACTCAATTGGCCCTATGAAATTTGTTTTTTTTTATATATAGTGTGTATGTGTGTATGTGTATGTGATGGATTGGGCCTGGATTTGCCCAGTGCCCAATACATTCTTTCCTGGATGGGCATCGGGGACCCCCCCCCACACACACACCTTAGTCCCTATTATGTTCCGCTTAATCCTATAATTAGATAAACTTTGATTTCCTCTTACATTCCAAAAACATTCCAGTAGGTGAAGTTGCGAAAAGAAACATTTCTGTAAACAGTTTGTCTTTGTGTCTGTCATAAAAGCTTGTATATTACACTAAAAGTTTAGGATAAGTTTCATGCACTAACATAAACTTGATGAGGATAAACAGCTTATAAAATGAATGATTAGGTTTTAATGTTTATAGAAGGTCAATGTATTGTACAGGAACAAAGGATTATCCTAGCAAAGCAGTAGTATTGATTAAGTCTGTGGTGACATTTTTTTAATTATTTTTTTCCATCTTTGAAAATGTAGGCAGCCTTGAAAAATTATTTTGCTTAATCATGTGAAAAGTCATTGTTACTATGCAAAACTAATTACAGTTCCTTCAATAAATTTACGGTCAGCTGAAAGCGGAAAAGTGATGTTTCCTTGCTTGTGTAAACAAAATGTTGAAAATGCACTTCCTTGCAGTTTAGTGAGCATCTACATTTTGTTCAGCGCTCATTAATTCAGGAATGCCAGATATGTTCCACCCATCTAAAATGAATCCGAACTTAGTCACCTTCAAACTATTATTTCTTCCTTATTTTAAAGTGAATAACGATTCTAAGGTGTGGCAGCTTCGGTTTTAGAATTCTACTCAAGTGATAGTGTCAGAGCAGAAACAAAGGTTTTAAAATATATCTCGTGACAGGAGGAGCCTGAAAACAATTTTTATGTGACAGCAGTAGGTGCCCGTTCAGAACACCTTCTCACAGCCAAGGGCAAACATGCATGAGGAATATGAGCTTAAAGACCGCAAGTAAGTTTAAATTATTCTTTACCAAATATTAAAGTGGTATTAAATAAAACAAAAAATCATTGTGTTTAAATTAAAGTGGACATTGTATAATTTGAAAAATTTCTTATGTTATCTTTTGTCTGTATGGGTTTATAAAATAGTAATACCATCATAAATATTAAACCTGTTTAGTAATATGTACATTAAGAACATTATCACAGTTATTAATATTTAAGTATTGTAGTTCAATATTTTTAATACATTGACAGAAACAGCTATGAGACAATGATTTATTTATTTACAATCTGTTACAGTGGCATCCAGACATGGGATGTAGCCAAAGAGACTCCCATTATTACAGATGAACAAAAACCCAGCAAGTTACTGAGCCTTATCCAAATTGTGACATGTACAGTTGTTGGATTTTTGGTGTTTTCCTTCGCATTCTTCAGCAAAGTAAGTCACAAGAAAATATACTTTATGTTCACAACAATATGCCAATTTTGTACTGAAAAAAAACAAAACGATTTGTTACTTTTCACAGACATCCCTGTTGTTGCTGATAAACCTATGCAGCCAACAATCAAAAACTCTCGAAACCAAAGTCTATGCATTTCTGTTTATTGGGTGTATTTTAATTGCACCAAGTGTTTTAACGCTGATCAAATCTATTTGGAAAATGACTTTCAAGAATTCAAAATCTCCATCAACACAAACGCTCATCTGGGTAAGTAAAAAATAAGATGTCAATATAGTTGTTGTGTTGTCATTCTATAGTCTACTATCCACATCACACTCTCAGTACATTTTAGATTACCAAATTTTGCAAAATTACTTTCACAAGTTAAAAAATAACTAATAAGTTAAAAAATAAGAGTCCAGTAGCTGGTCAGTTCTATCATGTACTTTCTTGAGCATTATTTAGATTGTTAAAAAGCTGATAAACTGATTTAACCTTTATATGAATATATAAAGGATTCTGTGTGCAATTGCACATTGTACAACTAAGCCATGTCTCTATACTCTCTGTAGATACAGTATAAATATATGTTTACAGTATTTACTGTATGTGTTATAATTGATATTATTATGTGTTATTATTGATATTAGGTATTATCTAAGATAGCACATTGTTTCTATTCTAGTCAAGGCAATCTTAGATAGGTCCATCTGTTTACTTGTTTTTTTTTAACAGGCTTGATTTTTAAGGACATAATTTTTTACATCACATTAGTCATATTTGGAAGTAAAGACATTTATATTTAATACTTCAAGGAAAAAATCTTAAGGAACAGACTTGTTTTGTGCAATCAATTTCAATAAAAAAAACCTGGCTTTAATAAAAAATCTTAAGTGAAGGTGTTTTGTGCAACTGGCAGCTCCAGGCATTTACAATTAAAATAGTTTTTGGAACATTCCATACTAGAACATACCTCTTAGCAGACAGAATGGTGTCCTTGTCAGCTAAAGTGCTTTCCAAAAATAAAAACAGTATTTACTATAAACCCTATAAATAAAAAAATGTCAGACATTAATTGAAGTTGATAAGTAATAAAGACATGAGAGAAGGAAGTGATAAAGTGTTTTTATGGTCACTAGCAATGAGGAAGCAAAGCTTCATTAAGAAAAAATTCTAAATGTGATGCTCTTTTTATCCATTACAGATTGTTATTTTGATGTCAGTCATATTCACACACACACACACACACGTGTGTGTGTGTATATATATATATATATATATATATATATATATATATATATATATATATATATATATATATATATATATATATATATATAGTACAGTCTAAAGTATTGTGTGACTATAGGTTTAATATTGTAGGTTGTAATGGATGAATGGATGAAGTTGCTTTCTTTGTTATTATTCTAAATAACTACTTCATATTTTAATTCAATTCTATGATTCTTTGCAGGTTGTTTTGGTGGAAACCCTGGTAGCCTTAGGATCCTCCATCATCACTTTGGTCGCCATGCCCAATTTTGACATTCTGACCAATGTGATGCTATTAAATGGAGTTGCCATGCTGTCAGCCATGCTGCAGGTGGTCGCAAATGCAGTGGCACATGGAAATAGAAGATTTACTGTGACATCTATAGCCGCTGTTGTTCTCATGGGGATTGGCTATTGCCTGTTTGCTATAAATTACCTTAAAGAGGACAATGGACGACAGAAGATGGGCTTGTTTCTGGGTTTAGCAATAGTAGGCACTTATCTTGTGTCGCTAAACTGGTGGGAAAATTATGCCACACTTTTTAAAATAGTTTTCTTCCATAACACCATTCGAGATATCCACAGATCTCGAAACTTTGTGGGCATCGTGTCCAGTGTGGTGCGAATTGTTGTGACCTTCACTGTTCTTGGAGCCTTTGTGAAACTCTCAGACATGAAATGGTCATCTGTGCTATCAGTTGAATTGGCCACCCAAAACATCGTCCTGAGTCTGTTTGCAATTCAGGTCATCTCCTCTGCTCTGTGCCGCTGGTTTGCCGTGGCTGCATGCAAAATGCACGCTGTACGCCGTTGCTTCATCATTCCTCTGATTTTTGCCTCTCCAGCTGCACTGACTGCCTTTGTGTTAGCTATCTGGATCCCATTTCTAACCACTACACCTGGGGTAAATAAAACAGCTACTACAATTCTAAATTATTAATTGCTAAGCTAAATCAAAAAGATCTCATAATTTGATGTAGATTTCTAAAAGCTTGTGCAATGCATTTATGCATCTTTATCTGCAGGTTTCAAACAACATCTCATTTTATGAATACTGCCAGACCTTCGATGTTGTAAAAACTCCTGGGCTCAGTGTCATGAATGCAATGCTGACCGATCTTACATTTAGCATGTGTAACCACACGGTCTACTCAGGTGGCACAGCAGGAAGTTATAGTCTTCTGGGAGGCTCACTGGTGAGCTGGTGGATTGGCCTGATTCTCTGCACCCTGTATATTTGGTTCTTGAATACTCAACGCATTGTCAGGACCAGTGACTTGTTTATGCGCAACCTTTATGAAGCAGCTTTCATTGATCAGTCCATGCTGCTGAACACCAAGTTTGAAATTGTCCAACACGTCAAGAATAACAGGTAATTAAATGTAACCTTAACATTAAACTATTGCTATTGGTTTTGTTTACTGGTGTAAAGATTTTTGGAATTTTCACCAGCAAAGAGACAGAAAGAATGACCATATACCTTTGTGCCACCATGTGGCATGAGACTGCAGATGAAATGATGAAGATGATCATCTCAATGTTCAGGTAAATAGATGACGATGAGTCTGGATGAGAATATATAACACAGCAGAGAATATTTTCTAACACTAAGCTATTTATTATAAAATATATGCATACATAAAGTATTTCATTGTTTCCATATAAGGATTGACAAATTCCGACCCAAAAGGAACCAGTTCAATGATGTAAGTTTTGAAAGCCATATTTACTTTGATGATGCTTTCGTGACCAAAGACAACAAAAGGCGTGTCAATGAGTATGCAGAGACCCTGGCTGAAGTAATCAAACAAGTGTACATGTAAGTGATCATATTTAAGCATGTAATATCTAACATGTTATACAGACTCATGTGAAGGTTTGGAGACCCCTGGTCAAATTTCAAGTTTTATTAACATTTTTGTTAATAAAAGTTTTACTTTAATTAATTGATTTAATTTACTGACACTTCAATTCCCAAACATGGCATATAAGCAGATTAGATGAGACTTCTTCCAGAAAAGTCCTTAAAGTGACATTGATATGAGGGGTGTCATAATGGCATCAGGTGAACACTGGAGTGCCCCTGGGTGCAGTGCTTCATTCCTTTTTTGTTATACATGATGTCATAGGTCTTAGTCAATCAGGTCCGTTGGTTCTTATATGATGGCAATGCTAAAAACTCCCAGTTTCACATGCCCCATTTGACAAAAACAGTGCTCCTGATCTATCCAGTAAAGAGTTTAAATGCTACCATAAAATTTTTGGTTAATATATTGATTAATTATAATTGAACAATTTTTTTTTTTTACATTTTTTTTAAGTCGGTAAACATATGAATATTTTATTTTTGCTCTTCAAAAACCAACAGCTTTTGAACTTTGTAAAATGTCAGATTACCAAACCTTTGCATACAGCTTTAAATAAAACAAATATTAGTATTAAATGTTAAAATGTTTAATTCTTAAATCACTTGATTTCAAGAAATTTTTTTACTAGTCCTTATATTTAATATATGTATGTTTTTTCAAACACACAGAATTTTTACAGATGATGGTAAGAATGTATTTAGAGAACGACGGACACTTCAAAAACAGAAAATCTTCCAGACGCCGTACGGCTGCCGTCTTCAGTATACACTTCCTCATGGAAACTCATTGTTTGTTCACATGAAAGACAAGCATCAGATACGTCACAAAAAGAGATGGTCTCAGGTGAGAGCATAGAGACATGATGTGTGTATTAACAGCTTTTACTAATCTTTAACTAAAATGTTCTAATTTGTGTGAGAGAGAGAGAGAGAGATAAGCTCTCTTTTTTCGTTTTGTGATTTAGATTATACCATTAGAACCTTGCAGTAGACTTAGGGGTGTAGTTCTGAAACCACTCCACTGAAATACACCACCAAAACTAGGACTACATTTTTGGGTCAAATTCTAATCTCTGTATTTGCCTAAAAACAGTATATGCATATAGATTGTTTTATGTAAACCTTTAACATTTTAATGTAATAAAATCCCAGTTATTATAAACAAAATCCTGTAATTTCAGTAATAATATTATTTACAGTCAACAAATTCTTGATAAAGTCCTAGTCTTATCAAACCTTCTATCCCATGTAGCTGGACTGGTTTTTGAATGTCGTTGCAAAAACACATGATTTTAGCTGATAAAAAATAATGATGTCAATGTTAATCATCATAAGACTTCACTGTAAACTATAATTATTTTTCCTACAGATTATGTACATGTACTACCTGCTTGGCTGGAAACTGCACAGGAAATACTACTTGTTGAGGAATGAAGTATCAAATGTTGAAGAGATCCTCAATGTAAGAAGGGTCATCTTTAAATGGATATGATGAAATCTTTCATGGGTAAACATCAGTGAAATGAAAAATAAATTGTGACTTATTTCTAACAGAAAGCCAAAGAAAACACCTATATTTTGGCGCTAGATGGTGATACAGATTTTCAGCCCTCTGCGGTCATGCTTTTAGTGGATCGGCTCAAGTTGTACCCTGATGTTGGTGCTGCGTGTGGCAGGATCCATCCCACTGGCACAGGTGATCAATCAAACAACATGAAATACACAACAAATATCTCATCCTATATCATAACTCATTTAATCCTCTGTTAAGGTCACAGGGGGATTCCCAATGACCATTCAGTGGGTTCAGATACACAATTAGGTACACAATAGACAATTCATTGCTGGGTACATACTCATTCACACAGACCAAACACACACATTATATAGAGGCAATTTATCCTCTATATAAATGGTTGATTTTGATCAACCATTTAATTTAAATCCATGTTTTTGGGCTGCAGGAAGGAAACTGCGTCATCGTGTCGCCCCACAACAAATTTTCAAGTTATATATATATGACAAATTTTCATTTGTGTTGCAGGACCCATGGTTTGGTACCAAAAGTTTGAGTATGCTGTGGGCCACTGGCTTCAGAAGACAGCTGAGCATGTGTTTGGATGTGTATTGTGCAGCCCAGGCTGCTTTAGTCTGATGCGTGCATCGGCTCTCATGAGTGACAATGTCATGAAGAAATACACAACCAAATCAACTGAAGCAGCGCACTATTTACAGTACGATCAGGGTGAGTACTCTGCTGCTAATCTGTGTCAAGTGAACAGCTTGTTCTGGATTTAACTCTAAACTTAGCCGTCTAGTTTACTCTATCTAAGACTCTATTTTTTTTTTTATTTTTTTTTTTTAGGTGAGGACCGCTGGTTGTGTACATTGATTCTGCAGCAAGGCTGGAGAGTTGAGTACAGTGCTGCCTCAGACTCGTACACCAATGCTCCACAGGAATTTAAAGAGTTCTACAATCAGCGGCGCCGCTGGGGTCCATCCACAATGGCTAACACTTTAGACCTTCTATCCAGTGGCAAGCTCACTGCCCAACTCAACAAATCAATATCTGTGCCCTACATTCTCTACCAGACCATCACCATGGCTGCCTCGATTTTAGGGCCAGCTACAGTTTGCCTCATGATTGCAGGTGATGACTTTGTTCTCTTTTTTTTTAGAAGTAATAAGCCTGGGGGATTTTTTAAATCAGTGCTGTATTTCTATAGATTGTATATTAATCTATAGAATTATTAATATAATTGTATATTATATAGAATTATATAACATTTTGGTGTTCACATACTCCAACAAAATGTATTAATGAGCTCAATCTCAGACTAAAGGACATTAAACTAACTTCTAGACTACTTTTAAAAAATGAGAAAATATGATAAAATAATGATAAAAAATAAAATAACAAATAACTTTTAATATATGGTTTCATCTCTCTTTTTTTACAGGAAGTTTTCAAATTGTCCTTGACATAGATGCCAATAGTGCACTGACCCTGGCAATTATTCCCCCTGTGATTTACCTGGCTCTTTGTTTTTACCTCGGGCATGGTAAATCAGACATTCAAATTACCATTGCCGCCATCTTAAGCATATGCTATGCTTTTCTGATGACTGGAACACTACTATCCATTGTTTGTAAGTAATACTTCCTTGTAATAATCAGTCATATATGTATGTATGTGGGTGGGAGTGATGGGTTAAATTTTATTTTTATTATGATTATTATTATTTATTTATTTATTTATTTAAAAAAAAAATCAAAAGTGATATTATGATGCTAATATCTGTCTCTCTCTCTCTCTCTCTCTCTCTGTGTGTGTGTGTGCGTGTGCGTGTGCGTGTTAGCATCCCTTGTGGAAGAGCACACCTTCCTGACTCCAAGTGGCTTGTTCTTGATCGGCATCGTCATATTGTACCTTGTCACTGCTTTTCTTCATCCACATGAATGCCATCTGATCATTTATGGTTTGCTCTACATTATTTGTATCCCCAGTGGTTACCTTCTACTGGCTATTTACTCCATGACAAACATGAACAATGTGTCATGGGGCACACGTGAATCCACCACTCAAAGCACGTCACAAAATGAGACCATGCAGAAAAACGTTAAGTGTCAAAAGATTTTTAAGCTCTGTGGATACAACCTGGAATTTCAGGTCAACAAAGAGGAAAAGGTGGTGTGTGCTCAGCAGCCTGACGCCTCTCAAGAACCAGACAACTCTCAGCAGCCAGCCACCTCATCTACACCTACAAATGAGGAGATTCCACTTAGAATTAATAAAGTTCATAAACAACATAAAAGGTAAGGATTTTGTTACTTCTTGTTTTTTGTTTTAATGGGTTATTAGTCTATATTCACATTAGCTATCCTGTTACATGCCATGTACCTTTTTACTTATAAAATGATATTATAATGTTTGTCTTAATCTTGTTTTAAAGAAAACTATCTGAGGACAGTGAGATTAAAGTGTGTGAAATTGATGATGAGGACTTTGATGATGAGGACTATGACATTGAGAACTGTAAGGTTGACAACAGTAAGTATGCAAAACAACTTTAATATTTTAATTTTAATAAAACTTTATTCATGCCAGAGTATATAGTATTCCATTTTGTAGCAGCCTTTTACATTTTACTTTCATATTTTTATGTTTGAAAGTACTTTTAATTATTGTCAGTGGATTGCTTTGTGTTATAATGATGAATGTTTTTTTGATAGGTTTTATTAAACAGCTGAAGAAAAGTTCTGGTGAACTTTACCTTAGGGAGCACAGTCTTGAGGAGGTGAGAATTAAATGCTGTGTACATACTTATTGCTTATTACACACATACCCCCACACACACATTTTGCTGGTGAGTACTTTACATACACTTTCACACAGATGAACCTTAAATCTTGCCTATAACTACTACACTTATTAGTTGTGAACAGCTTTGTGTCAATACATTTTCATAGACTTTGGCAAAAATTTAAACAAAATTATTTATTTCACTATAGTTTTGTGTTTTTTCAGTTCCAATTCTTAGCTCGTGGTAACTATAAATAGTCTCCCTGCCCACAAAAGTTAAAATGTACCTTTTTTTTTTTTGTTTGTCATTAAAATTGTCTCTGTTCTATAATGCATCAGGAAGAAGAGAAGTTTTGGGTGGACCTAATTGATGAATATCTGAAACCTTTAGAAAACAACAAAGCAAAGGAGGAGAAAATCACATCAGATCTCAAAGATATGCGCAATAAGGTTTGTGTGAAATTGCATCAGTAATTAGTAATTTGAAAACAGACGCATTGAGAAACCAAGAATTTACTAAGAATTTAATTTATTTAAATTAATACAGGAACAATATTTTTTCTTTAATTAAAATAAGACAAAAATTAGTTGGATATGTCAAACTTATAATAAATAAATAAATTAAATAGAATATAAAATAATAATAATTAAGTAATTGTATTGGTTTACTGATTTTTGATTTTGCACAATAATGAGCAATAATATTGATGTTGTTTTCTACACCAAAGTAATCCTTTTCTTTCCCTTCTTTCCAGGCTTCCTTTGTGTTTTTTATCTGTAATGCCCTGTGGCTTGTGACAACTTTCTTCCTGCAAGCCCTTGGTAGTGGAGTGACCATCCCAATCCCCAAAGTTTTCCCCAACGGAACCGTAGACGACAACGAGAAGATTTTCATTGATCCAATTGGACTGATGTTCCTCATTAGTTTTGCAGGCCTTCTCCTCATACAGTTTTTAGCAATGCTGTGGCACAGGTACCTGATAATAAAATAAACTAAAATAAAATAGTATTTTATAGAGTGTTGTTGTTTGTTGCATATAACATTTCTGTCCATAAAATACAACCAATTTTTAAATGATGATTTTAAAAAAGCAAAAAAGCAAACATGTTTTATGTGTATTTATTTTTGTTTTAGAGTTCAGACTTTGATTCATTTCATTGCTTATAATGGGACTGTGAGTGCTGCTAACAGGAAGATGAGAAAACAGTCCATAAAACGGTTCAAGCCTCTGATCAGTGAAGATGTAAGTCTTTTTGTTTCTCCTACATCTTTTTTGTAAAGATGAAGCAGCATAAAATGTGTAAAAGTTAGTTTACTTTTGTAAAATAACATTTATAATTTTTTTTAGAATTTCCTTTAGGAAAACTGGATGGAAATCAACAAAATGTTTACAAGCGGCTGTTTAATGGAATATCTAGGAATCATCTCAGCAATCATGTCTAAAAAAAAAACCCACTGATGTTCTGTTATTTTATGCTATTACTGTTAGAATGATCACCAACATGGTATTTTTATTTGCCTGTATTATTATTATTGTCGTAATTATTCTTATTATTATTGTTATAATGTTATTGTTCATTTTTTAAACTATTGGAATACTTCCTTAATACAAATGTAGATGTTATCTTCTTTACAGTTGTGTAAATAATCTATGAGTATGAGTTATTTATTTGTATTTCTTTAAAATAGATCATTACACCATTGAGTAGAACTGAAGTGAACTTTGTATTTAATCTGATACTGCTGTGAAAGAATGAGTGGTGTTTTATAATAAACCTCATGACAAATATTCCATTCCCTTCATTATCATTCTTCTCCACCCATTATGAGCAATTTGTTTAATCAATCAATAAGTCAGGAGAGCATTAACTCTACAACAAAGAGTATTATCAATGTGCCTGCTGGTATTCAGTCTGTTTAAATGGATTTCTCTAAAGTATTATTTTGTGAAATCATGGCATTAAGGCACAGTAAAGTTTTAAAGATTCATTATTGTAGTGTTAACTTTTTTTATTATATGAAAGTGAAGAGAATATTGTAAGTCAAATTGTCAAATGATTAGAAGCTTTTGTATTTGTATTATATATTATTGTATTTATATTATAAAGGCCATTCAAATAAACAAGCTAATGTATATTTAGCATAGTGATTTTCTTGATCTTGATATGTTAAGTACTTAATATATATATATATTTAATCTATTTATTTATGTTTATTTTTTTCTGTAATTCTGTTAAGAGCTGTTGTTGTTGATGTTGCATTTTGCTGCTCATTGCAAAGGTTCATTTAATAACCCTGCAAGGTTTAACATATTTTTTATATAGCATTTAACATGATGTCTAACATGCTTTCGAAGAAGAGTAATACCAAAAAATAAAGCATGTAGATTGGTGAAAGTCAATTATAGTTAGTTATAGTATAGTTGTTACACTGCATTATAATACATTTTTGTTGCGGATGACATTCATTTCAAAGAAGAACACCGGTATTAAATATGATTCTCTATCCTAAAATTTACCAACCAGGACTTAATGAGCTATAATATACAAAACCTTGAAGCACTGCTAACATTTTTAGTCCAAATTCTGTAAAAATATAGAAGTAGAATATGCTCCATATGCCAATATTAACAGTTACTTTTACATTTTACAAACTTATCATTTCCTGTTTAAGCCTCACTGGGATTTACCCAGTTGATCCTTGTACCTGTTTATGACTATGATGACAGTAAATGCGGAAGGGCTAAGGTTCCAGCAACGTCTTGAAACAACAGGCTTAAATAAATTGTATGTATTCTTTGGATGTGACTGAATGTGACAGACCCATTATTTGATGGACTAGCATTACATCATGGAGGAACTAAAGAACAGGGGTAAAAAAAGAGAGGGAAGACACAGGTATATGTACACATTTTTGCTACTTACATGAATGTTTATTAATGTATCATATACAAATTAATATATTATCACAAAAACACTTGAGATCAAAGAGCAATCTGAGCCACTATTATATAACACATTGTAGATTATTATTGTTATTAAATATTTGTCAAATATATACAAACTTTCTTTTGGATTTTTTTAATGAGGGTTTTAATGAGCTGAGCATTTTTAATTACTGAAACATGTTTTTAAAACTCAATAAAAACTGAAATCTGTAATTTGTTAGTTTACTTTAGTAACAGAAAAAAACAGAATTTAAGTGTTTTAATGACAAACTGAGTTCAATTTGTTGTGGCATAACCCTTTTTTTGTGGCATAACTATACTTTTAAATAATTTGGAAAATAAAGTTCATGGTGCGACTTTACAAAATCGACTCAATCACAAAAACTTGATGCCTTTTAAGCCATAGTTGTTGAAGTGCAGAATGAAGCCTGGATAAAGTTTCTGCAAAAAAAAAAAAAAAAAAAAAAAAAAAAAAAAATCATTTTGATGACACTATACTCCAATGCAAAATAACAATATGAATTTCTGCATTAGGGCGGCAAGGTGGCTTAGTGGTTAGCATGTTCGCCTCTCAGCACTAGGGATTCCCTAGTGTGTGCCCAGCGATAGATTGGCACCCTGTCCTGGGTGTATCTGCCCAGCGTCCGAAATGTTCTCCCCTGGATGGGCATGTGGAACCCCCCCGCGACCCTAATATCGGACAAAGCGGAAGATAATGAATGAATGAATGAATGAATTTCTGCATTAGTGGTACCTTCTCATATATGCACCTTCATGCCATCACAGATTAGTTTTTTCTTTGCAAACAATCTGGATGGTCTTTTTTTTATTTTTAACACATGGTATCCATTACTTTTATTTTATCACATTCTAAAATGTAGACTTTTCTGAACACAGCATGTATTTCCACTGTCTTTTGCTTCATTTCAGATGAAATACTCTGGGCCCATAGTCAGTGCTCTCAATGTTGTTTTGAAAAGATTTAATATGGTTTGTGTAATATTAATTAAGTTAAATTCAATGAGGCAGTAGTGTCTTAATTGCCATAAGTGAAACTGATTTACAAGTATTATGTAGCTCTCTCTCTCTCAAGTTCATATAATTATTAAACAATGGCATCTGATGGCTGCATATTCAACAGTGGTTTTCACCATTGCTTTTAGTATTCATATGTATGTACTGTATGTATTTGTGTGTGTATGAATGTATGTATTGAAATATATGTTATGTTACTATTACAGGGACACATGGGATCCATTCCAATTAAATCCTGTTGGAGCAGAGAAAGAGAAGAAGAGGACAGGATTTTTATTCCTGCAGAAAGTAATGTCATTATTAGTGGGTCTACTTGTTTTGGTCAGTGCTGTCATTAGCAAGGTAAGGGTTTGTTATTTAATGTTAAAATATTGCTGAAACACATAGGATAAAAAGAAAGGCAGAGAAAAATCAGTGCACAATCAGACCAGACAGTGTCAGTATATATAACACCGAATAATAATTTTTGTCAGTATGCGGCCACATGCGAACATTCATTGAACAGAAGTTGTGGAAGCCCACTAAAGTCTTTCGCAAAGACAAAAACATTCTCACACACATTTAGGTGCAATCTTTAAGTCACCTGACTTAAAGCTTTCAGAATAAACCCATGCAAACATGACGAAAACATGGAAAGACCACACAGCCCCAGGAACGGTACTACCCACTGATCCACAATGCCAGCCATTGAACCACACAAGGAAATAGAAAACTTCTACAAGTTGAAGTTAAGACTGGAACAAAGTCTGAAAGATTCTGACTATAAGGAAACTGCAAACATGACACTAAAAAAGTTATGACCAATAAACATAAAGTGTAAGTATTAGTGTGAATGAGTAGTATACACTATAGCCCTCAATCTATTACACAATACATTTACTAAAGGATGTTAAACAGATTGTCAGAAATAAAAGGGATGAGATTAGAGTTTATGATTTATGACTAATGTAGCTTAATTAAGAGAAGCCAACACATTTTAGGTTTTATCATGTTTTAATCCTAATTTTTAATTCAAGAATAAGAATTGTTGCTACTTATTAATGTAATCAGCAAGAAAATAATAGAAACGTTTTACCTGTTGCTTTGCACAGCCACTGCAAATATATGCCTTTTTATCGTAGAAATACGTTTAGACTCTTTGAAAGTCATCTGCATGTTAGTTTCTTCAACTAAACTTGCACCAATTGTTATCTGTAGATGCCTTAATATTGACTGATCTTTAGTACTGATAAAAACAAAATTAATTATTGCCATTGCTTGATCTTTTGGTATATAGTACTTAATTTCATTTCAGTTTATTTGTGTACCCCATCTAAACCAAGGAGCATGTGCTTCTTTAAGAACAGTAATTATGCTTTAAAGATAACCTGTTATTTCAGAGCATTCGAACAAAAACAAGAAAGTATTTTTTCAAGTTTGGTTTGTCACATAATTCAAGCATCCTTTATAATAAAAATCCAAGCACAAATTATTATCAATGTGGTTTTTTGTGGTACTATCTATTCAAATGCAACGTTTTATTTCATAATGACGCTTTAGATATTTTCATATCACATGTTTAGTTAATAAATCCCCTAGTTTCTATTCTGCTTATCATTTATTTTCTCAATCACAGACACACCTATTCTGTTTATTTAGACTGCAGTACAGCCTGATATGTAACATTTATGGTCTTGAAGAAGGTTCGTGGGGTCAATTCATGACATGTCTGAACTATGGATACACTGTACTCTCTTACCTCTTTTTTCTAGGAGGTTTTTTTATACATAGCATAATGAACAGTGGACATAATCTTATTTAAATTCAAAGCTTTGTTAAATCAGCTATAATACTTTGCAAACACTTTTTTTGTTATTTAATAAATAATTTATGTATCAATCCATACTGTATACTGTACACCATGGAACATATTAAATATGTATGTAAATGTTGATTTGCAGGGTTCTCTGATGTCACTGGCTACACTTTCTAGTACAAAATCTTTGAGGAGTGCTACTGATAAGCAGTTCTACGTCCTAATGCTGATGTGTGTCCTCATTACCCCCAACCTGCTGGTGTTCCTTAAATGTTTATGGAAATGTGCTTTTAAAAGTTATGTTGCACCAGACATGAAAATCATGGGAATTGTAAGTTGTGAGACATACATGCACATGCACACTTCTTAGACACTCTTATAGTCTAAATTAAAATTTACAATACTACATAAAAATGTGCCAGTTTATTTATTATTATTATTTTATTTATATCATTTAAAAATGTATTTTTGTGAGTCTAGATTTTTAGAGTGTAACACAAAAACCTATAAGGAATCACTAAATATGGTAATGAAAAGAACATAAGTCCTGACATTGTAATTGTGTTAGAGCTTTGCTTAAAAAAGCGGTTTTGTTATTGTATTTATGAAAAAAATGAAAAGATCATTATAGTTATATAATAATTTGTTTTTTAAATAAATAATGTATTTGCTTAATGCTACAGATATCTAAAATTGTTAGCAGCTTTATAAAACAAAATACAAAGAAGATGATATAATTGCATTTAAATAATTGGTATTAGATAGCTTATTTTGAAGTGCGCACAAATCTTAATGTAATGTCCATATTAAGAATTAATTTTACTTTGTTTTGTTCTTTAAAGATTTCAGGGATTGAAATTCTGGTGGCATTGGGAACTTCAATTGTGGTTCTGATTGTGATGCCTCAGTTAGATGTGCTCACCAACCTCTTCATAACTGGAGGAGTTTGCATTGTCACTGCTCTACTTCATGTTATCTTTCGTCTTCAGCGCCACAGTTGGATGATCATCTTCCCTATTTGCTCCATATTTCTTGTGCTTACTGGTTATGGCCTGCTAATTACTGACTACTATGTGCGGATTTCATCGTTTGTCTCAAACCAAAATAATGACTCTTACATATATGTTGGCCTTGCAATATTTGGTTCTCTTCTTGTTTCTTTTAATTGGTGGGAGAACTCCTTGCAGGCCAGTAACAGTATTCAGGAAATGCTAGATAAACTGGATGGCTTTAGAGACTTTGTCTTTATGGTTACCAGTCTCATGAGGATAATTGTCATAATCGTTGTGTACTTCTTTTATTATGGCCTGCTTGCTGAGACTCCTATCGAATTTGCGGCCTATTCGCAAGTCAGTGCTGAAGCCCTTGAAATAGGCCTTGGATTGTATTTTCTACAAGCATTCTGTTCTGCTGCTTGCCACTGGTTTGGAGTCGTGGCTTGCAAGATTCATGCTGTGAGGATGAGCTTTGCTCTACCAGTGACAATGACTGGGCCAGTCACTCTGATTGTAGGTATAGCTATTTTTGTGACACGAGCTGGCAACCTAGCTGGGGGGTCTGAACCTTCAATAGTTTCTGATTCATCTTATAACTACACATCAATCTACAACCCATTTCTAGACTTTTGTTCAAGTCTTGTCAATGTCAGGTCCACTAACACAACACCAGTGGTTCTCCTGGAGATTTCCAACAGCATCTGCAGAACAACACTCAACAGTCATTATGCAGTTTGGCCTTTTTCCGTGCTTGCGCTTGAAGGTATCTGCATGTGGCTTGGGTTCATCACTTGCACCTATTATGTCTGGAGCATGGAAGTGCCACGCATTGAAAGAACATCTCAGCTGTTCGTCAGGCGCCTCTACGAGTCTGCCTTCATTGACCTCTCTCTATTACTCAACACCAAATTAAAAGTGATGGCCCCAGAAAGGTGACTGATCTAATCTAAACACAAATAGAATGTTAACACAAATGTAATAATGACATTTCAGAATTTTTTATGTGAAAAAAATTTTGTAACAAATCTAAAATTCAATGATAATTTTTTGTTTTGATGATAATAATAATAATAATAATAATAATAATATATATATATATATATATATATATATATATATATATATATATATATATATATATATATATATATATATATATATATATATATATATAAAAGGGTTATTATACTGAACATGTTTGTATAATTTTATAAAGGTTATTTATGAGCTCTCTGCATGTATATTGCTTTATATAAATAGAATGAACAGTAATGTTTAAAGTTGCAGTATTTAATGTTTGCCACTAGGTGGCATTAACTCGTTTAATGTCTAAATGTATTTAAAATAAATGTACACTGATAATGTTTTTAGCATTTACTTCAAGATCATTTAAAAATCTGCTGATGTGTATACTAATGTATAATCTTTATTTATTTTAGGCATGAATATGTGGAGAGCTGTGTCATATATCTCTGTGCAACAATGTGGCATGAAACATATGATGAGATGCTTAAGATTATCACTTCAATGTTCAGGTAAGATTTCTTATTTTATTAATTTAGGCAACAAATGTGTCCACTAAATAAATGTTTTGTGTCTTTAGACTGGACAGGTATAGAGGAGATCCTAAGGAGAAACATAAGGATTATTTTGACTTTGAATGCCATATTTATGTTGATGATGCTTTCCAGCAAGATAAAGAAACCGAGAAGAAGTTTGTCAATTCATATGTGGATGATCTAATAAATGTAGTTATGGAAGTATACAGGTAAAAATTCAGTCCTTAGGTCATTTCTATTCACAAAGAAACAATACCTTTATTTTAACAAAACGAGACTGTTCTATGCATTTTTAATTCTAGAGTATTCACAAATAAAGAGCCAGATGAGGTGTCAATCATTGAAACACCATATGGTGGCCAACTTGTATTTGTGCTACCTGAGGGCAATATGCTATATGTTCATCTTAAAGACAAACAGCTTATCAGAAACAAAAAGAGATGGTCTCAGGTAAGAGGGATGTATTTTGGGATGTATTTCAGGTTTGTTGAGTTTGTATTGCATTATTCATTAAATGTACATATTTAATATGAAATAAACATATTCATTTCTGTTACAGATAATGTACATGTATTACCTCCTGGGCTGGAAGGGTTATATTGTTAAAAATCCACAAAAAATAACAGTAAGTTTTAATGCAACATCACTTCCAGTATTATAACCAACAAGCAATGAGTCAAGAAAAATTATCACTCTCTTTAAGAGCAATAAAATTGGCAATTCACATAAATGACCTTCCCCTTCATGTGTGATAACAGAGACAGAACAATCCATGTCGTGCAAGTCTCATATCACTGGACGGAGAAGCTTACCTTCTGCCTAATTTTGACAATGACAGTAAAAGGAAACACATAGCAGATGAGAATACATATATTCTGGCTTTGGATGGAGACACTGATTTCCACCCCTCTGCTCTGATTTTACTGGTGGATCGTCTCAGAATGTATACAAATGTAGGTGCTGCTTGTGGTCGAATTCATCCAACTGGAATGGGTAAGTCATGATTGGTCGTATTAATTTTACAAATTATATAAATTGGAAAATAGAAGTTACCTTTGAACCTCTAAAGTTAAAGTCTGCATGTGTTTGCAGGTCCAATGGTGTGGTATCAGAAGTTTGAGTATGCTGTAGGTCATTGGCTGCAGAAGACAGCGGAACATGTTTTCGGTTGTGTCCTTTGCAGCCCAGGATGCTTCAGTCTTTTCCGAGGTTCAGCTCTGATGGATGACAATGTTCTAAAACGATACACTACCAAAGCTACCAGAGCTTCAGAATATGTCCAGTATGACCAAGGTAACCAGGAATTGTTATTATGCACAACAGCCAACAGACCTGTAAACTGAAATGCATTAACAGAAGTAACTTAAGAGTACAAAAGAAATAATAACTTTATAAGTGACTTGGAGTAACCAAAGCAGCAAAACATTTATAATGTGAACTAGAAATCTTTTAAAGTGTTATATTTTATTTATTGTTATTTTTTATTTCACCAATCTACTTTACTACTACTGACTGCTTTTGAATTGATTTTCAGGTGAGGATCGGTGGCTTTGCACACTTCTTCTTCAGCAGGGTTGGAGAGTGGAGTACAATGCTGCCTCAGATGCCTATACCAATTCACCTCAAGAATTCAAAGAATTCTACAATCAAAGACGCCGTTGGGGTCCATCAACCCTTGCAAACACTTTAGACCTTCTACACAGTGGAAAAGAGACAGTAAAGCGGAACTCTTCAATATCAATGCTTTACATCTTCTACCAGATTTTTACTGTGGCATCCTCTATTCTTGGACCTGCCTCTGTCACACTTATGGTAGCTGGTCAGTATATATATGTTTTCCCGTACATCAATGATCTCTTCCACAAATTGCATTAATGTTTAGAATAACTTTAATTTGAATTTAATTTAATAGTTATTATATATAATTAGTAAAAAATATGTAATTTTATATATTCAATATCCATTAGATTTCAAAATCAAACAATAACCAATAAGAAGAATTTTAGAAGTGTAGAAGATAAATCTAAATAGTCTAAATCTCTGTTAATTATTAACCAAGACAAGACAGTAACGTAATATTAATTAAAAACTCAAGTGATATAGTGTGAGTGATGTTGGTTTCATCAAGGTCAAAGTTTTTCTATTGACTATCTAGTCACTGCTTACTGTCTAGGTGGACTTTTCCACCTAAGGTTATGTAAGTAAATAAATAACTATGTGACGGCATGTCCAGTGTGTATTTATGCCTAGTGTGTCTTGGACAATGTTCTCAAATCAAAGCTGAGGAGGTGAAAGCAATAAAAATTATTGCATGACTCAGGGGCAAGATGGATATTTTAAAATTGTTTGTTAATTGTAGTAAAATATAAAATGTTTTTCACAAGACTTCACCAATGCGTGTAAATGGTTTTAAAGTACAGGCTGTACTCAAGCAGTGCAACTGCATAAACGCTACTGTTCTACCTCAGGTAGAGTTTCAAGTCTGGTCAGGCACTTAACTGCCTATGCCAGATGGAGGAGGCTGACTTGACCTTGGTGCATTATCTTAGGCACCAGCTTTCCAATACCTGGATATAAATTGATATAATAATTAAGTGATTTTTCGTTTGTTTTCCGCAGGTGCTTTCCAATTTGTGTTTCAGATCTCTGGTACCTTATCAATCGTTATAGCTGTCATACCACCAGTTTTCTACATGATCATTTGTTTCTTGGCAAAAGCCAACTTCCAGATCACTGTTGCTGGCATAATGAGTGTATTCTATGCTTTTTTGATGACTGCGTCTTTCTTCTCCATTATTGGTGAGTAATAAATATATTCAATATTCAAAATAAGTACAAAATTATCTACCAAAGGTATAGTCTTTACAAATAGTTTTTGTGCCAAACTTTGATATAGAATTGTCATTCAGTTTACATGTAATGGTTTTTATCATGATATCAGTGTCCATTAAAGGGGCACACTTTTAAATCAATGAATTAAGGTGTTTAATTTTGTCCTACTGGCACAGACATGTAACGTCAATCACCAATGCATTTCAAAAACTTTTACTTAATCAATAGTATAAAGTTAATTTTTTAAAACATTGTTCAAATATAGTAATGTACATTTTTATAAAATATTTAAGGAAGTGTCTTAACGTTTTTGAAATTAGGGTTTATAAATATTTAAACTTGATATCTGACTAATCAACACTCTCAATTTGAAAACAGGTGACATGGTTAAGGAAGGCACATTTATCACACCTACTGGGATATTTCTGGTCTCGATGACTGTCCTTTATCTGACCACAGCGATACTCCACCCACAGGAGTTTGGAATGATCGTCTATGGCCTTATGTATTTTATATGCATTCCTAGTGGCTACCTCCTTCTCACTATCTACTCCTTGGTAAACATGAACATCGTTTCCTGGGGCACCCGGGAATCCAACAAAGATAAGGAGAAAAAAAAGCATGTAGGCATTCTGTGCAATCGCAACTGTAAACTCTGTTGTTGGGATGTGAACATCCAAGTCACACAGGAAACGGAGAATCTAATGCTCCAGCATATACAGCAAGCAGTTAACCCAAATAGCACAGCTGCCAAGCCTGAGATAGAGATGACCATTCAGAGTGCACAAGAAAATGAAACACACTTTTATGCGCAGAAACCACCCACTGAAAAGCACAGGGCTGTTCCACAAAAGTTACAAAATCTGTCTGACAATGAAGACCAAGAATCATCTGAACCAAGGTAGAAACAGTTAGAAAAGCAAAAGCAAATGCTACAAACTATTTTCAGCTTTTTAAAAAATGCTTCCATTTTTTTTTTTTTTTTTTTTACAGTGGCAGTGAAATTAGTAGTGAGCAAAAAACATACATGTCATATGATCATGACGAGGATGAGATGATGGATGAATATGATGATGAAGATGAGAAAGAAATGGAGGCTGTCCCTGAAAGTGGTAAGTACAAATGTGACCAAAGTCCTTATTATTATTACCTTCAATTAAATTTTTCATTTAGTTTTTAAGTTTTGCCTTATTTTGGGTGAAGGGAGGGAAATCAACATATTGTTTTTTAAGTCAGCTCTTGTAAATGTATTTAAATTATGGAAGGAAACAAAAACTTTTAGAGGAAACTTATTTAGAGACATGACAAATATCCTCTATTCCGAAAGGACCTTGGCAGTCACCCTGTGAACCCCACCCTGTCAACTGAACTTCGTTTCAATTGTAATTCAGGTCATCTTTTATCATTGCCTTATCTTATAAATCACTGTTGTGGACACATAAAGAATGGAAGCAATCTATAAGCTTTAATAATGGCATTATAGTTTAGGGGTTTAAATCATGAGTCCACCAAAGTTACCAATATGGACCCTTGAGCAGGGCCCCCAACCTTATTGAGACTCCTGGGTGCTGCATCTTTCCTGACACTGTGCTTTGACCCCAATCATAAAGATGGGATATTTTGTAACTTTGGATAAAAATGTCTGCAAAATAACCAAAGCTAGTGTAAATGTAATACTGTAGTGATTGTTAGAATCTTGCTTGTGACTATAAAGTGTATTGTGTTTATTTTAGTTGTATAAAAAATGACTGACAGTAATTATTTTGATTATTAGACTGGGTCAGCCCAGTGAAAACAGTCTTCTTAAAGAAGCTTACCTTTGCCAATATGAAAAGGAACCTTCAGGAACAGATCAGATACACTCTTAGAAACAAAAACCAGGAAGACCTCTGTGAGGAGTTGGTGCTAATGTTAACTGACACACTTAATGAAGAGCTTAAAGACAAAGTGGGCCCTGAGGATATTTTGATTGAAAGCCAACTGGAGGAACTTCAGTATGTTTTGAATGAGTCAGCCAGGAGGATCCTGAAGAACAACCGCATGAAGAGACTCGAACCAAGAGTTAAACGAGCTATTGAGCGAACCCTGGTGGCTCCCCAAGTTATAAGACTGAGTGAGGTATTAACAACCATGGTTTAAATATGTTGCTTCTGTTAATCTGATAATATATATATATATATAAAAATTTAAATCTGAAAATTTCAAAAAATACTATAGTAATCCATTTTCTTGTTTTTTTTTTCTTTTCTTTTCTGATTTGGTGTCACATTCATCCAGGATGAGACTGATTTTTGGAACAAGCTGATTGAACGTTATTTGAAACCCATTAATGATCCGAAAGCTCATCAGGAGCAGGTCGAAAGGGAGTTAAAATCTCTGCGAAACAAGGCAAGCAAAAAGCAGACACAATAGTGACGTAAATAAGTGCTTTTAATTAAAACAAAAATCATATTTTTTTATTTGCAGGCAGTGTTTTTGTACTTCATCGTGAATGTTTTGTGGGTGGTCGCAACATTTTTCCTTCAAGCCATTGGCACTGAAGTGCTTAGCATCAAGATTCCAAAATATTTGCCCAATGGCTCTTTGTCTGATGAACCTTTGAGAGTGGAACCCTTAAGTTTAATGTTTCTATTATCGTTTGCTGTCCTTCTGATTGTCCAGTTCTTGGCTATGCTCTACCACAGGTATTCCTTAATACAACATATACATAAACTTTTATTATGGTTTAGGAATGTTTCCCACTGAATCACCTTTGTATTATTTACTACAGAGTATACACACTTATACATGTGTTGGCCTATAAAAGCACAGAGAAGGACTACAAAGAAAAGGATGAAGTGAGTAACATGTCTTTATTACTTGTTGGTTTAGTAAACTGTTTTACTTTTAACAGAGTTTAAATTTCTGTTGTTGCATCTGCTCTTTAAAGACAATGGCCAATAGCTTTCAGGCCAAAAGTTGCAAGAGGAAAAACGTTGCTCTCCAAACTGCAAGTCTGCTAAAAATCACATGAAAGTTGTTATGTGGGCAAATGAGAACTAAATAGATTTTTGGATTTAAATGTTATGTTTAATGTGAAAAAAAAAAACATCGCTTTTCAGCATAAAACCTTATGTGTCTTTAAAACACGGTGGTGGTAGTATTATGTTTAACTACATCTGGCCTACTGTCGTTTATCATTGAAGTATCATTTATAATAGCAAATTTCAAAGAAACATTTGTACACAATCTGTTTTGGATTGGTGGAGACAAAAAAAAATTTGAGATGTTCTTGTAAAATTGATCAGCCGGATTATCATCAGTATCTTTTGTTGTTTCTTTATGCTATGCAACACCCTGTCTATTAACATGCATGACTAGACTCTGTTAAGTTTAACAAAGAATTGCTATAAAAACATGACATTTCAGTGTTTAAGTGTTAAAACATTACTTAAAGAATGGGTTTATTGACTTTATGTTTCTGATTTTGCATAGGATGATGATGATGATGATGAGGCAATGATCTTGGATAATCCAAGTGCAAATGGTCTTGTTATTACAAGTAAAGACCTAGAATGAAGACATGAGGAAAACCTACAAAACTAATATTTAAATGCTATTATAATTTATAAATTATAGTTTGTTATAGTTCTACTTGACTCTAAGGATAAGTAAGAAGTACAAGTTTTATTGTACTACCCAAACATTCCATCAGTTCCTCTATTTAAACATCTAAGTCCAATAAGATTCCGATAGAAATAACTAATACATTTTAATTACTTTTCTATTTAACATACTTTTAATAACTTAGTCTTTACTGAAACACAAGGCAATTCAGTTTTATACCATGTCATAATAATTTTACTTTATTAAACACTACTGCTTGCTGTGTTGCCCTTATTGTACAGGTTCACAATTTTATAAGAATAGATATAACTGAAAAGATCTAAAAAGTGAATTAATATTGGGTTTGGTCAGTTCCCTTATACATGGATTTAAATTTTTTAGGGTAATTATTTAGATGCTGTATTTTGTTAAGGTAAATAACTGAATTAAATGCAACTTTATATTATTTTCAATAGCTTGTTTTAATTACAAACTAATGTCTACTTCATTGCCTTTTTTGATAAATGTATTTAACATTGTGAAACAAATAAGCCTTAAGTAAACTAGTCTTCCCTCCCATTAAATGTTATAAATTACAGCATGGAATTTTTGGCCCCGCATTGATTTTGGAGCATTTCGCTATGGTACACCTTAAAAAACAGAGGTTTCGAACACAGTAATGACATTTAGATTTTGCTTCATTGTCTAATTCTTCCACTTACCATATAGATGGATGGTGTAGTTTTACAATTACAGACTATAGTACATCTGTTTTCTTTTGTTTGATTCGTCCCGTTGGTTCGCTGTTGGTCAGGACCGTCACAGAACAGGTATAATTTGGGTGGTGTATTGTTTAGTTTCAGTTAAGCAGTGATAATCCTGGGATAGAAATAATGCTCCAACCATATATCTGTGGTGGTACTAGTGGGGTCCTGACATTATGATGATTATAACCCAACAGATGGACTACTGGTCCAGCAACTTTAGCTGTGTCTATATGCTAGAAAACTGCCAACTGAATAGCTATAGCTCAATCAAGGTTTTAAAACATTCAGGCCTGGACCTTAATTATATTGTGGTTAAAACTTAACATTAACAAACACCCAAATCCTCAATAACTAAAATAACCCCAAAGTGACTAAATGCAAAAGCACAGTGTAAAATATATACATGAAAGTTACCGTTTTAATCATTTAATGTCTCACAAATTATTAACAACTTACAGGCAGAAGACATTAGATTTGACAGTGATTATTTAAAACATGACATCCACTTATTGACATTACCAAAGCCATGTTCTAAAATGTATTTCATGTAAGGAATCAAAACAGTGATGTACCATTAAAAAAATGTCAATTGTGCATAAAAGTCCTGTGAAATGTCCAGTTTATTGGAGTCATTTTTGTTAAATTCAGATCTATTCTGAGCAACATGTGGATCAGTAAATCATTTATTAAGCCTTGAAGATCGGTTCTTTTTTATATTTAAAAGATAGAATTCATTGTTGGCTGCATGAACGCCTTAAATATGCTGAGAAATTCTCATCCTGATGGAGTTTTTCAATGAGATCCTTCATCACTTGGCCAATTTCTTCTCCATGCTGCAAAAGAAAATTAAAGACAATTTCAAATTAAACATTTTTTTTTAAATCTATTCAAATATTGAAAACGTATATAAACCTAGCCCTTCATGGTAAAGGAACAGTTCGAACCAAATAATTAATCAAAATATAAAAATTGCTGAACTTTCTACATTTAGTTACTTTAAATTAGGCATTTTACCAATCAGAATAAAATTAAAAAGGTTAAACAAAAAGTGATAAAAGAACACAGTTAGAACAGAGTACAAAACAAATGTCATTTTGCTATAACATGTAAATATATATTGTAAAAAGCATGAATCAATATAAAATAATCAAGCTTTTTTTTAGGTCACACCTTAGTTACTCCAAAAATATTAAGCAAAAAAACATTTATATGAAAGTGTTAATTATTTGGACACGACAGCAATGTGATTCCTTACTTATACTTAATGAGTCGTCCTCCCTGAACAAGCTGTGCTGCCTCATTGGTAAAGTGGCAAGCGAAGAGTAGCCAGTTTCTGGGCTGCACTTTGTAGGCAAATCTCATGAACAGCAGTGAGTAGCAGGTAAGAGCTAGAAAAGAGAAAAAAGGTTTAAAAAAAAAAAAAAGAATCTATATACAAAAAGCTACAATTACAAAGCTTTATATATACAAAGCTTTAATAAACTAGTTGTTGATTTAAGTAAAATTGTTTATAATAAGATTTAAGAGTATTTATTTTATATAATACTGTTATATACTATAATGCCAATAAAGGTAGTCTAAACTTATGATCTAGGTTTGCTTTACTGATTAAATCTAATAGAATTATTTGGCAATAAAATAAAGTCAGACTTTAAAGTCAGTATCTGCATGTACTGAATGACCTGGTTATTTCATCACCGTTTTCTTTCCTAATGGCACTGGCATAACTCAGGACGACAATGCCAAGGTTAATCACGCTCAAACTGTGAAACGTGAATTAAAGAGCCTAACGATTTATTTTCACACATGAATTGTTCACCACAGGGTCTTAACCTTTTGAAAGTCTTTGGTATGTGCTGAAGGAGACTTTACTGAGTCTTCCCTGATAAAAGTGAATGCCCCTCTAGATGGAAGACATGTGATAAAAATGCTTGATTTAGCAAAAGAACTGCCAAAAAAATCAACCTTAATATCAAAAACACAGTATATTGAAATAAGAGTTGTCTGTATTTTTATGAACGCCTATTTCTGCCACTAAGAAGAAAAAATAGGCAAAAGTAACTTAGAATTCTAACTTTTTATCTTAGTGGAAATGGGCTTCCATTGGATTTTACTGCCACTCTGGATGAGACGTATTTTTTTAACAATTGTGCCATTTAACACATATTAAACTAAAAGCAACTGAGCGAGCGAATTATTGAAATGCTGGAAATTAAACACATCACTCATCTCTCTTTTATTTAGACACAGACACCCCACCAGTTATCAAACTCACCAAAGGTCATTCTTCCACTAATGATTTCAGGACTTTTCTTCATATCACTGATTGCAGCAATTGGCAGCCCCCAGTTTGCCACCGGCCCCCAAAAATGCTGGAAAGATTGGCACAATATAAAATAACATTGAGTTTCAAAAGTGTAGATTATAATTGTTTATATTTAAAATAATCGGCAGTCAATCACAATGATGCTTATAATATGTAACATTATGTACATTCCTGCACAGTGTACTTTAGATAATGATAACTAGATTTTTTTCAAGATTTTTATAGAGTACTGTTCTGACCTGATATGTTCAATAGGCCGCTTATCATTTTCTCACTTAATTTTGACTTTGAAGAATTTTAAGTACTTTTGTTTGATATATATATGTGTGTGTTGTTTAAGCTTTGTCTGCAATGCAATGTCTGCACATGTAGTAGACATATCACAGGATGTATAGTGTCAGATATATTCTATTGAAGCTTTTTAACTGCAGTAATGTGACATTGTACTTCATAAATGTGGTGTAGGGAGGGTGTGGGTGAGGTAGATCAGTAGTTAAGACTGTTGGGCTATCAATCTGAAGGTTGTGGGTTTAAATATCAGGTCCACGGACACTACCAATATGGGTCCTTAAACAAGGCCCTTAACTGTCATTGCCTCAGGGTGCTGCATCAACCCTGTGTTCTGAACCCAACCATAAAGGTGGAATACTTGTAAGTTGCTTTGGATATAAATGCCTGCGAAATGACCATGTAATGTAATGTAGAAGAGTTCATCTGGAAGTATTTAAATAGCATTTGTTTGGAGTGTGAACAAAGCCCTGAGATATTTGTAACCATGGAGAGGTACTTACTGTGCTGTTAAATGTTCCATGAGTAGAGAATATGAAGAACGGATCCCATATAACAGAAAACAAGACAGTAAAGAGACATTAGATTTAATAAAACATTATAAAGACAGTTTTCTATTTAATGTTTTATTAAGTGAAAAATAATAATAATGGTTTCCGTTAAGCAATACAGTATCCACAAGTCCATCTTATCATAAGTAAGTGCACAAATCCAATTCTGTGCATGTTTGGTGATGTTTCTACTTTAAGGAACCTAACATTTAAACTGCCTACACTAGCTCCATTATTAAAATAGCTTCCCCGTGGGCTTACATGGGTCAGGCTTTTCAGATTTTTACACAGCACAATTTTTTTTTATCTAAAATATATGTTTATACTGTTTTGTCTGCAGTCGGTTTTGACCATTGCTTGGTATTAAGAAAGTCAATACTACCAACAAACGTTACCATAGGACTACATTATAACAGTCACCAGTAAGAAATGTGTGACCCTGTGAGATTAGATGATGCTGTACAAACAGAAGAATCATGTAAATTCAAACATTAATTGCTCCTACAAAATATACATATTCATATTTTTTTTATTATAGTTCAATTTATTTCTTTTGCTCTGATCCAGCCAAATGATGCAGCTGGTTTGATATTTACAGTAAAACACTGAAATACTTAATTTATTTTTATTTTTTAACAATAACTATCACATGTACATTATCTATGAAATGCCAGCAATGCTGTTACACCCATTACACTCATACAAACCATGCAATTCTTTATATATGAACAAGTTTAACTATATTTCATTTGGTCTGAAAACTAATAACAATGACATTGTCCAAATGACTACAAATACTGTTTGCAGCCATTAAACGCATCTTTAATATAAAATGCTTTGAGTTCATGGAACAACCAGAGTGTCTGAACTTTTTGAAAATATCAATTTAAGATCTGATCAATTTCGCTGATCTAATCACTGTCCTTAGACGACCTTAATCAGCATGTTTTAATTACATCACTTGAACCAAAATATTAAATAATGTAATAATATTTGGACAATGGGCAACTTATGCAGCCTTATTTAGATGAATAATTTTGCAAACATCATAGAACTGAATAATGTAACTTTTCTGTTTGGACACTAAACTAAAGATCTAAAGCTTTAGGGTTAAAGGTTCATTATTTCCTAATTGGATCTGTTGAGTACTTGGGCAAAATAAAACCAAAATGCATTATAATACTATAATAAGTCAGTATTAGGTCATGACGTCTGCAGTTAGAATTGTTAAGTGTACATAAACTCCATTTATTTGGTTGAGGCAGTGGAGGGCACGGTGGCTTAGTGGTTAGCATGTTCGCCTCTCAGCGCTAGGGATTCCCGGTTCGAATCCCCATCTGGGTGGAGTTTCCATGTTCTCCCCGTGTCCGCATGGGTTTCCTCCGGGTTCTCCGGTTTCCTCCCACAGTCCAAAAACATGGATCAAGTCAATTGAATTCTCAAAATTGCCCCATATACAGTGTGTTTGTGTGAGTGTGTGTGTGCCCAGCGATAGATTGGCGCCCTGTCCTGGGTGTATCTGCCCAGCGCCCGAAACGTTCTCCCCTGGATGGGCATGGGGAACCCCACCGCGACCCTAATAGAGGATAAAGCAGAAGATAATGAATCAATGAATGAATGAATGGTTGAGGCACTGCTCACTGCCATAAAAATGATCTCTTCCAACATTATACGTTCAAATTTTGATTTAATTAAAAACCCAGGCGAGCTCGTTAGGGTGGTTTACGGGTTTTTTTTTTATATTTGTGAAACGAGTGAATTAATGCAGAATTCGTAAGAATCGAAAACACAGCTGACAATTCCAAAAACATCTCGATGTTCCGTGTCCCAAATGTACGGTGACGTAATAAACGAGTGCACTACCAAGGTCAGTATTTCATATGAACACGTAGTGAACGAAACCAGTGTGGCGGGAACCATTTGTACTTTCGCCGTGGCTTGTCCTTCAATTCGGTCAAAGTGAGTTCCCGGTGATGTTTATTAAAGTCAAGCGCGAGTAGAGTGCGCGTATTCAGTTCGATTTGGAGTTATAACGCGGGCGAGCTGGTTATAACGGCTTAATAAGACACTAAACAATCTGAACGTAGAATAAAATGTCTGCATTCGCTAGTGCGGCTAAAGCGTTAATGGTTTACCTCATCAGATAATCTCTAAACTCCTTGCTGCGGAGATGATCTACAGCTTTTCGTGCTAAAGTGCCGGCCATGATGATTACAGCAGCTGCACAGAGATAAACAACACGAAGTAACCGCAACGCGAAGGACGAGCTGCTTACAGCAGTGCCTGCAACCTAACTAAAGGACAAATCAGTTCTCTGCAGCCGAACACGCCTCTTTGTCAAAATAAAAGTCTTATTCGCAGTCGCGTTGTTACCGCCTGCGACTGTATCAGTATATAATATATAATTCATTCATTCATTCATTATCTCCCGCTTTATCCTCTATTAGGGTTGCGGGGGGGTTCCCCATGCCCATCCAGGGGAGAACATCTCGGGCGCTGGGCAGATACACCCAGGACAGGGCGCCAATCCATCGCTGGGCACACACTCACTCACACAGACACACTCTATATGGGGCAATTTGGAGAATTCAATTGACTTGATCCATGTTTTTGGACTGTAGGAGGAAACCGGAGAACCCGGAGGAAACCCACGCAGACACGGGGAGAACATGGAAACTCCACCCAGATGGGGATTCGAACCGGGAATCCCTAGTGCTGAGAGGCGAACGTGCTAACCACTAAGCCCCCTGTATCAGTATATGATATATAATCACATATATAATTACATATTAATATAATCATATTTAACAATGCGGGCTTAGTTGTTTAGCACGTTCGCCTCTCAGCGCGAGGGATTCCCGGTTCGAATCCCCATCTGGGTGGAGTTTCCATGTTCTCCCCGTGTCCGCGTGGGTTTCCTCCGGGTTCTCCGGTTTCATCCCACAGTCCAAAAACATGGATCAAGTTAATTGAGTTCTCCAAATTGACCCATATAGAGTGTGTCTGTGTGCGTGTCTGGGTGTGTGAGTGTGTGCCCAGCGATGGATTGGGTGTATCTGCCCAGCGCTCAAAACTTTCTACCTTGGATGGGCATGGGGAACCCCCCCGCGACCCTAATATAGGATAAAGCGGAAGATAATGAATGAATGAATATTTAACAATGCGACTGCAAATATATATATTTGCAGTTTCCTCCATCAGTCCAAAAGCATGGGTTCAAATGTTCTATTATGCCCACTATATTGTGTGTTTATATGTGTGGTTGAGTTTGCCAAGTGATAAATGGGCACCCTGTCCTGGGTGTAACAACCCATTGCCCAGAATATTCTCCCCTGGATGGGCATTGAGGACCCGCCTCCCATTTTAATGGGCTTTCCACCAAAGTGATAAAGTGATCTATTTTGCATAGTGTTCTTGAACACATGAACACATGAACACATGAATTCCTCCACATTTAACTTATCCATGCAGTGAAACACACACATATATACACACTGAGTAAAGTGAGCACACATTCTGAGTGGTGGGAGCCTTATACATGGCCCCCGTGGAACAATTGGGGTTAGGTGCACTTTATCCATAGTATTTGGTGGGACCGGGATTCCACCCAGAGACTTTCAGGTCCCAAAGGTGGTTCCTTAACCACAAGCCTACAACTGCTCTTAGATTTAAATGATCAAAAGCATTTTCATAGCATTATCATAGCATTTTCAAAATTGTTCTGTAATTATCTATTCTGTATTAGAACAGTTAGCTCTCTGTCTTCAATGTGGATGGGATAAAATATTTTGAAAAATTCTCCTTATTTAAATGGCTTGTGACAAGGTTTCCATTCCATCTTTTATTCATGTTCTACAGTTGCGTGGTGTTTATTTGCAGTACTGGTCGTAATTTAGTTTGGCTCCAATGTCTGTCCCTTCAAGGAGAGTTTTAAATGCAGCATTCATTTGCTCACTCTGAGCCTCATTGAATTGATTTCTCCAGTCGCCAACTTCACCTATAGGGGAGAGCAAGCAAAATAAATTGGTTAGTTTGGTTACAAAGTTTTATTTTCGCAGGAAGCAGTTTTAAAATATACCAAAGATTATCAGTGTGTTTACTGAAATACATAAGAAACTTTACCTACAGATTATTTGTTTATCCTCACATGTTTAGTTATTACCTTTACCATTTTATAGAAAAGTCAATAATTTTATTTAAATTGGACTCTTTGGTCACTGTTGTACTCATCAAAGTCATACAGACAATTATTATATCTTGTTGGTTAAGATGTCACTAAAGAGGAAATCAGCATTAAAGCCGTACTGTTATTTTATACAAGCCAAAAGCCATATAAATTAATGTGCTCATAAATGACAAAAGTTTCAGAAAGCACTAGATTCTGAGAGTTTTGCTTAGTAACTGAAGACTAACCTTTTCTGAAAAAGACATTTCCCATTTGGCCATGGGAATCTCTGGAACTCCTTTTCATAGCTTCAAATGTGCTCTCTTTAGTGATGGTCTGGATTTGAGCAGCACTTAAGCTAAAACCAAAGAACTCTGCCACCTTCTGAATACCTCCACTGTGGTCCTAAATGACAAAGAGTGATGAGAGCCCACAAAAACATCCACAAAGTTGAAAAAAGTGAAATGATGAACATACATGCTTCAGTTCCTCAAAGGTAATGATCATCACGTTTGGGTTGTTTATGTGTTTCTCCCAAGCAAGTGCATGGTCAAAATAGGAACCCCATGGAACTATGGCCAAAATATCAGATATCAGCCACAAAGAAATGAGATTATTATTATTATATACTATAAAGTGCATAAATGGATTAGCATGTTAAATGCTATGTTAAATGCCTGAATCAAATATGCATTTATATCAAACTTTAGGTTTTTGTACCCAAGTACCCAAGTTGTTTGAAGACTTGGAAGTACTTTTTGTACTTTATGAACATGCATAAACCAAGATTTAAGTCTTGATATGTGTAATTTATTTACACACACACACACACACACACACACACACACACACACACACACACACACGTTTTGTATTTATGTGCTTAAATGGTAATGTCTTTGCACCTTCGCCTCTCATAAAGTCTGTAAAAAAGCAGTCCCAGGATTCAGCAGTTGGCAAAACTGGATTGTTATTTGAGAAGTGATAATATGAGACCATTGTGTCCTTGGGGTTGCGAAATATTACCAGCATCTAAAATAAAGAACAATTAAAAAGCAACGCTTTAAAAGAATACAATGAAAAATTTAACATTGAATACTTTGTGATTTACTAGATGCAAACTGCCAAGATGGTGACAACTTGTTGAAAAATATAATCTACTTTAATTAATGCATTTACTATAAAATAAATGACAAGTGTCTCTGAGGTTCAAGGACAAATATGATTGGTCAAACCTTGGTTTTCTTTTGTTTGAAAGAAGGTGGAATGTTATCTGGATGCATGTGGGTCCCTAGTAATCTTGGAGATGGGGCTTGATGAAGTGACTGCAAAGCAGAAACAAAAAGACAGAAATTAAAGCATTTATAAAATAAAGAGCATGTCACAGGTTCAAAACTTACATGTATGAAACAATGGAGTACTGAGATTAATTCATATATCCTATTTTAACTACTTTGTAGTGGTTCTATGGATGTCTTGACCATTAGGCAACATAGTAAATGGTACTAACAAAGTATGTAGTGTTAATATATGTAATCCACTAGAAAGTGCACCTTTATGGTAAATTACACTGATCAAATAGACACAATTGTAGATAAAAAGTTGTTCATTAAGTTTATATACATATTTTTATACATATTTCCCCCCTTTGGGTTACTAATGCATAGGATTAGCATTTTACATCAAAGTGTTTTTACAGTCTGACTGTCCTAAAATGCTAATTTGCTCAAGTCACAGAAATAGAATAAATTTCTGTTAAATTAGATCTTCCTTCGTTTACACCAGGCAACAAATTTTTACCAAGGAAATACCAAGCAATGACAGTCTGATGAAGCACAGTCATACTTACTATAAACTGTCTGTCTTCTGTTACAAATTATATCATCATATTTAATTTCTGTGTCTGGAAGTCATGTGAAATTTCTAAGAGTTTTTTGCAGGTGAAGCATATTGCCTCGGTCATATTTAATTTGACTAAGGTTGGGTTCTCGTGGTCAAACAGCACAACACAAACCAAGGCTTCTCATGCACAGAACCAAACGAGAGTCATGGACTACTATGCCATCAAGGACACAGAAAAAAAGCAGTATGAGATCACAGTTTACTGTAAGTCTATTGTTTTACATGAATCTGAGAAAGTACAAAAAGATCTTGAACAGGAATTCGAGTGAAGTGTGTGCCACAAAACCTTGGGGCAGCTGAAGAGAAAGAAAAATGTTTATTTGATCTATGACTTCATTTTGCTTCATACACTGATTGCAAAAGGTCCATGATTAAACATTGTGCATTTACTTAAAAGTGACAGTTTCAATAACTTGCATTTTGCATTGCACATAACCACTTTTTATCTTACTATTATGCTTTGTTCACCTTCACATTCTTCTTGCCGTTTAAAGGATGTCACAGCTCGTATTAGTTGTATGTGTATAAATTTGTTTGCCCATAGTCTTTTACCTGTAGCATTTTTGGCCCAAAGAATTCCAAAAGAGGTGGTCTGTTGGACTTTACACTGTCTCCAGTGGCAGCAGTAATGATTTTTTTCAGTACAGCAACCATCCAGTTAAACCCTGCAAAAATGTGAGAACTGTTTAAGCATTCATTAATTATTACTTTTTCTTATTGTTTTTTTTTTTTTTATTTTGAAGACAGCAAAAGCGGCATACACTATAACTGATACAACAGATTAGAAGTCCAGTAAACCATATACAAATGGGGTTGAAAAACAATAACGTCTTTATTATCCTTTACAACCAACTTTACACAAGGCTAGAAAGTAACAGCCGGATGTTAAAATTATTTTTTACTTGTTTTTAAAGATGCATTTAAGGGGCCCTTTGAAGGGGCGGTTCTATTTTACCATATGGAGGAGGCTATATATATTCCCAATTTCGTTTGTACTGCATTGGTAAAGAATTGATTAAAGTTAAGCATAGATTAATATATGAGGCCATTTAATTAAACTAAATACTTAAAAGCTAGAAAAGGCAAATTGGGGGTTTAATACTAAATCATGCATTATCATGATTTTTTATCATGCAGTATCATTTACATTTGCGTATAATGCATCAATGTTAGTTTAATTTCTTGTAATAACTTCACAGTGGTATGAATGAAGACAATGACAATGAGTTTTGTACATTTTGTACACATTGTGATCAAATATAATTGATAAGGAAAATTAACTAATGAAGCATATAATGCTTTGATAGACTCTCTGAATTGATTTAAATTACACTGAGCCTATTACTGTTTTTTAGTTCTTGATTTTAAAGCAATTTTTAGTACTGCGCTATATTTGGTTTTCCAAAGGATTAAATGTATGTTCTTTTTAATAAAATTCCAGAAGAATCTGTTAATTTTTATATATAAATTTTTTAACAATCTTTTTCATGATTAAACCAATAATCATGCTATTGATATTTTATATAAATGACCACATCATTGCATTTTTACTATATATTGTGAATATATAATACACCATGTTACAAAACAAAAACAAAAACAAAAAAAAAACATGAATTGATTCTCAGTATACTGGACTTACCACATTTTGGATAAGCCACTAGCATGATGTCATCACTTCTTGCTTCTACCATCTCCAGAGCTCTGAGGTTCTCCTCTGGGCTTATGATGATGGGATAGAGAACCCCCTTGTACCTGTACACCTTTTCCTCTTCTTTCATGTTCTTAGCCAACTCTATTTTAGCTTGGAACATGTCTGAGAGACTGGAACTCATGCTTTTACCACTTTGCCAATACTGCTGGACCCAGATAAACTTCAGCATGCATTGCAATGTGTGACCATAGGTGGAGGATGGAAAGCAAATCACAACTCTTCTAAGCTTGCATGGGAGGTTCCTAGTAGCTGGAAGGTCTGGTTTCCTGCATGTGACAGTGATTGATAGACTGGTAAAATGGTTTTAAAATGTTCAGGGGCCCATAGACGGGTTTAAAATTCTCCCTCAAGGATGTTTAGTCCAGGCTTAGAAGCCTTTGCTATGCTAACAAGCAGCAAGTGTTCATGCAGAAAGCAGCAAATCTTATTTACGAGATGAAGGTGACAGATAGAGGGACCATTATTTAAAAGCCAAAAAAAACACTAACATAAGCAGCACAAAATCTTTAGTATAATCTTATTGTTTAGTTCTCAACAGCTTCCTTTATTTTAAACTCACTATGAATATGTAACATGTTGATTCTCACTTGCTTCATACTTTCCTTAGGTTTAAAGCAGCTTTATGGTGATCCTGTGGTGATGAGGCCCAGACTCATGCCTATTCCAATTCACTTGTCCCATCCTGCAGTTTCTCAGTGTCACTCACTAAATAGTTGGGTAACAATGTGACTATTCATGACCGTAAAAATGGTCCTCTGTGTTGGCTGTCGTCCACATAAACACATGCCCAGTTAAAGGAAAAAACAGTGATTTTAAAAACAGGATTTAGCTTACCTTTGAATCTCCATCGCCAAATATCAGATTAAAGAGTTTGAGTGTGATTGTTTTTCATTTATTTATTATCTTCTGCTTTATCCTATATTAGGGTCGCGGGGGGGTTCCCCATGCCCATCCAGGGGAGAACGTTTCAGGCACTGGGCAGATACACCCAGGACAGGACGCCAATACATCGCTGGGCTGAGTGTGATTGTGTCAGTTATAATTATTTTGCGTCTAAAATCAATTCCACAAAAGGTGATTTACTGAAAATGAACTCTATAGTTTGTTTACTGGGCACAATGGTCTTCAGTTGTGCCCACATCATTGCAAGAGTTTTCCAATCAGTAATTAACCTCTTCACCTGATCAACTCAAATTAGGTAACACAGTGTGATGGTGGCTGTATATGGGTCTCTGTGTTCTGTATTCAGTTTCAGTAGATTCTATAGTCAGTCAAAACTAAGATATATATATATATATATAAATATATATCTTATATAAATAAGATATATATATATATATATATATATATATATAAATATATAAACTATATTTAGTTTTATTGTTAACCATATACAATGCTAGCAATATCTGAACTGTATTTCTAATTAAAATTTGTTCATATTTAAAAATAAAGGCATTTGTAAAGGACTCTACACAATTTGTGCAGTAGTTTATAGTTTATAGTGTTGTGCAAGGGTTCGACATTTAAGAACCAAAATATGATGGAAGATAGTGACGATATCATGTTATCTACTTTAAAATGAAATTTATTTCGAAAAGCACAACACTTGTCACATGTTTTGCTAAGCCAATATTATTAATATTAATAAAATGGCTTTTAGAGTGGCTTTAAAGAGCTTAGAAGGTAATATAAAAATAAATTACATGAAATTACTACTTACTATACGTATATTTATACTACATTTCAATTATTTAGTTCCATTGCCAAAGTATAATTTGTATAATTGTATGCTTTCAACTTGTATGCTTTAAAAAAGGATATTTTTGGTTCCATCATGTCTGCACTTCATTGCACAACACAAGATTCATAAATGCATGAGTTTCATGTCGAGAAACCTTAATGGCTCACTGAGTGCACAGAGTTTACTAGAACAGAGATTGTGAGAAGGCCTTTTAAAAAAGGGTCCTTCCTTCTTTTTGTGTTGGCATTAAATTTGTGATGGCACGGTGGCTTAGTGGTTTAGCACGTTCGCCTCTCAGCACTAGGGATTCCTGGTTCAAATCCCCATCTGGGTGGAGTTTCCATGTTCTCCCCATGTCTGCGTGGGTTAACTCCAGGTTCTCCGGTTTCCTCCCACAGTCCAAAAACATGAAACAAGTCAATTGAGTTCTCCAAATTGCCCTATATAGAGTGTGTATGTGTGAGTGAGTGTGTGCCCAGCGATAGATTGGCGCCCTGTCCTGGGTGTATCTGCCCAGCGCCCGAAACGTTCTCCCCTGGATGGGCATGGGGAACCCCCCCACGACCCTAATAGAGGATAAAGCGGAAGATAATGAATGAATGAATGAATGAATGAATAAAATTTGTGTTGTTTGAAATGAACACAGTGTTAATTTACATTTCATTCTATTAACCACAACTACCCTATTGCTTCATGTTTTAAATGGTCAGTGTCCATGTCACTGCAGTACACAGAATCATCCTCCAACAAAATACCACTGATAGAACGCTAGACAGGTACACTAAGGACAGGGTGCCAATCTACCGCTCCGCACACACACACACACACACACACACACTATATAGAAGCAATTTAAAGCAGCCTATTTATCTTGAATCCATGTGTTTGGACTGTGGGAGGAAGCTGGCGCACCCGGAGGAAACCCACACAAACACGGAGAGAACATAGCAATCCCGTGCAGTTTTGGATTTGAACCTGGATGCCCAGCGCTGAGTGGCGGAGGTGCTAACCACTAATAATTAGTCTATATAATAATGATGCCGGCGGCACGGTGGCTTAGTGGTTAGCACGTTCGCCTCTCAGCGCTAGGGATTCCCGGTTCAAATCCCCATCTGGGTGGAGTTTCCATGTTCTCCCCATGTCTGCATGGGTTTCCTCCGGGTTCTCCGGTTTCCTCCCACAGTCCAAAAACATGGATCAAGTCAATTGAATTCTCCAAATTGCCCCATATAGAGTGTGTCTGTGTGAGTGAGTGTGTGCCCAGTGATGGATTGGCGCCCTGTCCTGGGTGTATCTGCCCAGCGTCTGAAACGTTCTCCCCTGGATGGGCATGGGGAACCCCCCCCCGCGACCCTAATAGAGGATAAAGCGGGAGATAATGAATGAATGAATGAATGAATGAATGTTTTAAGTACTGATTGTGTTACTTTTATGACGAAGTCCACGCCAACCCAATAGGTGGCGACAATGCACTTTAATTCAGTTCATTATCCGCCAAAAAAGCCCAAACAAAAGGAAGAAGGAAACAGAAATGGCGATGGATGGTATGTCCACGTCTGCAGCTGGACTAACATACCATCATGTTTCCGACTATTATCCGCGGAAACTCGGTCCTAAGCCCGACGTGGTGCCGTCTGGTGTGACCGAGAGGAAAGCCGGACCTGCGGATAAACCTGACATGGTCGCAGTGGACGTTATCAGCTTTCAGGACTCGGGTCAGTTTGCACTGCTAAACGTTACACAGAACTGACAGTTTAACTGGAATCAGAGACACCGCTCTGTTTCACCACCGCGGGTTAAAGTTACTGAAGCACGATGATGAGTGGGCTTATCATCTGTGAAAAATGCCTTTTAAATCACTCTTAGATGTTTGGATGCGAACGACGGAATGAATTAATCCAGAATCTACCTTCCTTTAGCTTTGAATGAACAGTCTGCCTCTAATTATTAGTATTAGTAGCTAGATCATATATATATATATATATATATATATATATATATATATATATATATATATATATATATATATATATATCATTGATTCATTCATTATCTCCCGCTTTATCCTCTATTAGGGTCGCGGTGGGGTTCCCCATGCCCCATCCAGGGGAGAACGTCTCGGGCGCTGGGCAGATAGACCCTGGACAGGGCGCCAATCCATCGCTGGGCACACACTCACTCACACAGACACACTCTATATGGGGCAATTTGGAGAATTCAATTGACTTGATCCATGTTTTTGGACTGTGGGAGGAAACCGGAGAACCCGGAGGAAACCCACGCAGACACGGGGAGAACATGGAAACTCCACCCAGATGGGGATTCGAACTGGGAATCCCTAGTGCTGAGAGGCGAACGTGCTAACCACTAAGCCACCGTGCCATATATATATATATATATATATATATATATATATATATATATATATATATATATATAAATATAAAGAGAGCGAGATTCCTGGTTCGAATCCCAAACTGGGTGGAGTTTCCATGTTCTCCCCGTGTCCGTGTTGGTTTCCTCCAGGTTCTCCGGCTTCCTCGACTTCCTTCCACAGTCCAAAAACATGGGTCAAGGTCAATTGATTTCTCAAAATTGGCCCATATATAGCGTGTGTGTCCTGGGTGTATCTGCCCAGCGCCCTAAACGTTCTCCCCTGGATGGGCAAGGAGAACCCCCCCCACGACCCTAGTAGAGGATAAAGTGGAAGATTTATATAGAAAGAGAGAGAAAGACCGTTACAGTATATACTATCTATGATTTAGATAATAGAGAACAAGCTTGGTACTTAATTTTTTTTTTTTATTTATTTGTTTTTACAGACTCAACAATACATCGAAAAAAACAAGAATCTGACACCTATCTTTTGGTAAGTTCATCATAATTTTTATGATTTTTTTTCAAGCCTTTAAAAAATTTGTCACATAACACACAATGTTTAAGTGGTTTGACTTTTGTTCAGATGCTTAGATGAATGCAATGCAGAATTATTTTGGGCCGTGTTGTTTATTTAAAACGTTTTTATTATAATGTTATGTATGTAATTATTAAAAAATGTGACCGAATGTGTATAACCATAACTGTCTTTTGTCTTTAAATACTTCAAACACTAATATGCAAATTATTATGTTAATTTTTAAAGAATTAAAAAAGGCCACATATAACTCTTTTAAAACTAAACCAATTCACAAATAGCAGAGGCTGTTTATAGGAACCTTAAAGTCAGATTTTCTATTTGAAATTCATGGATGGATTAATTTTTTTTCCATTTGATTTTATGTCTAGATGTCATTTTCTGTTTGTATTTACTTGCAGGGTACAATTCACCCATTCCGCAAAACCCACAAATCCATCTTAGGAAAGCTTACCCAGGAGTTTAAATTAGTCACCTCAGATAGACGGGTAAGTTTCATTTTTGCTTTTGGTATAGTGGACAAAATGTCTTTCTTCTGTTAATTCTTTCACGTTTTCATTTGAATTTTAACTTTACTTTTGCATCATTAAAGGAAATCAAATGAATAACATTTCTTTTAAGGTTTTTACAATAAAATTTTGTGTATTATGTATAGTGGGAGAAATCCTGTGTTCACTAGAGGGCAGAAAAGAGCTTGCAAACAGATTATCAGTAATAAATGTCTTGCAAAGTCTCATCGATGATGATGTTGAATAGTAATTGAGCTGCATTTGGCAAAAATTTATGGACTTTTTTTTTTGTCAACTATCCATATGCCACAGTATTTTTTGTTTTGTTTTGTATTTGACACGCTAGTGGTAGTAATCCTTATAATGTTTATTTATTAAAACATTGTAGAGAGTTTAAGCCTGTGTTTGGAAACCTGAACTAACCTGTTGTGTATGTAAATGCATTTTAGTCATGGAAGATCCTGCTGTTTGGGGCACTGAATGTGGTCTGCACCGCCTGCTTGCTGATGTGGTGCAGCTCTACAAACAGTATGGGTGAGTGCACAAATGAAGACAGACAGGACTTCACACTGCTTTATTAACACACTTGCAGAAGTGGGGAAGCACCATCCATTTTTAGTGACAGAGAAGGGGTTCTGGCATTAGCCTACTTTGTATGATGTCTTTATAAGCAAATTGAACTTTCCCACATATCTGAGCATGTCAGACATCCTGTTTTAAATGAAAGGTCAGTATTATAGACTTTGTGACTGGAAAGCCCTTTACTATTATTTAGACTTTTACAAGTGTATTGCTTGGTCAGTCATTTTTCTGGAGGGAGGTGTGAAAATTCTGAAATCAAAAATGTTGAGAAACTGCAGTGGTGCATCATGGTCAGGAATCAGAGGTTACTGGTGTATCGAACTGTGCGGTGAAAACTGATCTCACATCAATATTAAGCGTGCTGAGCCACAGCCCTTACTGTAGGCAGAGGACAAACTATCCAGAGGACAAGAGTGTGTTGGTACACTTCCCGTATGTTGTTTATCCACATCGGAATCAAAAACTAATATTCATAACACAGAGGGCAAGATTTCCTTTCTCCTATAGCTTCTCTCTGCATCTGTGAGAAAAAGTCCGAACCGTCAATGAAATTAGACATTTTGTTAATGCTGCCAGTCGAATTGCTATGTATCAAACTCACACAATCAGAAGTCTTACCTCCAAACAACATTACCATGTGAGCTTGACTTAAATCGAAATTATGATGGAGGCATTGTGAAATGGATTAAACTTGATGGGTTTGTGTTCTAAATTCTAATTTAATAGACTTTTTTTGCATGTTAAACTAACATGGGGAAAGTAGTTGGAGTAAATTGTCATAGGAAACACAAAAAGGATTACACAAAGTTATGCTGTTTACATTTATTTAAGATTATAAATACTGGCTCTAAGCAGCTTTACACTTTAAAAAGACTGTGTCATGTCCTCAGATGAGAAAGCTAGGTCACAGTGGCAAAGATACATTTTAAAAGATTATGGGCTTGAATCAGGACCTCATCCTCTTCTGGATGAACCAAAAGTATTTTTGGAGTGGATTATAACAAACAGCAAACAGAATTGATAAACTGTATATGCGTTCACAAAAAAGTATGAAGGAAATCCATGCTGCACTGCATCTATAACAGCATGGTGCAGCTTGGTCATTACATAATCTAATTGGGACATACATTTCTAAAACCTCAAAACTTTATCATCCTACATTTTTGAATGTTTGTGTGTCTATTACAATTTGGGCCTTGGATAAAGTAAAAAGAAAAAACTTTTTACTAGTCAGAAAAATAATCTTGTTGGTTGTGTTTAAACTTGTAGATGTTCTAATCTGGTGTTGCTTTAACTGGTCAGATTTAGTAAAATAAAATAAACACATAAAAACCCAAAATGTACTAAATGACCAGGTTATCTATTGTTATTTTGCCCAAACACAACAGCAACTTCCATGGCACCAGTGCCATTTTTATCAGGCTCAGATTTTGAAAGAGAGATCAATTTCAGACATAAATTGGTCAGAATGAAGTCATATTTGCTTGAGGGAACTAGTGAGTGAGAGCAACCCTAATCCTGAACCTACATTGTGGCTCCATCATTTTAGTGAGGGGTCTTAAACAAGCAGATGTTGCAGTGTTAAAAAGACTTATAAGCAGTTTACATTATCCTTACTGAAACTGATAATTCGTGTACTTTTTAGACACTTTGAATTAGATTTCTTACATTGGCCTTATTTTTGACTATTTTGTCTTAGGAAAGCCCGATTCTGTTTCTGTGCATAATTCTCTGTGTTTGATGCCTTTGCCAACCAGAAGACTTAAATATAAAACAGATGAGTCTACAGGACGGTGCTTGCTTTAGTCAGCTTGTTCATCTCAAATTCTGCACTGGGAAGCTATCAAATGTCGTGCTGTTGAAAATGTGCACTTTAAAGTAATATGTGAATTCTTCACCTTGTCTTCCCTTTCCTTAAAGCAACAACAATGACTTGCTGTGTGAACTAGGTGAAAATAACATTTAAAGCATTAATGTTAATGTAAAATGTTTTTGTCCCACCTTTTTCCACAGTATTTGCTTTGTGGTTTTGGCTACTATATCTGGTATAAAACAATTATACAAGAGCAACTGTTACTTTGTAAGATTAGAGCTGAATCATCAAATCAAATGAAAATTAAATGTATGTGTAAAAAAGTTAAAGAAAAAATGGCCAAAGCTAATTAAACAATATTAATATCTTTAAAATAAAAAAAGGGAAAAGTCCTTTTTGAAGTCCTTTCCTTTGAAGGGAAAAGTCCATGGTTAGTAATTAAGAGCACTGATTGATAATCGTCTGTTTTGAAAACGAGCTTGTAACAACGACGGGCATCGATACAAGCTCCTTTGAGATATGCCTGCCCTCTTCTATTTATTACTGACAGCCTACTTAAAGTCTAGTATTCCCTCCTCCATCTGTGGCCTTGCATTACACAGACCAATTAATTATTGTACCAAACCAGCCTGTACCATCATTACTATGAACCTGATATCTGATTATAAGATTTATGAATTTTAGAGTCCAGAGTAACAAGCTTAGTAATTAATTCTTAATAAAAAAAATTACATCAGTATCAATGGAACAATATCACACAAAATGCATAGTGATGCAAAATTATGAAAATTAATAATAAGATTCATTTAAATGTTTTTCAAGGTTTAAAGTACCTACTGAAGTGTATGCTAAATAGTCTTCTATCCAATCTCTACCATGTTAATTCTTTACAAAGTATTGTAAAGAATGTGTCTAAGTGGGTTTTCTCCAAGTACTCTGGTTTCTCACCAAAACTATATAAATTTGAATTATTGTAATCTGGCCTATTATAAGTGTCCAAGAGTCAAACACTGCTGAGTGGATATCACACATTTCGCTGGTATGTCTAATTTTAATTTGTTTTCGTATTCTGCACTTACAAAATTTAAATAATTTTTTAAATGGAGACTATTGGTCATGAATCTACACAGATTTATTAGCTATTAGAAAGATGAATGAAGTATTATAGACCATAATGTTACTAAAATTGCCAGAGATACTTATGTCAAATTTTCTGCCCTCCGGCAGTATATACTATCAAGTGTACTGACAGAAGTATGTGAATTGTGACGCAGGGATTATGTTTTTATCAATTTCCTAGCAATGTTATCCTGGTGCCACTTTAAAATGTTTGTGTCTGTTGTCTACTTGGACAGCATTTGCTTTATATATCGGTAAGCATTTGTTTTTCAGCAGATTCTCAGTTTACTCTAAGCAGCTCATGTCAGCAGGTCTAGTGTCCTTCTGGAGTCTTCTGTTTCCCTACACCAGGTGTTACCTTGTAGTCAATCAATAAGACTTTTAGTTTACATCTTAGTCGATCTAGCTTAATTTCAACATGCCGCATCGACAGACATCCGAGCTGAATGACAACCGATCCGCGAAGTTTGCAAATTCTACTTTTCATATTAATAATTCCCATTTTCCATGCGACCACACACCAGGAAACCAATGCAATTGTGGTGTCTGATCCTTCTTAACTTGGCACTTCTGATTTGTGTAACCAGGCTGGCTTAATGTTTTTAATGGCACTTCTATTCCGTTGGGATGGAATCGAGATGGAGCGGTGATGGTGCTGACTAGCACTGGCCCATTTGACATGGTTTGGTGCTGTGGGCCTTCAGACGTTTATAAAATATTCAGTTCTCAAGTCCAGATCAGTTTCCCATTGCTGCGTCTTCGCTTTTCATCCTCATTGATCGCGTCTGTAAACACACACAAGTGACCTTAATCTGCTCTCAATATGCTACAAGGATTTGGTTCTCCTCTGCAGGGATTTGGTGCTGAATAACTAGAAATCGATCACAGTTTGTTTTTAATGCAAAATAATGCTTTGACAACATAATGTTGTTAAAGCATTTTAGCTTCTACACAAGAGAAATGTTGTTGGTGGGTTGTGTGAATGTTGCCAACTTTGAATAGTGCAAGGCATAATGGGTAATGTAGTTTAAAACCAATATGATGTTTGGTGCAACACCACTACAATATCTACTACTGTTTAATCGGATGGACAATTCACCATTACCAGAAATATTTGCTTCTGCTTTCTGTAACTTAATATGTTGTATTGATACATTACATTTTGCATTTGCAAAAGGAGTTCCTTTGCTATGTGTCATTCCGCCTTTTGTCACAATATCTATTTTACAGCACTTTTTACTATCCATACTGTCTTTGTTTACTGCTGGTCCTCTAAACACATCTGAGTCTGGGTAATACCTAGCAATATGATAAGATTTAGCATATAAATTAAAAAAATATGTGCAGAGTTAAAGTGTTTACAACTGATTTCATTATATTGTCATCCAGGTGTTCTTAATCAGACCAATAACGGATAATAAGTTGTTAGTTTTTATTCAGACCTTGGAACAAGTATAGGAGCGATGATCATGGATTTTGCACATTCATTTGAAAAATTATTGTCAATTATAAATTATTTTCATCTTTATTAAAGGTTTTTAATTGTCTCATTTGTGTGTTCTTTTTTTTAGCTTTAACAGCCTACACATACCTGACCGTCTTTGATCTTTTCAGGTAAATTATTTTGTCTTTAAAAAAGTAGTATTAAACAAAAGTAATATGATGGTAGATTAATGTTGAAAATTGTGATATTTCTGTTTTAGTTTGATAACATGCCTCATAAGTTCCTGGGTGTCCATGAAGAAGTCAAGTCAGACGTTCTCATTTGGGTGAGTGAGTGAGTGACTCAAGTAGTGGTGATAAAAATGAACACAGACCAGCATAATAAACTGTGTATATTATCTGTTACATTTTTATGTTAAGCTTATTTTTTCCCCATGCATACATGATAAAATGTGTTTATATCATTCTCAACTATATGCTTTGATGTTCATTTGATGTAGACATTCTTGTTGCACTTTGTCTAGTTTTGATCGCTTGGAAGTTCTAGCAGTGTTCGCCTCCACTGTGCTTGTTCAGTTGGGTGCACTCTTCATCCTTAAAGAAAGGTGAGCCGATGTTGTTTCTTCCAGATACTTCCCATGTAAAGCATATCATTTTAAAACACTGCCTGACTTTAAGTGACTTGACTAGAAGAGGATTTTACTGATCTTGACATTACCCGTGTCTAGGAGTTACTTATGTTATTAGAATAAAAAAATGAAATACTTAGCTTTTTTTAACACTAGTTTTAATGAGGTCCTTATAAGTTTAGGACTGTGGTGCAGTATACTGTTAATGTATTTTCACACTGATCTTAATATTTAAACAAAATAGTGAGCATATGAAATATGGATTTTACCAAAAGGTTTACTCATTAGATTTTATTCTTACTCTGTTCTAAAAGGTAAATGCTAAACAGCAAAAATAACTCATAATTTGTCAATTTTTATGGATAGAAGTGAGGACATCTTAACTAATACTTGTTCACTGTTCTGATGAATTTACTGTAGATGATTTTGGCTTGTAAAGTAAACTAATCTACTCCGTATACTGGGTAATTTATTAATTTCTTATCTTTTTAGTATTGAACGTTTTATGGAGCAGCCAGAGGTCCACACGTAAGTGCGCTTTATTTTAAATGGTTCACACACTTAAACTGCACATCATAAATTAGTAAATTAAATTGACAGTTTTCGTTCAATAGTGTTCACATTATTTGAATTTAGAACTATATGTATTTGGGTGATCATGTGGCACAGCACACTAATGCACTAGCCTGGTACTTAGCAGCTTAGCCTTAAAAAAACTTGTTAGTGCTGTTAATGTTGTGGCTGGGTGCACACACACACACACACACACACACACACACACCCACACACACTGATCTCAGGTTTGTAAGATTAAGGCTTAGCAATAGTATGTGACAATAAAAATAATGTCAATTAAAAACCTATCTGCACTGAATTTATTTGATCATGTTGCCACAAACACCTTCCAGGATGACTGTGCAATGATATATCACCTTCAAATAGTAAGATTTGTAGGCCTGGGTTTTTAACAGAGTCCATACTAAGAGTTCTTAGCCTCTTAACTCACTTAATAGGATTTTCAGCTAATCACTCCATTTCCCTCCAAAACAAAAAGATTAATAGACACTTCTTCTAAACATAATGGCTTTAACCCGCTTAAGAAGATCACACACATCTTCAAAGCCTGGCATACCTCTGGCTCAGTGTAAAATGTCACATGACACATTTGTACAATAATCTTGTCATGTATTTGGATAATACAGTTACGTTACAGACCACCTACTGTATTTAATCAGCTGTAATTCTTAGTTGACCTGACTTTACTTGTGTGGAACTGTTGATATGTTTTGATTGGATTAAATGTGTTTGCTTGGATTTGAACTTGGATTAAGTTTTGTCCTATTTTGTTTTTCTGTAGGGGGCGCCTTTTAGTTGGAACCTTTGTGGCTCTGTTTTTTAACCTGCTTACTCTTCTTTCGATCAAAAACAAGCCTTTCGCCTATGTTTCTGAAGGTACGCAGCTTTCATTGCACTACAAGTAATGTGTTTTTTTAGAATTTGGATAATAATTTACTTTCAATTAAAATGCAATTCTGAAAAACGTCTTGGATTATCTATCCTTTTAAGAAAATTTAACTCTAAACAAAATCAGATTAAAGATAGCATTGTCTCCCTGTCAAGACCATGAACATAACAGTAATACAAACCAAAATGTTTACAGTTTTTTTTTAAACAGATGCTGCACAGGTGTCATAGGAAAATACAACAGAGGGTGTTTTTTGATGAATGGTTTCAATTAAGCCAAAATCCACCCATAAATAGCCAACAAATTGCAGAGGTAATTTAGTGCTTAATTTAAGATGAACAAGATGTTTGATATTTTGGTGCCTGCAGAGAACCAAAGAACGAGCAGTCAAGCTGTAAGTCCGCAATTAAGAGTAAATATTTACTGACTTTTCCTATTTTATACTTTCAACAGTCCTGAACTCTCTTTCACAGGCCCAGATGGTGGTGTTTGGATAAAAACAACCTTTAATGGACCTAATTTGCTTAGGCAGTTAAAGCCTTTAGCCTTTTAAACTTCAAATGCTGTCAAAGAAAAAAAGGCTAAAATAAAACTAAATTAAACTAAAATAAAAATTCCTGTATTATAATTATTACTATTATCATCACTATTATTATGATAAAACTGTTTAGCATCAGGAGTGATTAGTGGCTGGACAGAGAGTTAAACAGACAGGAATTTTATAGGCCAGTTGATGACTAATGAAGAAACTGGCTGTCCTGGAAGACATTTGTTCTGGCATGTAAAGAAGCTCTATTCATAAAGTAATAAAAGTTCTTTTAATATTGTACAGTGAATAGTGAAAATGATGTGAGAAGATAAGTCACTTGTGTCTCTTTTAAATGATGCCAGATAATGGGTGCAGTTTTTAAGTGATTATTTGAGTTGTCTCTGTTTTAGGTCAACATGTGTGTTAAGCTTTTTTTGGTTTTAGGTACCCAAACATGGATTTTTTTGCTTGATGTTCAACTAGAAATGATCACTCATAATCCTAAAATCCCCGAATTGCATTTTTAAGATACATGAATTCCTGTGTGTTACTGCTTAAAATCACCAACACTCAATCCTAAAGAACAAACTACAATACCAAATACAATCCTATGCAAATATATGTGCACTCCTGGATAATAATATCCAGGTTCTATCTATTTTATTTAGATAAAAATAATTATTACAATTTTACAGTGAAGAAACTGTTAATTTACTTAATGTTAAATAGTGTGTGTGGGGGGGACTTATTACTTTGTTTAGTTTATCAAATGATCTTGAATGATCAAAGAAATGAAGAAGCACAGAGAAAATGCAAAACTTTAAATTCAAACTAAACCTAATCAATTTCTCAAGCAAATCCACCTGAAGGTAATTATGCACTTGCAAAAATAATTAAAAGTTTAAAGAAATACACATTTTTTTGTTACAAATAAGAGAGATTTTTAAAAAATATGTTTCCGACAGTAATAATGGTAAAATTATGTATGAATTAATGCTTATTAATTATTCCCAATGTATAGTTGTTTATGTACACCTTTTAAGCTTCAGCGTCATCATGTTCATGTGTCAATCTTAGGAAACTTGATTGTGTAGCCAGAATGAGAGAATGTCAAAATGGGATACTGTTACATGAGTCACCAACCGTGACACCTTTTGTTTCTCTGGCTTGATTAATCTTTACTCTTTATTTCTTTTCTCTTTTTTCCAACAGCTGCCAGCACCAGTTGGCTCCAGGAGCATGTGGCCGATCTAAGTCGAAGGTAGGATCGCATTTCACCAAGTCATCCATCTGGAATGATCTTTATCTTGTAAATTATAGTAAAGAACTTTGGATTTAAAACTAAGTTCTTGCCCTACAACAGATTAGATATTATAAATACAGATAAATAATGAATGCCAAGTATTGAAAACGCAAAAAGATTTGCATCAGAACTAACATGTTTTAAACCTTCACAGAACCACTTACAATTAGTCTTTTGACCTTAAGGAAAAGCTACATGTGAATGGTGTGTTAGAAGTGTTCATGACCTCACAGTTGGCATCAGGAGAGGTCACAAAGTTCTTTTGTCTTCTAATCTCCTGTTTCAGCACTTTCTTCCTGTGGTCAGACCTTTTCTTCAGCAAGTAGTAACAGCTAGTTTGTCCAGCTATGATGCTGGATACTAAATAGTGAGTTCCCAGAACAGCTAATACTTTATCAGTTTTTTTTTTAACAGTTTTTATATAATTGTCCTGAAATAAGCTAGTTTTAAACAAATAAATAAAAAGTCCTCCTAGTTTTCTATGTGGTTCTTTTAACACAGACTTGTTTCATGACATATTTGTATATTTGTCTAAATTATTGGATTGATGAGCTGGTTCTCAGCTACCAATTTATTTAAAATGAAATGTATTACCTTTGTTAAAAAATTTACAAAAAATCTCCTGTAAATTTAAAAGATTTTACCACTCGGATGCATTTTCACTTTTGGGAGCTGTGAAAAGATGCCCATACTCACAGTTTTCATGATCTCATTTAAGGGTAAAAGTATTATAATAAAAGTTCTGTGCACAAATAAATCCACTTTTATTGTAGATTTTAAGAAATCTCATGCAACTGCTGCGACCTTAGTTAAGGCCACAGCGATTATATTAACCTGGCAGGTGCCACCATTGCTTGGGGATTTGAGGTCTGGATTAAGGTTTTAGGTGACATATCAGCTATTTGTTTGCTTTGCTGTAATCTCATGTTTTCCATACTTAAGCGGGCCAGGATTAAAACATGTCAGAAACAACAGGAAATATTTTCCCTCTGTGAAGGAAACTGTAGTGGTTATGATTGTGATTGAACAGATTTTTTCGGATTTAAAATTTGTCCACACAACAGTTTATTCTTTCCTTAATATTTATATTATCTATAAATCATATGAAGGTATTTGATTCATTGAAGATTTATAATTTCTTTGTGTAATATATATAAGTGATGTCTGGTTATTTGGTTTTGCTTTGTACAAACCAAATTTTTTACTGTATCCTTTGTTATAAGAGCATTTGTTGAAATAACTTTGGGCTTGCTGTTGTGTCGCATCTTATTGTAGTTTGTATTTATTTTTATGTTAGTTACACCAAACATTATATTATGTTATACTTATTTTGTAGTCTTAATACTGATATGAAAACAAACCAGAGAACTGGATATGATTAGGTCTTTACTGTTGGCCCTGTGTTGGGTGTCTGCTTTGTCATAACTTTCCCCTTCTCGGCTCAGCTTGCGTTGACATTTCCTGCCACTTTTTTTTTTCCACCCTTTCTCGAAATACAAACTTTATTTAACTAGATTAGAAAAGAAGAAAAAACAAAACAGCTTCCACATCACCTAATTATAAGTCTCCCCTGCACGCATTTGCACTAACCGCTCTTGGCCACCAATCACTGGTGTTGCTGCTCAAACCACATAGAGGTGGTGAGACATTTTGAGCCGCATCTTGGTGTTTAATGAGTTTATAAATCTCTGTAGGGTCCTAACGAGTATGTTAAATGTCGCAATAATTGAAGAAGAGAGTTCCCATGTTAAAGAAGCTGTTTATCCTTTCCAGTCTCTTTCCAGGAGAGTTTTAGCAATTGTTCCATATGTTTGTGTTTACAGCCTGTGTGGGATCATCCCAGCATTAAGCAGTGTTCTTTTACCTCGGATGAATCCCTTTGTCCTTATCAACTTGGCTGGGGCTTTTGCTTTGGGAATCACCTATATGGTCATTGAGATAAAGTAAGTTCGTCAGTTCTTAATTAACATAGTTCTTAACAATTCTTAACTGAATCTGAATTTGATGGGAGTGTACTCCACACTGCTAGGCCTGCCATACTTTACCATAATTGTACCATATTTCACTTAAATCATAATACTATAAAACTTTCAATCTATAAATGTAGCATTGCACTGTTTTGTTTTGCCTTAGGTGGGTTAGGTCATACTGTTTAAAACTCAATATATTATTAAATTTTGCAGCAATTACAATGCAGTGGACACGGCTTCTGCTGTAGCGATTGCTCTCATGACCTTTGGAACCATGTATCCAATGAGTGTGTATAGTGGAAAGGTTCTTCTTCAGGTAATAAAGTTATTTAAAGAAAATAATCTGAGAAGAAAAAATGGTTTGTAGTTTTGTTTTAGTTTTGTCTTATTTAGAACTTTCTGTAAAACCTTTTTTTTTTAAATTTGTTAATTATTTATAATTATTATTTTAGTCCTAATTTTCCTGCATATAGTCAGTGGGGTTGAGGTCTGGACTGAACCATGACCAAAATAATACTTGAGCCATTAAAATGTTTGATGTCCCAATCAGCAAATTAACTTAATGGATCAAGTATTTGTCATTGCATGACCCAGATTTTTATTATAATTGCATATTTCCCAGGTCATAAATATATGTATACATAATATTCCCCGCTTATAAATAAAATGTTTTATTATTATTTGCATTAACGAGAATTGAAAACCTATTAAACGTAACTATGATCATCATCATAATCATATTATTATTATTATTATTATTAATAATTGACATAGGTTACAACAATGAGCTAAACCGGTTATTTAAAAACATCTTTCATTACCTTGCAGACAACCCCTTCACATGTTATTGGGCAACTTGACAAACTGCTCAGAGAGGTAAATAACATGTATGATATGTAATGAGAATATTGTCATGGTTATAATGGTACTAAATCTTGTTTTGCTTTTATTTTGAATTCTCTTTCAGGTGTCCACTCTCGATGGTGTTTTAGAAGTGCGCAATGAACACTTTTGGACTGTAGGCTTTGGATCTCTGGTGTGTTTAAAAAATAATAATAATAATATGTATATATATCTCAAAATATATACTATCTCAAAGTGATATTCATTGCTTTTTTTCTCTATTGTTTTCACTATATTAAAAAAATAAGTTTAATCTTATATAGCAAACAGCATATGACCCCTATAATATTACTTTAAATATTTCTGTCAGCAATTCTTATTATTTGGGCAATGAAACATTTCTAACCTTTATTGTGTGTGTGTGTGTGTGTGTGTGTGGGAGAGTGAGAGTGATTTGATATTGTGAGAGATTTTTCATTGTGTCTGATGAGTTTGCAGAACATTAGATCTGTGCTGATGTGATCTTACCTTTGCCTCGACTAACACCTGACATCAGCACAGATATTAAGTTATTCTTTTGGTAACTTCTTTGTTTGGAAATGCAGGCTGGCTCTGTCCATGTGCGAATACGGCGGGATGCTAATGAGCAGATGGTACTAGCTCATGTCACCAATCGCCTCCACTCCCTGGTCTCCACTCTCACTATCCAGATCTTCAAGGATGATTGGGCACGTCCATCTCTGACCACTGGCTCTCTTAATCTCTCAGAGATGAACATCTCATCTGGCAAACAGCCTGAGGAACCGGAGCCCCTCACGTCTACCCCCTCCAAACCAAGCAGTCCGCCTCCCGAGTTCTCCTTTAACACTCCGGGCAGGAATGTACGGCCCGTTTTGCTTCCAAATGTACATCAGCATCGGCCTTATGGCTTTGGTCTCACCTATGGATCCTCTCCATATACTTCTTCGATGCTTAGTCAAGGCATTTCACAGCCGGGAAGTGGTCTTGGGCTTGGGGTGGGGTTGGGGATGGGACCAAGAATTCCTTCCATTCAAGGCTACAGGACTTCGTTGGGTGCAGTTCCAAACAGATACAGCAGTAACCTACTGCCTTCACACATTACGCAGTACAAACCATGATCCATGCAACTGGGCTGTTATCTTTTATAGACTATGTTTGAGGTCGGACTGTATTTATTTGATAAGTCAGTGTGGGTTTCACGGCTTTTCAGATTGCATTATTTTTATTTTTCACTCATTACCACATGGTGGACATTAAAAATGTGCGGAATGAGTCATTGTTCTGCTATTGCTAGGTATCATTGATAAAAGGCTTATTATGCTTTAGAATTCCCCTGGGACTTTTGTGTTAATACAGTGTGGGTAAAGGGTGTAAAACAAATTATGAGGTTGTTAATTATCTACCTTCAATAGCTTGAACTTAAAGGCATTATTTAATATACTGAATATCTTTTTTTTTTCATTGAAACTAATGGTGCAAAAACTCGAACCACTGCCTGTTGGACAAAAATGATGGTTTACCAAATGCAAAACATAAACACCCTGTACTGGTAAAGTGAATTGCTGGATATGACCAAACTCTCCATTTCTATTAAAGCAAATTATTCATCTAAAGACAAAGGTTTAGACATTGTTATTATAAATGTTCCTATGGGTAGGATATGTAGAAACCCAGCTTCAGTTACTGAGTTACTGTTAAATGGGCTAAATGATGTTGTTGAAGTAAAAAAAAAAGTATCAATTCCACTAATGGTACAAAATGCATATTATATTCTAAAGCCACATCTCCTCCACACAAATGCACATGGACACACCACAATGTTTACACTGAGAACTCATATACACAACCTGTTAGTGTTAACAGTTGGTAAACAGTAATAAGGTGGAGGTTGCATACATAAGTATTTTTTTTATTATTTATTTATTTATTTTTTTACAAATGTCATATACAATATGTTTAACAGAGTGGCTTTGATCAGTAAAGTCTTGTGCTGGTCCATAAACCAAGGGAGCTCTGAGTTCACCTCTGGCATCTGGGCACTGTTGAATATGACAAGGACATCACAGGTGTCAACACTTTTTAAAGAAAACACTAAGTTGTGACACTATACTGGAATAGCTTTAGCTGACAGAATTTGCACTTCAGCTCATTTTATTGTATTTTTAATTTTTTATGGAAAAACCATCCACATAGAACTTTAGTTAGTATTTGTATTTGTCCATTTGCATCTAATTACTTAGTGCTTAGTATTCTACTGGTGCCTGATTAGTAAAGAAATGATCCTCCTTTGTTGTTTAATTGTGGCAAACAGCTTTTAGGTGTATATCTGTCAGCTTTTGTCAGTTGAAGGAAAGGAAACTTTTATTTGACGTAACGGATGCACAATGTATATAAAATATACATATATAACAATATAACATTTTATTAGTACAATTTAATGGCTAGTCAAAAATCTGGACCTATCCCCACTGTTTTTGGACTGTTTGAGAAAAAGTCCACACAGAATAGCCTTTTACAGCAACTCTGGTTTGCGTACATATGCAATAAATAAAAACATTTCTTTAAGTATAAGGTTTTAAAACAAACAAACATTGCCTCCAGCTGAAAATGAGGAAGTAGGATTTTTTTCTCGAACCTCGACGATATCCAGGGGTGTGTTCTCATATGTCTGCTTTGGACATTCAAATATTTAGGGGTGTGAACTCTTATGTCTGTTTTTGGACTTTCAAATGCATATGTACTGACAAACTAAACATTTATTAGTTATCAGCAGTTTTCTTGCTCTTTTGACTAAACATCTCCAAATTAAAACATTTTACATTCTGCTTCTAATTTCTAATCACCAATCTTTGATCCATGCCTGCTTTCAGGATAAAAAACAAATCTGTAACAGTAGTACAAATAGTTCATCTGTGGTCACTGACTGCTTGTTCAATGCTATTATAAAATTTCTTCTACTGGTGGCATTATTTGATTAGAAATACACCAATAAAACAGGTGCAAAAACAAGATGGACTGTAACCTATTTAAGAACTAATTTACAAGTTATTTTGGTAAATACATTTGATTTTTGGTTAAAGAACTAAGAGAGGACTTGAGGACCTTGTCTTTTTACTGTAAAGTGAATGCACAGCCTGCCCCCTGCACCACCATGCATTGTTACCTGTTGAGTCAAGTATTAATTTAGTTTAAACTAATGACTTTTTAATGGTTTCAAAGTGCCTGGATTTAGATACTTAACTATTTAATACTTAGCACCTTAAAACTAAGCCACAGCCTCCATTACCCCTTTAAATTAAGATGAAGTTTTTAGTGATTTTTAAATATGATTGTTTTTCCCTTGTTTTTTCATTCATTCATTATCTCCCGCTTTATCCTCTATTAGGGTCGTGGTGGGGTTCCCCATGCCCATCCAGGGGAGAACGTCCCGGGCGCCGGGCAGACAGACCCAGGACAGGGCGCCAATCAATCGCTGGGCACACAGACACACTTTATATGGGGCAATTTTGAGAATTCAATTGACTTGATCCATGTTTTTGGACTGTGGAAGGAAACCGGAGAACCCGGAGGAAACCCACGCAGACACGGCGAGAACATGGAAACTCCACCTAGATGGGGATTCGAACCGGGAATCCCTAGTGCTGAGAGGCGAACGTGCTAACCACTAAGCCACCCTTGTTTTTTGTTGCCCTTTTTTTCTCTTTTTATTCACCAACACTGAAAAACATAACTGAATGCAATAAATGTCAAACCTTAACTTGGTTATAATTACTCAAGAATTTATACATAATTAGTTACGAATATGAACCTAAGACGAATGGGTTTTGGTGACCTCCTCAGGAACATTTCCATCATCAAAGACTTCAAAGAAGTAAAATGAGTTTCGGAAATTATGTGTAATGACTGTCTGTGTAATAGCATTTTAAATTTTAGTGAGGGAGGAATGCCTTTAGCAGTTGGTGCTGTTCTGACATCTCACAACCTTAGTGGTTAATTAGCCTGGAGTCTACCAAGAGTCAATCAAAGGGTCATGCTTCCATTGCTCCAGGCTCTAATGTCGGTGTGCTTTTAACCCCACCAGCTGCCATTTTGTAGTTCACATAATAGACAATAGGTTTAAAAATCTTTTAGCATTTGTTATTGTTCTGAAAATCTAATATAGTCAAGTTACAGCTCATCTTCAACAAATTGCTACAATTAAAATAGCAAACAACGTTTTGGCTATATAAATATATTTTTGGCTATGCATTAACTGATGTGTAATAAAAAACATTTAGTGATACCACTATTAAATCAGGTTTTTGTAATTTGATCTTTTAAATAACTAGGCACTGTGAAAACCTTAAAAATTTCTCAAATTTTAGATAAAAGAAAAGTGGGTGCAAGATCATCTGCTACAACCTAGGAAATTATTTTCAATGTTTTTATTTTTATTAGTAATTCCAGCAAAGTAGTATTGTATCTACATTTTATAATGTAAACAAACGTAAGGGTTTTCAGAGTCTTTACTGAGGCCTTTTATTTTATTAGTAAATAATGATAATGTTGCACATATATCATGTACAATGTAAGACCCTGTAAGTAGCCATTTGTATTATATTTACATTTATACTTTCATGTTTGATGTAGAAATGGTGAATGACATGTAATTGTTATCTAATGTCCTGCGCAGAGCCTGACCTTAACCCTATGAACAACACTGACATGAATTGGAACGCGACTTAAGTCAGGCACTCCAGTCTTGGTTCCTGTCATAAAGGATTCTTACATCAGATAGAAATGACTTTAGACACATCAGAAGTCATTCTGGAACCTGGCGGAGTAAAAGGTAAGACAGACAACGTGATATAAGGCTACTATGTATAATTGTTGAGTTTTAAATTATTTATAATGATTTATTGTGTAATTAGACAAAATATTTAAGACGGCCAACGTTTTTTTGGTTCTAAAATAATTTTGTGTAAGTTTTTAGTTTTCTGCAAGAATGCCCCTTGTATATTACTGCAAAAATAGAGATAGCAACTGCAGGGTAGGTCCCACTGAATAACACATGCAATTTGATACTATGCAATTTGTTTGAATATACACACACACACACACACACAATAATCTTAAAATAATCTGAATATTGGTAGATCTGGCAAGACAAGATGCAAATCTACTCTAGCAAAATTTTATTTTTTTTTTTTTCCCTGCTAAAAACATGTGGAATTGTTTTTGTTTTCTTTGTTGCTGCACAAGTGGTTGATTATGATAGAACTTGACATGGAGCCTCAAAGGTCAAGTGAGGTCAGATGCAATATGTTCTAAAACAATTGTTCATAATCTATAGTATTGTTGTTTAGGGTCTCTCTGCAACATGAGTGTGCAAATTTTCCTAATGACATTTAACTACTTTTTAATCAATCGCTAGCTATTTTTTTTTTTGCATGACACAAGTCATGTTCATGCTTACAGTTATGCTCTATACAATACAATATACTGTTTTCAGAAATATGTATTTAACAAATTTAATACATATAAAATTATTAAAATAGTGAATATAATATTAATTATGACTTAGAAAAGCAAACTATTCAGAAATGATCAATATTCATTTCTCTTGAATAGGAATATTAGAATATTCATCATTTCTAACTTATTGCATTTCTCTTTATGTTCTGGTTCCAAAGTAACGATGACACAGAGGTTATAGTAAGATCAACTTTGTAACTGTTGGACAGTTGCCATTTATCCATTTAATGTTGGAGAAATAAAATCGCAACAACCTAACGATTACCTTATGGCATTATGGGAATTTTGTAGTTTGGAGGTCAGTAGGTGGCAGCAGTAGGTTTAACTGCGTTTTAAAGATTAACAGACTTGTTTTTACTTTATTGTTTAATCTTCTAGTTTTATTTAATAATGGATTTAATTACAAAATTACATGAGCCAAATTAGGAAAATTGCTAATCTATGCTCCAATTACTTCAAAATTACACTTATGCACATGACTGTGTGTGTGTGTGTGTGTGTGTGTGTGTGTGTGTGTGTGGTTGCTTTCATTGAGGACTAGAACTAGAAATACCCAACAGATTTGCTTTTGATATTAAAACCTTAGCTATTTCTTTTAATCTAAATGTTCTGAACGCATTCTCCAGGGTGGTGACAGGAAGAGGAGGTTCTTTGTGTCTGTAATCACTAATGCGGTCGAGGTCACTGATTGTCATAGCTTGCAGATGTCCAGAAATGTGACTGCAAATTTAATTAACGTCGACTCTCTTAAATCTAATGCAAATGCAGTTGTTTTAAATACAAGGAAAGTTAGCACAAACAGATGAAAGTTATAGTTGGAGAAATCATTAATGCAAGTACAATAAAGATGTGATTTTAGAAAGAAATGACTACAAGGCTGGGATTGAAGTAAAATCTCCTCAAGCATATGGGCACAGAAAGCAAAACAACTTTATGTTAATTGCCCCTTTCTCTTATGTTCTGAATATTGTAAACTCTATTTGATTGATTTACGGAATTAAGTTTATAAACATTAGTCTATGGCAGTTTAACTTTATTGCAATTTCATTAAGTGTTACATGTTTAAATTACTAATCTCAGAAATATTAATGCATGTGAACATACTAATATATTACTGTCTACTTGTTAAGTAAAAGTCATACACTGAACTTGCAGCATGTTTGTTATTGGTAACAATATAATATAAAATATAAACAATATAAAAAGATATAATGGAACTCTATTTATAATTTAGAACTCAGCTAAAGGAAATATTATATCTACAAATAAATCTCATACACAGGAATAAACCTTATACTTAGAACTGTGTTTATATTTCAGAAAAGGCACTATTGTGTAAGACATGACGAGGTTTAGAGAAACGGTGTAGATACCCCATTCTTATTGACATCAATTTATTAAATTAGATAGGAATATTGTCCCCAGCATTCTAATCCAACTTCAGTGCCAGACATCCATCTCATGTGACAATACCTTAAGTGGGGAGTTAGTAAAATATTAATGCTTTAATGTTTTTATAAAGTGCACTCCAGTGCTCCCTTCATGCTGTATTTTTACAAACTGTTTGTTTCCTAAGAACGATCATTTAATTATGTCAGTAAAGATAAAATCTCCAACATCAGCTTGATAAATAAATATCCAACTAATTAATAAATGTCATATTAAATTTTAACAATTTTAGGGTTGATTGGGGAACCAATATATATATATATATATATATGTTTTTTTTTTTTTAAAATATCTTAGATAATTGATTATTACTTAAGCAAGATGCAACCGGGATGGGGAATCTTTCGGTCTAAAGCATGTGAGTTTATTTATGATGGCAATTCCAAATTAAATTTGTTTTCCTTTAAGAAACACCACCCATGTTCCATTACAATGACAGTATTAGGTATTTTGTTAAGGTATGTGTAAACACTACATTATCTGCATTTGGATTTCCACTCATGTGGCAAAATGTTGACTGCAAACACAGATTGCTTTTTGTGCAGCCCTATTTAATACATCTGTTATGCAGCATTCCTGTTTGTAACAGTCGGAGACGAGTATCTCAATTTAAACTCTGAGATCAGGGGTGTGTGTGTGTGTTTATTGTTTGTATTAATGGTAAATTCCAGTTATGCAAAGCTTTAGGCCTGCCTTGTGTCATGCTTGTCAAATGTTGTTTACAACAATCCTTTGAGAATGCTTAATGTTGTGTACAGAACATAATCTATGGGAAAAATGCTTTAGTAGTTTGAATTTTAAATACAAATAAATAGGAAAGTTGCTTATTATTATTATTATTATTATTAGCAATACATGTAATCATAACTAACTTTAAAACATTTGTGCATATGGGCCTGAGAAGCATTCAGGCCATATTGCACACTATTTGTTATTGATTCCAACATATGCGGAGGTTTGTGCATCCACATTTTCCATCTAATCAAGCTTGTACATGCTGTGCATGACCTTTCACAAAAATATGACACTGACAGGTTCCTCACAAGGTACAAGTATAAAAACATACTGACATTAAAGACAATTCGATGTACCAGCTGCAAAACATTAGAGAAATGATAATGGGATGACCCCTGGCTCTATCATAACCTTCAATTCTCCCACTTTACATATTAAACAGTAGAGGTTTATCTTTCCTAAACAGACCATCACAGAACGAAAAACACTGAGTGGAAGTTTGTCTATAGATTATAGTCATATTGAGATGCAGCTGCAGTCTGAATGTGATGGTCTGAAGCTACTGATGAAAAATTGAAGGTTTGCAAATGAAAACATTTGGCTATTAGAAAGGGGAATTGTGGTGCTTTGACTGAAGTACCAGTAATGTTTGTATGATTTGAGGTCAGCCATGTGGATATAATCTTCATCTAGGATGCTCTTAAGCATGACAGTGTCTTTTTCAACTTGTTTTTATAAGACCCAACATTTGTAAATGTTTTAGTTGAAGCTTTGATTGTGTAAAATATTTTCCCTTTTAGAAGTATTTTGAATGACCATTAGTTCTACTAGTGCCCAGTCAGCTAGTTTCTGATATCTTAATCTGTTATAACGGTCACCATTGTTTAGTTATACTAGTTAGCAAGCTTTGCTGTTTTGAAACACTCTTTGCTTCACAAATTATTTTGAGTTTTCAGTCAGTCATAAATTTAATGTGATCATTATCTAAAAAAAAATGAAAATGGAGAACTACAGAGCAATGACAAACTAAAGTAGAATATGTAGTTATTACACTAAGTCAATAAGACTATAAACAAAGAAAAGTAAAAGTGCAACCAATTGTATTTAATTTTGGTATTTTAAAAGTTTATAAATACAAAAACATAGCAGGAATGACATCTCACTAATGACATGAAATGTTGCTCTAGGACGTGATAGTAGTAGGTGATAAAAATCTTTATGTAATAAAAATCGAGATAACTACACATTGGATTGCTATGTTTATTCCTTCTGTTCATATAGTTTACAATAGTCTGAAATATGCATCTTTTTATGATGCTAGGAAAAAAGATGTTGATAAGTCATATAGACAAAATTACACCTGTTCAGAACATGTAACTTTTCAATATGAAAAGCAGAAATACTGACACAAAGGTATAAGTAAATATGATGAAATGTTTAATATATATGGAATAGTGAATTAATTTATCCCTAAAAATAGATTTCCTGGTTTTGGAACACCCTACTTACCTGCTATTTTTTATATTTGATGTACATTCAATATAAATGAGATTTCATTAAACCAAAGAACAAAACAAAAGGTAATAATGTGAAGGCATGCTATAAATTTCATGGTACTTTATCTAAATGTTTTTTCCTGTGGTTGTAAGTGAAGTGCAAAGAAGATGTGTGTTTATTTCAGGATTGAAAATATCTCTTTGTTTGTTAGAAAATACTTCCATGTGTGCAGTGATTTACTACAACAGTTTCCCAGAACACTTTGTTTTCAGTTTATATTTAGGTTTATTCATTCAGCCGATGCTTTCATCCAAAACATCCTTCAAGTGAAGTAAAACACTATTAAACTGCAGATCTGAAGTTCTCTGACAGTCATGAGATTAGAACCAACAACCTTTCTGTAATATGACTATAAGTGGTAACTGCTCTTGCATAACTTCAGCTGGAGGCTCAGAATACTGTTTGCATGCTAATAAGATGATGTGCACTCTCTGGATTTTTTTTATGGGCTCAAATTTACTATAAGTCACAATTTTTATTTTCAGGCTATAAATACTGCTTATGGCCATTAGTTATGTTTGAAATGTAGCTTGTAGATTTGCTCTAAGTGGTCTACAATATCATAGTTTACTTTTTTAAATATAAAATAATCTTTGATTTGTAACAACAAATTTTAAACTAATTGTTGTTTATTACAAGCTAAATACTGATTTAAAAAATAATAATAATAAAAGAAAGTAAAATTATTTTCTATAAGAGCTGAAATTCTTTAAAAACATAATGTTTAAAAATAAAGATATAGTCTATAGTCAGACTATGAATGTGTAAGTAGACTTGTACATATGAAGCATAGTTTTATGTGAACAGAATCACTCCAGTGAATCAGTGTGGAATCAGTCAGGTAGTTTACATTTCTGTAATATACTACTCAAATGGCTTCTTGTTTATTGGTGCCGACATTATTTTTGCCGACTATTCTCTGTATCTTGTGCTGAACTTGCTGAAACATATTTAGCATGAAATGTTTAAATTTAGTGAGTGTGTGTGTGGAGGGGGGTATTTCACAATAGTCGAAAAGGGTCCATCTGCACCATTATCTCCAACACAGTTAAAACCCTACCAAAAGTCTGTAGGTAGAACCTATAAATGTTTTTTCATGAATAACAATGAAAACCGATATCCATTGGCTGAAATGTAAAATGTTTTAAACACACATTTTTTAAATATTTTGCTACCCTCAGAAACTGGAAACTTGCAATCACTAAAGTAATGTTCAATTCCAAATCATATCAAGAAATATTACTGGAAACAGTAAGGGTGGTGGTCCTTCCGCCTACATTGTAATAGTAGTCAGATGTAACAAGACACACAATGACCTTAAGCACTCAAGTAAATCAATAACAGATTGGTTTCTAAAGAGAGGAATGACAAAGTCTGAGTAACCAGCTAAAATGCTGTCACATGACTCAATAAGGGTCAGGCAAGCATACAAGACATCCCAAAATGTTTATAAAATATGTATGCTTAACTTTGCTGAACCAGTTTACATTTTTAAACCAGTGTAATTTTGTCTTATTTCAGATACAGATAATAATTATTTGATATAAAACATTTAATAACTTGATTGGTCCCACCATGGGGAAATTCACAATTAAAATCACAAATTTTGTGATTTTAATATAACTTTAAAAGTAATATAATAAGCCAGGTACTGTATTTTTTAGGAATCATTTAAGCAGCCCATAAAAGTAACAATGAAAGTATTTCCAGTCTTATCCAATCATGAACAGTGGGTAATTTTTTGTATCCTGCTCAGCAGCTGCAACTAATTTCACTTGTTTAATTAATTAGTCTTGGTCTTTGTACAATTGATGAGTAGTATTATCTCCAGATTGCTTGTATTAAACAACAGCCAACACAAATTTTTAAGTTAAGAGTGAAAACACTTAACGTTAAAGAGGAAAGCTCCGTTGAGTGAATAGCTGGTAGAGCTAAGAGGTTTGTAGTACACGCTCACTGTTTTTAGGATAATGTGAGAATAGGAATACACAAATCCAAGTTCAGTGGTCTGCAGTAAATGAGTTTTTTGTGACATTAAGAGACATTTGTTATTAATTAATATGTGAAGATTTATAGGCCTGTAAATTTTGAGCAAGATCATATTGTCTTTACTGGTACAGCTGTGCATTCAAATTATGGCTATTGTGGATTTACCACTGAATGCACAGTCAGAATGGCAGGATGACTGTCACCGTTTGCTTAACCTTTTCACCTACCCTCGTAAGGGGTCACAGTAGCACAAACTCACGTGTTGTTAGTCCGATTAGTTTGCAAGCCATCAAGCACACCAAGAGCAGGAGGTCATTAAGCCCGCTGACTCAATAATGGCACTCTGGGGAATGTCTTAGACCTGCCTACAAATATAATACCACAGAAGAAAAGATTTACCAACTCTTAACTTGCTTATAGTTACAATATATAAGAATATATATATATATATATATATATATATATATATATATATATATATATATATATATATATATATATATATATATATATATATATACTCTCTCTCACACACACAGACACTAACAGGTGTGTTTGTTACATTTTGAAATTATACAAATATTTTGAAAGCACAACTAAAGGTTATATATAAAACATTACATTTACATAGTGATTTTCCTAGGCATGCTTTAGAATTTCTTTTGATTTGGGATTCTGTTAATTTTTAAATAAATAACAAAGTCAAATGTCTTTCATATCATCAGATCAGATGAGAATGAACTTGTATGCTTTTTATCTATGGTGCCTTCAGTCACTATAAATGTGTACTATAAGTATTTAAGGTAAAGTGATTTTTATTTTTTAAAAAGAACACAAAGAAAAAGGATTTGAATAATTTATAATAAAATTTTCAAAAAAATATATAAAATTGTACGACACTTGAACGATTATTGTTTTATTTTATTATTGTAGTTGTTATTATTATTAATTTATTAATTTTAATGTAGCAACATTTAATTTGCACTCGTTTTGTTAAATGATTGATATTAAATTCTGTCATGCTGGCCAAGATCATCATCACTTCAGCTGCTAAAGCTCCTAAACAAACAGTATCCAAACAATATGATGAATCAAGTTTTTAAATAAACTGAAAATAGGTTTTCAACTAAAATTACCCTCTCTAAAAATACTTGATCGATATAATGATATGATTTGTGGATTTTGAAGTTTTAAGTGATTTGTTTCCTCAGTTTATTAGGATGATTGGGGTCGCAGACATTAAATGAATGAGATTTTTATCTTGATTCAAAAGAAACCAAATAATTTCGTTAGTTTCTCTTGTATTTTTGTATTTTAAAATTGCTTCAGAGCTGATATCTTTCTGACAAACACTGAGCTGCACATGCTGTGAAACGTGGAGCAGGTTGGGAAGACATAATGGGTTAGGATGGAAATGTGTCGTCTGAGTCAAAAATATGCAGAAAAACTGAAAAGAATAAAAGAACAGCCACGCGACGTCTTGGTCACAAAGTAGGCGGGGTGTCTGCATGATTGGCATCTTCATTAACCATTCAGATTTGCCCTAAATACGCAGTGAGAAAGAGCCTGAACCGTAATGCAAAGTGACGTTTCGTGCGAGTGATCCCATCGAACAATTAATGTTGGCACGAAACGATGTGCACTCTTCTGGGCATGCGCACTATCTCCTACGTTATAGGTTAAGCCCTTGGCTTTTGGTTGCAAAAGATATTATGGGATTTCACGGATTTAACCCTTAAATGGAGCAATTCACCACAACACAATTACCACGCATGTTAGATACGTGGTGCTTTTATTGGAAAACTAGAAGCTTATAAGAAGCTTATCCAACATAACTGACAAAAACAATCCAACAAATAATAACCCTACCAATTAGGCACCTCTAGGCCCATAGGCTACATAATAAATGAATACATGGGTTCATATAACTATACAGCTGCATTATTTGTTACCATTATACTATTAAAGAAAATAAATATCCCTTAAGACATTTTATTAGGGTTTCTGACTGTAACTCAAAATTTATATTTTTTTTATTATTAATTACTATTAATTTATCAATTCAGCATATATAAAAATGTAATATGATTGGGCGTGTTGCTTATCTTTCGCTATTATTTATTTAAATAAATAAATAAATGATATTATTATTATTATTATTATTATTATTATTATTATTATTATTATTATTGTTATTATAAAAATTATTAGTATTATTATTAGTAGTCCTGAGTAAGATCATTTCTTTTAAAAAATCAAAAAGGGTTTATTTGATATGGTCATGCTTTAAACAACTGTAAAAAGGTTGAAACTAATAGTCTAATCGCGTGACGGCAACTGAAATCTAAAAACAATTGTTTTGTCTTCAACCTGAGCAAATTTGACAATCATTAAAAAAAAAAAAAGTTATGTTTTAGTGGGAAAAAATCCTTTTGAGACAAATGTATTTATGTCATGCTGTAAGTGTTCGATAGATATAAAATAAATTATTACAGTGCACTTTTATTGCATTTTCGCTACAATATCTGGGTAATTTGTTGCAAGTTACGTTCGTCACGTTTGAAACAACTAACAAAATATTTTTAAAAAGTTTATGCGATATTTTGTGAAGTTTTAACATATTTGCTGTTTCGCTCGGACAATTACTTCACCAAAATCATATAGAAATTGTTTTTACATTGCTAAACAAATATAATCACATGTCGTATACAAATCAGCTGGATCTACAGATTAATATAAAATTGGCCCCTAGTTATATTGAAAGGGTTTTGTTTTAATGAAGATTCAGCATACACTTTTAAATAGCTATAATTTCTTAGACTAGACTAATTTTATTACGAATAATAATGATTTATGTTTCGCAAGACATATTTAATAGGAAAAAAAATATTTTTTTAGCATTTAAAGTGTTAAATGACAGGTTTTTCCTAATGTTAAAATTTATAACAGATTTAATAATCAAAAAGGCTAAAAAATCTTAATGCTTCAGAAAGTATTGCCGTTTTTTTCCGATTCTTATTATGACTTCAACAATAGGCTATAATAGCAGTTCTTTAATTAAAATTGTCCATCTTAAAACTTTTGATGTGTGTACGAACAAACAATAAAAATAATTGTTATACAAATTGCAAGTGGTTACAATTTTTGTGGCAACCCAATTTATTATCCTCCCATTTGTGATGTGATGACGGATTCCAATTTCGGAACTGAAACAATCTTCCCTGCAAACTGCACTATTCATTTCAATTTGAATAAGCAAAGTTTGTTTTGATTCGCCCCATTAATGAAAATAAAACCAGGAGCAAGTACAGCAAACTGGAACCATAAAGTGGAAACATAAATAAATGAAACATTTGTTGTGCATGACTAATAATTAGTAACTTTGTTTGGAAGAAATCAAAAAGCTTACGCAAATCATTTATTATTTTTAATAACCTCAAGCGATAATGAACCTATATATTTAAAACACGATGTCTAAAATGGGAAATCTGATGACCCTTCTTATGTTTTGACGATATTTGAAAAGTGGTACCTCGTCCTTGACCTAAATAAATAGATTATACAAGTACAATATACAACATCCAAAAGAAGTAGTCTTACATTTCTGTTGCCTAAAATATAGTTTATGTTAATGTTAGCAGTAAGATTAATTACTGGATCTCAGGTTAACGGTGTGTACTGTTTGGAATTAAAAGTAGCTCAGAGAGCACCGCCCCATTGACAAGCATTTAGTTTTCAAAGAGTGTTTAAAAAAATGCCAAATATACGAATTACGTATTTACCATGTTTTGTTTAAATAGTCCATTATAAAAAACATAAAATTACCTCATATCCATATGTCATTGTATTAATTATGTAGGTCAATTATATGAATAGGCTACATTTAAAATTATTTTACATTATAGCCTTATACTTTCCTTTAATTCAATTCTTTTTCAGATATTTCTTTAATCTCGAGCCGAAAAATGTCTAAATGCACATTATTGATAAAATCAAAGGACTAGTTTAGTTTGACAAAACACCTTGCCAACTAATTAGCCTTACAATCGGTTAGATGTCTTTTTGGCGTTTTTATTTTTCTTAGAGAAGCTATTTACAACAATATGATGGTTAGATATGTCTTTAAAACGCAATTAGAGGAAAGTAAACGTTGGTGTAGCTACCTTTCAGGGCGTAACGTCGAAACATCTGCAAACATACTCACAATAAAATGTTGGTCACGTGTTGGTTGCTACAAAATCACAAAAAACTGTGTATTTTAAAGTCGTAAAGTTCCAAAAGGTCAACAAAAACTGCCCATTTTGAGGGGTGACGTCATGACAAGGGACTATATTGTGATTGGCTGACGCGATATAAAAAGCTATTAAAACAAAACCCCAAAGCGTTTACATACAAAAACCCAGAGGTTGCAGGTCCTCAAACATTTGTTTTGCCATCGTTTATTTATATCTCATTTACCAGAGACGATACGATTTATATATCGAATTCCTTTGCGGTAGAATGAGGTCAGTAACATGGGGGATATTTTGGTAAAGTGGGGCAAATCAGGTTTGCCGTGTAGACTCATTTTTGCAGCCAACAGAACTCTATATGCAGCTAATAGTATAAATTTGAAAACAAATCTGATATGTCACAAAAATGTAAATAAAAATACCCTAGTTAAAGTTAAATACATCTGTAATTCCATACAAATATGTAGCCATTCATTTACAGAAATAAGCAAATTAAATTAGCCCTTTATTTTATATCCAAAGACACTGATTAGGTTCTTTGTTAAAAAGCAAGTGTCCTGATGCAATTTAAATTGTCTTATTATTAATTACATTGATAAAAAGTGCTGCATCTATAGGCAGTCAACACTATCCCATCTGTTTGTCCGAAGGTTAATCTAATTAAAAGTACACACATATATATAAATAGATGTAGTACTGTATTAAAATACATTTAAATGACTTTAATTTAAATGACATTAGTTTGACAATGACAATAATTGTATTGTATATTTGCCCATATAAGCTGTTTGCTTTTGTATAATTGTATTTATCTCTATAAAGAAACATATATAAGGGTTGTAAAGAAAAGGTCTAATTATTTACTTGTAATTTATTTATAAGGCAGAATTTTATTTATTTTAAAAGTTGCTTTAAATTACAATGTCAGTGGTCACCGCACAAGTCAAACATAAAACAGTACTAAACATAAAACAAGTAAACATGGTCTTAGTTAATGGCAATATTCCAAAAATCATCCTACTTTTGCTGGCTTTTACCCTGATGGCAACAATAACAACCTACGAGCAAACCATAGGTTACAGTAGAATCAAGATGGCGTTTACATAAGTTAAGTTCTCAATGAGGTACATTAGTTTATAAGCACGTACAAGTATTTAAAGTGTAATATGCGTGTATTCTAAACAATGTATCCAATATTCTATGCGCTTCATTAAAAGTAGAATGCATTAACAAAGTTTTGCCTTTAGTAATGAATTTATTCTGAACTTTATACTGTAAGACATAAAATTACAAAAACGTTTTGTTAGTTATACCTGCAGCAGCCTGTGTTGAGTACTGACTACAAAACTTCACTTTAAAACATAAAATCCTATGTTTCTGTTGTTTTTTTTATTAATGTCTGACTTCATTCCATTAACCTTGAACCAATTAGCTAAACCACCTCATGTAAACACCTTTCCAGCAAACTATGTCTTGTAAAATGCAGAACACCAACCTCATAGACCTTATGGACTACCACACCCATTAAGCATTTCTTCTAGCTTGACCGTATTAACCTATTTTTTAATTTTTTTATTTATTTGGTCTTAAATTATTTCAATGATGTATAATCCATATTCCACAATACAACCATATTTAAACGAAACCTTTCACATTAAACTTGTTATTGGGCTAGGCCAAAATGGTTCACAAATCTTAGGGCATCCTTGACATCATTATAAATGACTAAACGAGGCATCCTTATTGAATCCTGTCTTTAATCTGCATTAAAGAAAAACAGCTTAGTTGTGCCTTTAAATTGTTTTAACGTGCCAAAAAGCTCTGGTTTGGAAAACGCATATAGGAATTATGTACCATAGGCCCACCTCAGTGTGTTGCTTAGAGTAGCAGTGCGCGTGAGTTATTAATAGATTATAAATCACTCCAATCCATTCATACACTTTACTACTTCCTACTTCATCATCAATCAACACATTCATATAAGTTCTCCACAGATTACTATCCCATTTATTATATCATGATTTATCTTTGTTTTATATATATATATATATATATATATATATATATATATATATATATATATATATATATATATATATATATTTATTTATATATATATATGACTTTCTGAAATGTGGGACTCTGGAAGGCATTCTCCTTCAAGATCCTCTGAGCAACATATCTGAAGGGAGTGTGATTTAAGAAAAGCCTTACTCTTCGTTAATAGTCTGTTAAATTTATGCAAGTTACTATGATGTATGTTTTTTGTGTTTACTGGCAATATTATCATCTTATCTCACTCCAAACTGTATAGGACACGCAAACGTCTACCAAAGATCGATCATGTCTTTGAACTAGGCCTGCAGGATACGGCTCCTTATCGCTTGGAAGAAGCCCAGTTACGCGTCAAAACTGGCTCACGTGCTGAGCTACGGCTTAGTTCAAATATGCATTGGGATGAACCCTTTTCTGTTGAGAAAACACCCCGGAGAAGTCCCCCGATCCTACGGGGGAGAAGGACTGGATGGTGGATCGCAGCGTGTCTGTGAGCAGCGTGCGCCCCGTGCAGACAGGCGCGCCAAACGGAGACGCGCTCTGCTGCTGCGCGCCTCCAGATACTAAATACCCCGGCTGAGTGTGCAGCAGCCCGACGGGAGACGCGCTCACTCCATAAGAGTTCGAAAAGCCGAGATGGCTTGCGGATGAGCTCAGAATGGGACGGGCGATCTCCCCGCTGCCCAGATGTTCCACTCCGGGGATCAGCGCGCCGTAACCGTGACTCTGATTCAAAAATCCGGAGGACGGCGCGTTGTAGGTCGGGTGATGGAGGGATAAAAAGGGCGAGAGCTGCCAGTACAAAGGGTTGCCGCTGATCGCCCTGTCGTTTATTCCCAAACCAAACGGCGCAAAGCGAAGCCCCCGCTTCATCGCCAGTTTGCCCCGGGATGTGGCCGAGCGCCGGCGCAGTTTCCCCGTGGTTCCTCCAATAAACACCTCGTCGCTCGAAGGATCCAGCATCCAGTAATTCCCTTTGCCCGGGTCATCGTAATGTCTCGGCACTTTAACGAAGCATTTGTTGAGGCTCAGGTTGTGTCGGATGGAGTTCTGCCAGCCCTGCTTATGCTCCCTGTAATAGGGAAAGTTCTTCATGATGAACTCGTAGATACCGTTCAGCGTCAGTCTTTTCTCTGGACTCTGGCGGATGGCCATCATGATCAGCGCGTTGTAGCTGAACGGAGGCTTGTCCACTTTGGCGGTTTTGGTCGCTTCGGTCTTGGGGTCATCGTGTTTGGCGTCCGCGCTGATGGTCTTTTCGGGGGCGCTCGGGTCGACGGCTGGCTCGGATTCGGGATGCGACGCAAAGGCACTTTTCTGGAGCGCGCCCTCCTCCCGGCTGTCACTCTTGGACGGTAGAAGCAGACTCTTAATGCTGAATGAGCTGGATCTCTGGACCAGGGTCACTTCTTTTAGATCCCCCATCCTTTAGAAGCAGATCAGATCAGCGTCGATTGGATCAACTCATAACGCTTGGAACTAACAAACATCAGACATCAGTTTGAAATGCAGTCGAGATGTCAGAAATCAGGATGGTGGGACTTGTGGTTGCGTCCTACATCACCGGGAGGGAGGAGTTAGAACGAGAGTTTTGCAGCACCACGTAAGGGGGTTTTGAAAGAGACCGATAAATGATAGTCACGTCTGATCCAGAGCATCTCTCGCTCTCTCCCAACCCTCTCTCTCCCCCTTACACACACACACACACACACACACACACACACACACAAGATAAATTATCTTCTAACTTATGATATTAACCTTACCCATATCCTAAATATAACCTTAACCTACACATAACCCAACCATAAGAATAACCTACTCATAACCTTACCTTAAAGATAACCTAACCATAACCATACCCTAATCATCTCTCCCACCTCTCTCTCCCACACACTCACACACTTAACACTTATTACACACACTCACACACTTAACTATAAATTATCTTCTAACTTATATTAACCTTAACCATAACCTTACCATAAACATAGCCTAAATATAACCTTAACCTACACATGACCTAACCATAAGAATAACCCAATCATAACCTTACCCTAAGAATAACCTACTAATCTTATCTTAAACGTCACCTAACCATAACCATACCCTAAGAATAGCCTAATCATAACCTTAACATAGCCTTACATGTTTTCACTTTAAAACTGAATGGGGAACAGCCTACAATCCCCACAATTAGGTAACACCCCTATATATATATATATATATATATATATATATATATATATATATATATATATATATATAAAGATGTTTGCATTATTGGACTGTTTATGTTGATATTTGTTATGTTATTAATGTTTAACGCCCAGCGATGGATTGGCGCTCTGTCCTGGGTCTATCTGCCCAGCGCCCGAGGCGTTCTCCCCTGGATGGGCATGGGGAACCCCACCTAATAAAGGATATCCCTAATAAAGGATAAAGCGGGAGATAATGAATGAAAGGATGAATGTTTAACAAATGCAAACGTTTCTATAAAGAAATCACATCAAATGAGTATGTGAATGATATAATATAGGTATAAATACAGGTATAAACCCATTAACTGATACAAGTGTAACAATCTGTCGCTGAATATATAGGACATGTACATTTATGGTTTATCTTAAAGGTAAGTAAATTGCATTGTTTTATTTTTTATATAATAGTAATAATGAGTAATTATGAATGTAACACTTGCTTTAAAATTAAATGAACTTATATTATTATCGTTTAACTAATACATTATTACTTGTGCTTCAAGCACATTCTGTGTGTTTGTTGCTACTGAGATGTTAAGTAATTTAAAATGTCAGCACAGCTATTAAAATAAGGAGATACGACATCTTTCTTAAAGGATCAGTCATGACTTTTCTAAACATCAATTACTACTACATGATATCACCGTGTCAACAAGGAACTCTTTAAGCAACCCCATGGGTATACATCTCGTCACCTTCAGACATGATTACAAACATGTCTCCTCAATGTTAGGCACATTCCCTCAAAGTCATAAACCATCAAGGAATTTTCTTGCTTTGAGCTAAACAACATTTTAACACGTCATCTAGAATGGCAAGTGATGATGAGAAAAGTAAGAGAGCGTCCTTCCAAATCGAGGTCTGTTTCTGAGACTGCATGTTACAGACTGCAAGACGTGCCAGAATTCTACACTTCCACACACAAGCTACAAAATACTTTTATCTTCTTGTAGTGTGGAAATGTTTACTGCTCATTAAAGTGTGTTACCAATGAATCAACTTATAAGATTTTCCACACTAATCTCACCCAACCAAGACTTATTGTGCACTGGGGCACAGTCATGCTAGGAAAGAGCCTTCATTTTGGAACATTAGAATGATTATATATAATGTGTATACATAGAGAGCTGAGAAACTCTAAACAGTGACTTAACATACAGAAGTCTAATGGCTTCAAATCAAATGAAGTCTAATGTAACACTTGAGAACTGCATTATTACATTTGTCTAAGCACTTTAACAAGTCAATTTGAAACAGCAAACCCCAGTAACTGAGTTTAAGTCATGCAATAGACTGAATGCTCAGCACACCTTCAAGTTACTTCTTAAACCATTTATTTGATGCACTGAACACAAAATACAAAACATAAAGGTTTGCAAAGCGATTGCTAATAACATTCTGGTAATACATTAATATATATAATAATAAAAATGTTTATAGTAATTTCACGGTATACATTTCAAGTACAAACACTGCAAGTAAAAGTAGAATTACTGATATAAATCCTCTATAGATAAAAAGAATATCAAACCTTAATTACTAAAACATCACAAAACATGAATATATGGGAAAATGAAATGGCCCCAATATTTATTGGTGGCGGCATTTCAGTAAGAATATTAAGCTGAACAGTTCTGTAAATAACAATACATAAGAGCTTAGTTGCTGTATTTGGCAAAATGAAAATAAATCAATAGCCATTAGGATATATTTGTTAACAGAATATGATAATTAGTGCAATATTATCCTTTGGAAATTCAATTTGAAAATAGCTAGTAAGAAATTTAATGAGAGCTTCCAGGATCAATGCAAAATTGAATGAGAATGTTAAACTGTAGCAATAAAACCACAATAGTAACTTTAAAAAAATTCTTGCTTCAGCAGCAATTAAGATGCACAATAAAATAAATCGCTTATTTAAAAATTTGCTTTTTTCTTTGCTGAAAATTTAAGTTTATTGCTATATATATATATTAAATATAAATGCCTGTAGTGATACTATGTCAATATAACAAAGTACCTTACTAATTCACAGCCCCATGGAATACGCAATGCTCATAAAAATAGTATTTTAAAAACAAAAGTCTTCTAAATATCTTATAAAGCTACTACTTAATGGCTTGCATAAGTATTCACCACTAGAACATTTCCACATTTGATGAACTAGAACATTACAGTGGTAGCTAATTGTGTAAATGCGAATATGTTTATGAACACTGCAAATCTGGAACCTGATATATTTTTAAAATGTTTGAAAAGTTAAAAGTGCTGATCTTTAATTCATTTTAATGTTCTTAATAATATACTTTAAGCAATGTACTATTCTTAAATATATCTAGATACAGACTTGCAATGCTCATTATTTGCCTTTTTTTATATATTTCATTTAAAACTGATAAACATTGTCATAACAGCATATTGCCACCACCATGCGTTACTCTTTTCTGTAAACTCCATAACAAATGTATTTTTCATTTCAGGTGAAGCCTTTTTTTAACAACTCTTTAATAAAGCCCAAAGTGTAAGTGCCTTTGCTATAATTATTTAGCAAAAAAAATTTGCTTGTTCTCTAAGTCATTTCACTTGGACCCAATTTTTATTTACAATATATGTTTTTCATTTAACTAAACTGGAACTATTAAAGTAACAGCAGTGGGTGTGTCTTAAAATTGTTTTCAGTTTTAATTATTTTAACATGGCAACACTAAGTTCATCATAATTTGTACAGAAATCACTGAATATATTTGACAGGTAAAAAAAAACAACACATTCTAATACACTATGTGTATTATTTACATTAAAAACTCATTTGTGCAAGTATTGTTTCTTGTCTGTCTACCTGTTCACATCCATATGTAACAAAAGATAAGAGCTAACTGAAAGGCTGCCTAAATAGACTTGTATCTTTAATAGTATAATATCTTAGTATTTTACCAAAACATGTGGCAAATTGTTGAACATTAAAACAATTTAGCTTAAATCAAACACATTTGTATGGCTATTAACATAGTATTTACACACATTTCCCAACCTGCCAATAATAATTTTAGCATATTGCTGTTTCAAAGAGGTTTACTCTACTTTGTCACTCATACCCCCCAGACGACACACTCCACCTTCAATTGCCAGCGACTGTCCAGCCACAGCCCCAGGAGGAAGTCTGGATATACGGGTCTGGAAACAGAGTCAGTCAGGTCAGAAAAACAAAACAAAACAAAAACAAAATAAGGCACCATAAGTTCTTTAATGAAGCTCTAATTTATGAATTCTTAAAAAACATATTGTTACTTTTTTTTACTTGAGTTTTACCTTTCGTTTTTTAAATTGTATTTAAGCATTCAAATGAAAAGCTTTACGAGATTTAATAGAGGTGCCTACTTGTGGTAATTATGAGTCTTGTATCCCATAATATAAATCCAACTGTTTTATCAGTGTCACAGTTGTTCCTACAGACCCTCATTAAGACTCTTGATTTTCTCAAAGATCCCAAAGACAATTTAAATTTAACAACCTAAATATTTCTCTCATATACAAAGACATCAACATCAAGAAATCATTGCTATTGAAGCAATTCAGTTATTGTACTTCTGACATTTAAAAGAAAAAAAAATGCAAAGTAATAACAAATAGATAAAACACAACTGAATAAATTATAAAATAACTTTTATATCAACTAGTTGAATGTGGAAATACCACACGTCTAACACTTTGGCCCAACTCTCTATATTCCATGCTGTTTTAGGATTTTAGGATAAACCACACTGACAAGTGCAGGACAAGGCAATTAAAATTTGACCAGAAAAGCTTGTCTTGATATTCTGCTAGTTAGTAGTGCTGAGTTCTAACTGGCAGCAATCCTGGCAATAATGTGGTGAGCACACAAAGCTCCACAATGAGTAAGTGAGTGTTAAAAATTTTATATTACACCTTGCTGAGTTCGGTGCTGAGTGAATCCTAATTATTGATGAAAGTCAGTGGTTACCTCAATTTGTGTGTGCATGTGTGTGCATATATATGAGGGATTATAATGTCAAATTTAACTTTAAAACGCCTGTCAAAAATTCAAGAAAACTCTATTCTGTGTTTGTTTGTATGTTTTTTATTTTGTGCTTACCCTTGCTTTTCTGTCATGTGCAGACATGTATCCCACACACATGCTCTCTGTAGTGTGTGTCCAGAGAAACTCCACTGGTTAGCAAATAGAAAAAAAAATAAAATTCTGAAATAGCAAAACCTATAATTCTTACTGTTTTAAATATATATTTTTAAACGACATAAAACAAGACTTAAAAAACAGTAGGGTGAATTTAGATTTGAAAATCAAATTGGATAATGATGATAACAATACTACAGTGTAACTGGTTCCTTCTTAACTACTGACTTGTGTTGTTCTTACATTTGTAAGTCACTTTGAATAAAAGTGTTTGCTAAATGACAAAATGTAAATGTGAATACCGTAATGAAATTTATTTCAGATTGTGGTAACTGTGTCCCTTTAACATTCTGTATTAAAAATAAATAAATCATGTGAATCACTCACAACAACACAATGATTTGATTATTAAGAATGTACTTCTGCACACTGACAAACTGTATAGCTTATTGTTGCAAATGTTTATTTTATTTAGATTTAGATTAAAAAAAAAATAAATAAATAAATAAATAAATAAAAAAAAATAAAAAACAATTATTTATGTTTGCTCTAGTAGAATGTGTGTGTGTTTTCTTGGCCTGTTTTAGATCTTTGGTTGATTGATACTTTTTTTTTTTATTCAAAACTTAAACCGGGCTTAGCACAAAAGCAAAAATGTGTTTATTGTAATCAGTTTTACTGATCTTTTACAAAGCTGCTGGATAAAAACCTGGTACATACCGAGTAAATTTTGAAAATCATCAGAGCTATGGTCCTTTTCACATTTACTGCATCGCAGAACTATTACACCACCGAGAACACCATTTTCACTTGCCAGAAATGGGGAGCCTGTAAAACACACAGTCGTGTACAGTTTCTGCCACTAATACAGCTTTGGGCATAATTTTTATTTCTCTCACAGCATTAATTTTTTTTTACAAAAATCTTTACGTTTAGGAGTTTAAAACTGCAAAATGTGGAAAGAAGATAAAACCAACAACATAAGATTTAACAGTGACATTATCATCATTTTGGTGGTTTTAGTGAACAAGTAATAAAAAACAAATAATAAAAAAGTGACTTAAATGATTGGCTAGTTAGTGCCATTACTACAAGAATAATAAAACAAAAAGTTTTCATTCTATTGATTCTATCTTTAATCTATTGATTCTATCTTTAATTCTATCTAATCTATTGGGGGTAAGGGCAGGGACTTCTTTCTTTTTCTTGTCTTTGTTATTTTTCTTTACTTGAGGTGTCCTCGTAATCCTTAAACCTTATAAATAACCTTATAACTGCTAACATTTTAGATTACATTAACACAAAAAATTGTAAGTTCCAGTGTCTTTAAAACAATTATACCAAATACTCACCGATAAACTTGTTTTGCATAGCCTCAAGGAGAGCTTGATGTGCATCGTCAGCCTGCACAGCTGTTGAACACTCTCTGGCTAACATTGTGCGCATTAGATGCTCTCCACATCCTACAGCAATTAACAAGGTTTTGGTTCTCAGATATAAAAAAAAATTGAAAGTAAGAGCCTATTTTACCACTTTTTTCTAGACAGCATTTAACATGTTGCATTGCTGCCACCTACTGGAATTAGTCCTACTCTGCAGTCCTGCACCCATTTATCTTGGAGAGTTTGGCAGTTAACAGTACCACAGACCAAAGCAAAAGGCTACATAAAAAACAAGGTGTTTTTAACCACTATAGAGAAACAAGCATTCAATTTAATATCTGATAATTTTAAACTTAAAACTTTAAACAGTAAAATCAACATTTCCATGCTGAGTGAGATGATGAGAATCAACCACAGAGGTAATATTTAATCCTGGGGAAAAAAAAGTCTAACAATTTACTGTTAAAAAAAAAAGAAATCAGCAAAACTAATCTTCAGAAAATTTCCAAAATATTTAAGCTTGTTCTACAACAATTCTATAAAAAAAACCAATATAATAATTCACACCCACATTCTATGTACTGACAGCATTTAAAAATTCATATTCAGACTTTTCATACCTGAGGTACTCACTGCTGTAGAGTAAGTTTGTGCATCATGGGCATTTTCTGCCCAGCAACCACATCCATATAAAGCAGCCTGAATGAGACACAGGGATATAAGCAAAGAGAGTAAATAGTAAATATATGAAGCACAATAATTTGTTTAATCAGTCAATAACTAATAAATCAATTTTAGACAGTAAAAAGAAGAAAGTAAGACAATAATTACAAAGAGCTATTAACAGTTATTAAAATGAACAGGCACAGATAAGTCTGCAAAGATGCTTTTTATGTTGTAATATAATTAAATTAATTTATAAGTCTGTCTTTGTGGCATCAAAGTATTTTGCTGCAGATCTTATATTTATGTGAAGTATATGCTGACTATTTAAATTTAAGTTTTGATTGCTTGGTGCTGAATAGATCAGAGAATAGTGCCAGAAGTTTTTTATTATAAATGGGACAGAGTCTAAAAAAAGTATGTATTCAAGTAACAGGTTGATTTTAACTGACAGTACAGCTATTGTGGCTTATCTAAACTTTACACCAGTAGCTTTATGAAGCTAAAGTAGATGTAAAATAAACCAGTGGAATCTGAAAATAAATATGCCTACCTGGCCTACTCTCCCTGGATGTTTCATAGCTAAACCACCACTAGAGACAGCTGCTGCAACATTTCCTTGCTGATCCACAACAACGGCTCCAACTGTGTCCAAAGAGGAAGAGACTGTGTCTTCAACCGCCACAATTTCACTATCCTAATAACAAAAAAACAAAAAAAACTAACTCCCTTATCTTCAACAAAACACACGAACTATTTAATATGTTTTTTTTTACAGACAAAGCTTATTTCAACTTAGTATTCTAATACCTAATGGTTATAATAAAATCTTTTATTATGTTTTCTATGAAAACATTTAGAAACTGCACAAAAGTTTGCAAAGTCATTGCTTAATAACACATTTGGAAGAAGTTCAAATACTTCAAATTATTGTGATGTGTCTTGTCAAATACTTGTATTTGCTTTATGACAATTAAATAATAAAAAAGTACTACTGATTTGGTGAGTTCTTTAGAATTATCTAATATTTCTGTTCAAAAGACATTTTTCTATTTTAGCTAATGCATCCTCCACTATTTCAGTAGGACAGGACATTCAGCCATTAAACTTTGTATAACTTACAGTTCCACTTGATTGTCTTATTCTTTTCAGATGATTATGTTCTGTTTCCACTTTTTCTGCAAGTTCCATCTTTCGTTTGTTTCTTTTGTAGGCTGACAAACTAAATTCTAGATTACAATAATAAATATACATATTCATCATTTGTACTAAATGATACAGAATCACATAACTTTGTATAATCACAAGCACTACCTTTTACTAATATATATATATATATATATATATATATATATATATATATATATATATATATATATATATACACACACACAGTATATATATATATATATATATATATATATATATATATATATATATATATATATATATATATATATATATATATACACAGTATATATATATATATATATATATATATATATATATATATATATATATATATATATATATATATATATATATATAACTTTACATTTAAAGAGGCTTCTCTGACAGCTCAGAGCTGGGTCGTTAAAACTCCCAGTATAAAGGTAGAAAGTTAAACAATTTATTTGGTGACTTTGTCCACTTAACGTCAAATCCTTTTTTTAAATCATATTATATGGAGAAAATACTTACTGGTGGCCATCTTTTCTGAAGGACAAGGAGGTATACCATGAGTGAGAGCCCACTCCTGTGCACCAACTCCAACTAAAAAACTGAAATAAATAATTTCAACCCAAAGCATTAAATTCAAAACCTTTAACCTTTCATATTTCAATTATTAGCTGCTGCTAACAATTATTACTATGTTTATTACTATTACTACTAATAATAACAGTAAATGTGATAATATACTAAAAGTCCTAGGTGATTCAGAATGAAAGAAAACATAAAAAACTGCAGATATACAAAATTACGAATATATAACAGTTGAACTTACCATGGAGGTATCCTACCAGCAGAAAGCTTCCCTTTACGTGCTTCATTTAATAGTCTTCTTGCCACCAATACTGGGTTCTTGATACCTGGACAAAATAATTACCAGCAATATAACAAATCAAACTATATGTGTGATAAGGTTTTCTATTGGTACTGAAAATGTAATGTATGTCTATGACTTTTAAAATGTTATACATACAACATTGTAAAATGTTCAACAGCATTGTTAAACCCACCACTTAATGCACCAACTGCTCCGTAATCCAGTGACTTTCCCTCCATTATACTGGCATCACACTCAATATTCCCAGATAGGTTTAGATTTGATCCTGTCCCAGCATTAGTGAATGGTGAATCCTGCAAACAAGGAACATTTATTAAGTTAACTCAATGTATATTTAGATTTGTATTAATAAATTATAATTGTATTTAGTATGTTTGAATAAATCATGCTTTCTGTAGTCTTAAAAGAGCCAGTAAATAATTAAAATGTTATGCTTATGTTCTGATCATAAATGTTCAATAAGAGCATCAAAGTACATCAAATAAAAACCAATATGAACAATGTAGTAATTTGGTGGAAACCTTACAGTATTACATTAGTAATAACTGATTTAGTAGGGCGGCATGGTGGCTTAGTGGTTAGCACGTTTGCCTCTCAGCGCTAGGGATTCCCGGTTCGAATCCCCATCTGGGTGGAGTTTCCATGTTCTCCCCGTGTCTGCGTGGGTTGCCTCCGGGTTCTCCGGTTTCCTCCCACAGTCCAAAAACATGGATCAAGTCAATAGAATTCTCAAAATTGCCCCAAATAGAGTGTGTCTGTGTGAGTGTGTGCCCAGCGATGGATTGGTGCCCTGTCCTGGGTCTATCTGCCCAGCGCCCGAGACGTTCTCCCCTGGATGGGCATCTTGTATTTACTATACTACATATTGTCCGCTTTACTTCACTTAAATATTTATAATCAATCATTTGAATATAATGAATTATTATTATTATTATTATTATTATTATTATAGAGTTCTGTGTACAGTTTTATACACCAATTTTTCTAAGAGTTAAAGGTAGTCAATTGTCCATGGCTACTACTTGCAAATGAAAACCTTACTAATGCAAACTGCTACAGAAGAAGATTAATAAGGTAACAGAATATTTAAGGTCATTACTTCTAGCTCTATAAGAGCTGCTGTCACTGCTTCAAGTGCCTGGGCACCATCTCTCAGCTTGTCAATGGCCTGCAAAAAATAATAAATAAAACAGGTCGTAAAATATTTTCCATGGTAATTATAGAACACCACCAAAACTGTGTTTAAGGTCAATGTTATCACAGATCACCAAAGTAAAACAAAACGGCTCATTAAACAAATATAATAATAAATTTATTTACATTTGCATTTTATTTACAATTATTTGTATTTGATAAACTTCCATATGACCCATATGTAATTATATTTAGAAGCAGAGATTTTAATAATTGTGGAGGGGACTGTAGGTACGAAATACGTATTGTTTAATTAACATTAGCTAATTCACTTCTCAATTAAGCTACTTTCTTTAGTGTTAAATTTGGAACAGGTCTTAAAATTTAAAAACCCAATTCTGTTAAAATTTGTTTTATAGTTTTAAGCAAAAAAGACCACTATGAATGTGACAATAACAATTCCATGAACATGTGCATTGGTAGAATCCAAATCATGCAAAAGCTGTTATTATAGAATTTTTTTCACACAAGTCACAACCTGCAAACATCTTTAGAAAGGGAGCATTACAGGTAGAGTAATGATTTCATGTATACATGTGATTAAAGAACCAGATTAGTAGCATAAACGCAACTGCACTTTAAATTGCTGTAATTATTTAAACATCACAATGTTTAAATGTGTTGGTTAAGGAAATTAACTGCACTTACTTTCTGGCAAGCTCTTTTGCACACATGTTTATATTCCTTGGCTTTGGATTCAGAGTGATATCCTGCCCCTGAAGGAAAAAAAAAGTAAAAGAAAAAAATAATTATTACTCTCAAACCACATTTTTTACATGGGGGGGGGGATGTAATGAGTAGTTAATTTTTTTTTTGATGTATTATGTACAGTGCACGTGCACCTACAATATGACGACAAAAATGAAACAATATGCATTAATCGATCATTTTGAATATAATTTTTAATCGCACATTTAACTAAAGGTACTCTAACGGGCTCTAGTAACTTTACTCTAATGGGGGGCCTATCCGGGGGGAGGGGCACTGGCAGATACACCCAGGACCCAATCTATCGCTGAGCACACTCACTTACACAGACACACGCACACACACACACACACACACACACACACACACACACACACACACACACACACAAACAAACAAACACTATATGGGGCAATTTAGAGCATTCAATTGACCTTAAATCACGTTTTTGGACTGTGGTAAGAAACCAGAGAATCCGGAGGAAACCCACACGGACACAAGGAGAACATGGAAACTGCACTTAGATCGGGATTCGAACCTGAGGATTCCCCAACCTGAGGATTCTGAGAGGCGAACATGCTGACCGCTAAGCCACCATTTTTTTAACTGAAATAAAAACAGTTAATCAGTAGCTCAGGTAGCTCAGTGGTTAGGGTGTTGGGTTATCAATCTGAAGGTTGGGGGTTCAAATCCCAGGTCCACTGCAATTACCAATGTGGGTCCTTGAGCAAGGCCCTTAAGCCTCATTGCTCCAGGGATGTTGTGATTAACCCTGTGCTCACCTTGTAAGTCGCATTGGATAAAAGCGTCCAATAAATGACCAAATGTAATGTAATGTAAATGTAATCAACACATACAGCTAATTAAAACTCATACCTGCATGCACAAGCACAAAGCCTACAGCTCTGCACTGGCTGCTGATGTTCTGGCCGGTCCCTGTGTAAGTGAGTGAGGGTGAAAGGTTGTCTTTGCATCCTGCTGAGTTTATTGCTTTCTCCATGACCTGCACACATCAGCACTCGCATCTTGGCCCATCAATCACTCACAGTTCATGCATACTCTTACTTTTGACACCTAGGAAAAAAAAAAAAACAGAGACATTTGTGCCTTTTCCAAACTCAAGAATACGACACTTGAGAAATAGCCCGATCAATCGCTTTTATTCATCCCTAACACCAAATAAGCTAGAAAGTTTCATCGCCTTGTAATCCTAATGATGTTTAAACAGTTATGACGTCAACATTACTACATTTATCCTTGTCATGCATTACCCCAAGACACAACTATATTTAGTCGCCCTTAAAAGTTCACAGTATTAAAAGCGTACCGGTAAATACATACTTATAACTTATATTCCTCTTCGCTGTGGGTAAAAAAAATAATAATAGCCATTTAATGAACAGCTACAGCGGTGACTGCACCTCTCCTTCTCCTGACGCCGCTTCTGTGTGCGTTCAGAAGATAAACGACGACGTGCTGCCATCTGTTGTACTGGAGACTCGCATTATCGCGAAAGAAGGTTCCTAAAGCAAAAATTTAAGTTGTTAAGACAATTTAAAAACGCTGTTATTCATTCATTCATTATCTCCCGCTTTATCCTCTATTCGGGTCGCGGTGGGGTTCTCCATGCCCATCCAGGGGAGAACGTCTCGGGCGCTGGGCAGATAGACCCAGGACAGGGCGCCAATCCATCGCTGGGCACACAGTCACTAACACAGACACACTCTATATGGGGCAATTTAGAGAACTCAATTAACTTGATCCATGTTTTTGGACTGTGGAAGGAAACCGGAGAACCCGGAGGAAACCCACGCAGACATGGGGAGAACATGGAAACGCCACCCAGATGGGGATTCGAACCGGGAATCCCTAGCGCTGATAGGCGAACGTGCTAACCACTAAGCCACCGTGCCGCCAAAACGCTGTTAATATTTGAAAAATATTTGTAGTACAGATCAAGCAAAGATATCGACATTATAGCTCAATAAAACATAAAATAGCTCAATAATAGTCTCAAGTTATTAGGTAACTGCAGATTGACAGTATTTATTTTCATTGTCAGCTTTTCTTAAATAGGGGGGGGGGGGGGAGTGCTGTATCTAACTTCTAAAGGACTTGATAGATCGTCAGTCTATTGCTGGCTCACTTGTTTACATTCACTCACAGCTTCATGTCTGTTTTTAGCACTGGGGATCCAGGTTTGAATCCCAATCTGGGTGGAGATTCCACCCATAATACAAAAACATTCAAAGGAAATTGGCTGCTCTAAATTGTGTGTATTGTGTGTGTGTTTCTGACTGAGTGAGCATGGATTGGCACGTTGTCCTGGTTGTATTTGCCCAGTGCCTGAAACGTTCCCCATTGGATTGGCATGGGGAACCCACTGCATCCCTAGTATAGAATTTAGCAGAATATATTGAGATGAGATGAGATGTTCTGTAAATTGAAAGCATACACATAAATGGAAAGCGATTTGGGCAAAAAGCAACAAAATGTTTAACTGTGGATAAGGTGTCCACCTACACACACACACACACACACACACACACACACGGAGACACACACACATAAATTTGTAATACATATAGACAATTAATAGTCACCTTACATGCCACACTGATGAATTAAGGCTTACTTGGAATTAAGTATTGTACACTCATTGTTTACTATAAGGTCAAATGTCGTGACCCCGCCAGATTCCCCGCCAAAGCATTGAATGTGCTTTGTGCACACATCTTCAAACCTCCCCTCCTGTCTCATTCTTCAACTTTTCCCCAATCCCCATGCATCCTGCATCGTATGAATATACATGAGATACTGGTTTGTAGTTTCCTTTGATGGTAAGTTATTTGAAGCGAGTTTTATGCGGTGGTTTGCTGTTCTGTCAGTTACAGGCTGAATCAGCACGATGGCTCGCCTTGCACATCTGCACGGGTCCATGTCCGTGCTTTTGTTGGGGATTTTCTTCATGACTTCTGCTCAGGTAAATGTATTTATGTATCATTAGTTATCAGTTGTCGAAAAGTTGACATGAAATGTTTATTAAGATCTAACCCAAATCTATACAAATATATATATATTTGTTTAACAAAGATTATTGAACAAGTGGTTCTCTCTAAACCTTAAATCTGCCCATTTATTTTTAACAGAAACCTGAAAACACCTAATGTCATTATGGGCCACTAAAGTGATAAATATAAATAATAATCATAGCCAAGTGAAAATGATGGAAATATGTGGTTATTAAGTTTATTAAAACTATAAAGTTAGGGCTAAACATACACAGCCCTATGCTATTAGCTTTGTACAGGTCACATATTAGGAATTACATTATCATATATTGTAAAATATATTGTAAAAAAATCAGTAAAAAAGATATTTTTTCTCCAAATGGGTTAATAATCCCAAATTATTGGTTCCCAAAAATTTTCATAACATTTTATAACTTTGTAACCTGGTTTGTATCTCATGAGCATTAACCGATGTTACATACCAGTAAATGTAACTAGAATGTTAACATTTAATAAGATATAACCAATGATCATAACAGGTCAGGCCTGAGTTTAATTTATTGTATTTTTAATTGTGTTTAAAGTCTGACAATACACATAGTCTTATTGTTGGTACCCTCACTTAAATAAAGCTTGAATAAATCAATTGATAGGTTGTTTTCTCTGTACGTTTAGTTTAAAAAATGAAATATACAATGATTACAATGAAACTTTGCATTTTCTTTATTTTGTTAGCGATTCAGTGGACCAACTGGTCCGCCAGGGCCTGCTGGTGTCCCTGGGATTGATGGAATTTCTGTAAGTTTACATATACTTTGAATCTTCATTTTTTCGTTAGAATGAGATAAAAAATATAACAAATTGGTAAGTTTACTGATGTTTTCAAGTTTGTGCCCACTTAATATTAAACATTTTGTATATTTCCTTTATTATTATTACTAATTCTATTAATACAGAGTAAAGTTAATCTCAAAACAACTGTGTTTGATAAAGTTGAAATGTAGGTTGAAATGCTGTTCTTCTTAACGAGTTGTACTTGACAGTTTATCTGAGTTCCTGTCAGCCCAAAAAAGTAATGGCTAGGTTTTGTTCTTCTTGTGAATGTTACATAAATATCTTGTGAATGTTACATAAATATTCTAGAAGGTCAGCAGTTATAAAAATGATAATACCAAACCATCTGGCTCCAAGAATCATGGTGGTGTCTAAATCACCTAACTTACTGTTTTGTATTATTATTTTTATGGAAAGTTACATAAAGCTGATGGCAGATATTTTTTCCTACTCAAGATTTGTATATGTGGTAATATGTTACCATTATAAGGTACTGCAGTTTCAGGCCTTTCCTTCCTAAATATGTAGGATACTTTGTGGATTACGATTTTGTTGTGATATATTTTATAACACCCAAATATATTAAATTTTTTTTTCTTGTTTCATTAGGGGGATAGAGGTGAAGATGGAGAAGATGGATCAGCTGTAAGAATTATTGCAATTTACTTAATTACACTTTACATTTAATTACTATTTTTTTAAGGGAAAGAGTAAAGCATTAATAATTTTTTTTCATGTCAATTCAAAGGGAGCTGATGGTGATCCTGGAAAGTCTGGATCTGCAGGTCTTCCTGGACAACCTGGACCTGATGTGAGCAATAATTTGTATTTTGGAAATAAATTTTTATATTACCTATAGATTAGGGACATGATCAAATGTCATACATGTTTTATTCATAATTTCTCATATATATCAAATAACAATACTTAATGGATTTAATGGACAAGGTAAGTTGTATAGGAAAGATATGTTTGACAAAAACATTTTTTCAAACAACAGTCTTTACTTACAGGTTGATGATTTAAATAAAATGGTATTATTGAGTATAGGAACCAGTCTTAGGTAAGCAGTAAATAACAAAATATTAGAGCTATAATCTGAGTAATAGATATTAAACAAAGAATGGAGATACAATATCTTAGTGTTTTTAGAATAATTTCTGTACAAATTGTCACCAAAAATACATGCCTTTTCATCATCCAGTTAAGCCAAAAACGAAAACTCTGTGTGCAGTTAACACAGTGGATGCCTCCTTTTCTCAGCATGGTGAGAAATCACAGCTGTGAAATCTGCTAGAGAAGGTCAAATTTTTAAAGCTCTATGACTTTTTTTTTTTTAGAGAAAACTTGTTAGCTGGGATTTACAGAAGTTTCCAAGTTTATGTGAGATGAAAAACAGAACAATGAAAATATTACAATTACAACAATAAATCATCTTTAAACAGATGTGGCATGGTGATGTATGTGATGTAATGTTCTGTATATTAAGACTGTATTGAGCAGTTATAATTATCATTCATTCATTCATTCATTCATTTATTATCTTCCGCTTAATCTTCTACTAGGGTCGCGAGGGGTTTCCACATACCCACCCAGGGGAGAACGTTTTGGGCGCTGGGGAGATACACCAAGGACAGGGTGACAATCTATCACTGTGCACACTTAGACACACACACACACAAACAAACAAATAAACAATATATGGGGCAATCAAGAGCAGTCATTTTACCTTGATCCATGTTTTTGGATTGTGGGAGGAAGCCAGAGAAACCGGAATAAACCCACACGGACATGGGAGAACATGATAACTCCACCCAGATCGGGATTCAAACCTGGAACTGAGAGGTGAACTTGCTAATCACTAAACCATCGTGCCACCCAGTTGAACCTGGAGTAAACCTATATGGACACAGGGAGAACATGGAAACTCCAAGATTTAAACCTGGATCCCCAGTGCTGAGAGGCGGATGTGCTAACTATGCTGCCCTAAAGCTCAAATCTACATTTGTTTCTAAGAGAAGTAAAGCATAACATTTTTTTTTTTAATTATTAGGGTTTGACTGGCCCCACAGGAGATGCAGGTCCTGGTGGTCCCCCTGGGCAGAAGGTGACTATTTATTTGCAGTATATACATATATGTAGTTGCTTTTTTATTCATATGTAAACCACATTGTTAATTTGAACACAAAACACTATATTAATATATAGTTTTTATTTATATAATATTTATATTATGCAAAATTTCCTTCGGGATGAATAAAGTATCTATCTAGTATTCTATCTACAGTATCTATCTAATAGAATGTATTATTATTAATTAGGAATGTAGGGATGGTAGCTCACTGGTTAGGGGGCTAGGCAATCAATCCTAAGGCTGAGGGTTTGGTTTCAAATCCAATGTTCACAATGAGAGTTACCAATGTGGGTCCTTGAGCAAGTTCCTTAACCCTCATTGCTTCAGGGATGCTGTCCTTGTGTTCTGATACTTATAGTTAAGTCACTTTGAAAAAAAGCGTGTGCTAAATGCTAAGTGTAAATGTAAATTTGATTAATACATAAATCAAAAACACAATTAGTAGACTACAGCATTATTACCAGATTGATACCACTGTATTGTTATATTCTTTGTTTGATCTTTTTTTTTAATATATTAATTTTAACATGCAGTCTCACTTTTGCTGGCTTGCTTTGACAAATGTGTGTTAATGTTTAATGCAGGGAGAGCCTGGAAAACCTGGAATACGTGGAGAAGCTGTAAGTTTAAACATGTTTGTGTTAATGATTATGTAATTAGTTCTGGCTAATGATTAAACACTGAGCAACAGTATTTTCACATATAGACAATGAAGTTCACACCTCCTGTTTGTAATTATTATTTTTTAAAATATTCTTTTTTCTTTTTTGGTATTTGACATAAATTATCATTTTTTTCCTAGGGAGTTGGGCCTGATGGAGCAATGGTATGTTCTTGTTACCATTATAAAATGATTTTTAACTGTCTTCCAATTTCTTTTAAATGTTTTTAATTATATATTATTATTTTTATGTATTAACGTCTTTTTTCCATCAGGGACAACCTGGGCCTGGTGGTCTACCTGGTGAAATTGGTAAAATGGGTCCTCCTGTAAGTACCGATTCAATCTTAAATTAGTTTATATGAGTAGAAAGCAAGCCAAAGTGATGGTGAAAAGGATTAAAAAAGGTTTTGTAAACAAAAAGGTTGCAATTATTAAAGAAGCCTTGCAAAATGTACACACATAAGATGTGCAAAATTATTAATAAAATAATATGCAAAATTTAGACATGACCTAATGACAAATGTTTGAGTAAATTGTGAGCTGGGAAATTAAGGACATAGTCGTGGGTGTTTTATGCTACTGAAAATGGCCACAATCTTTGGGAAACATATTTGCTTTGCTTTACAGTGTATGAGTTTTGGGTAGATTGCCAGGTAAGTAATGCATACAGATATGTACATGACGAAATATGAGTCATTAGAGCAGGCAAACTAAAATCTGCAAACCCATTACAGATATTTTTTACAGTAAAAAGGCTAGCTCGAATGCTATGATAGAACTGGATTCTAGCAGCATGTACTTATGTAACCAGTATTTACATATCAATGCCTTTATCAGAACAGAACACATTTCTCTCAAATCCATCAGGTTTCATCAAGACTTTGTTCAGCTTAATGATTCATTTGTCATTATCTATTTAGCTGATCAGACGGTGTGTATTGCTTTTATAAAGTGATGTAAGGTGGAAGTTAAGTGAATTAAGTAAATTGCATATCTAATGCAATCTCGAGAACCACACATAGAATACAAACAGCATAAAAGTGGGCAAATAGTGTTGAGTAGTGCAGAGGTTGAAAATTGTGTTAATATATAAATTATACATTTTTATTTTGTAAAACAGGGAGCCATGGGGGTTCGAGGGCCACAGGGACCCCGTGGACCACAGGGGCCTCGTGTAAGTACTTCTGGAGGTGAAAAGACCAAACATGATTTCTCAAATATTGCACTCTATAAATCTGTGTAAATAAAACTTTTCACTTTAAAATAATGATTCTAAATGATCACATCTTGTTTTAGGGTGCAGCAGGGATACAGGGTGGAACAATGGAACTGGTAAAATGAATACTACAATGGATAGGATAAATTCCTATAAAGTTAATATTGCATTTTTATTTTAATTCATGTGACTTTAAATCATCTTTCAGTGCCCTGGTGCATGTCAACCTGGAGTTTCTGGTTACCCTGGGCTTCCTGGCATGAAAGTAATCACATTAAAAAAATTGCTAAAGTCACATACACACATGAATATGCAATAGTGATAAATACATATAGTGAGTGAAATCATGATTCTTATATATTTGACAGGGCCACAAAGGGATCAAAGGGGAAGCTGGAGAGCCTGGTAAACAAGGACATAAGGTAAAAACTCCTTATACTTGTCTGTACACAACTTTATTTCCAAATTTATTTTCTAATACTTGTTTTTTTTTTTTTTTTTAATCTTTTTGAACAGTTGTTATGGGATTAGTTAAATATTTTTCAATAATGGGGATTTATAGAGAAGCTTAATGTATTTGAGCTTCATGTTCTTTATGAAGAATTTAGGCTTTATCAAAAATATATATATCTCCATCATTGTAACACAATTAAACAACTGAGTTAAAAGTAATTAAAATAAAGTACTTATGTCCTTGAAGGTCTAAATTCTTTGGAATTTTCAAAAATGTGTGTGCCCGGTGCGGTGGGCAGACCTGTGTACGGCGCACAGGAAGCAACTGGCGCTAGGTGCCCTGTACATTTCAGCCATAGTACTTGGTGGGACTGGGAATCAAAAAATGTAACTTCTAATTTACAAAATAATTTCTTATTTATTTGCCAGGGACTAGAAGGAGATCAGGGTGCTCCTGGAGAACCTGGAGCCCAAGGCCCAACAGTAAGTGCATTAAGCTAAGCATTGCATGTTACTTCTATACAGATGATTTATATGAAGGTGTACAAGATAAATTTTGTTTTTTCAGGGTCCACAGGGAATTCAAGGTGCAACAGGATCAATGGGTCCCAAAGGAGAGATGGCAAGTAAAATTCCACTATTTATGACAGATACCTGTTTTATAGTACCTTAAAATATTATGAATCACTGACCTTCAGTAAAGATCAAAAGCACACTTTAGTTATCAAGTATGGAAAACAGTAAAATCCCAGTCTTGGTGTTTCGGATGGATTGCAGCTTATGCCTATTTTATCATGGTGCCTGCATTGTGCAGTGGAAGCCAAGTGAGCTGCATCATATTTTATGAATCATGAAATTGCTCTGCTTTTCAGGGACCTAGAGGTAATGATGGGGATCCAGGTCCTCAGGGAGTTGCAGGTGCTATTGTAAGTTTTACTAACACTTTCTTTTTTATTATGAGTTTAGATATATATTTTTAAATGTAATATTTAAAAAGTTTTACTTGTTTGCACTTCATGCACCAAAATTGAAAGTGGATGTGTTCATAAAGATGTGTGTTGTTTAATTTTTCAGGGTGATCCTGGCCAGCGAGGAATAATGGGAGCAGTGGGCCCTAATGGTGAACAAGTATGTATGAAGACTAGACTTGAAATATCATTGCACTTATAAAACAATTGTATCAATATATATATATATATATATATAATTCATAGCATCTGTATTCTTTTTATTACTTTTTTAATTTCAAACAATTAATTGATTTTCAGGGTTTAATTGGTCCAAGAGGTATCACAGGTCTTCCAGGGCCAAAGGGCGAAAGTGTAAGTATTGAGAACCTCAAACTATGCTAAAACTACTTGTATTACTTATCTATCTATTAAACACAAATCCAATTTCATGTTACAGGTGTTATGTAGGTGTCTTCACAACAAATTAAAACTTGGAATTGACAACTAAAAGTTGTGCATGTAAAATATTATGGGACATAACATATTAAATAAAATAATAATAATAAAAAAGATGTAAAAAAATAAAATAAGTAATACTTACTTCTGGTTTCCAAAAGAAGTCAACATTATTTTGTATCATTTATGATGATATGATGTTATACGGGCGGCACGGTGGCTTAGTGGTTAGCACGTTCGTCTCTCAGCACTAGGGATTCCCGGTTCGAATCCTCATCTGGGTGGAGTTTCCATGTTCTCCCCGTGTCCGTGTGGGTTTCCTCCGGGTTCTCCGGTTTCCTCCCATAGTCCAAAAACATGGATCAAGTCAATTGAGTTCTCCAAATTGCCCCATGTAGAGTGTGTGTGTGTGAGTGAGTGTGTGCCCAGCGATAGGTTGGCGCCCTGTCCTGGGTGTGTCTGCCCAGCGCCCGAAACGTTCTCCCCTGGATGGGCATGGGGAACCTCCCCGCGACCCTAAAAGAGGGTAAAGCGGAAGATAATGAATGAATGACTACCTGATGAAATATTCTTTTAAGTCAAATAATTATATGACATTTCACATCTTGTCATTCAAATATGTAGGGATTATCTGGGGTAGATGGACGTGAGGGAATTCCTGGCAAACATGGAACTAAGGTATAGTATGCAAAAAGTTATCACAGCAGTTCATGGTAAAATAGTAAGTGCAACATGTGCAAATATAACCTAAAAACTGAATTTTACACAGGGCAGCCCAGGAAAACCTGGATCTCCAGGGGAAATCGGACTACAAGGCTTACCTGTAAGTAAATAAGAACATTAACAGAGCTTCTTCCAATAGATGCCTTATTAACTTTCTTCCCAGCATTCTTCATGCATGAAATACTTTAGCATTTTTTTAGACAGTCAAGGTAGAAGTCTAATCCAATATCTAAACAGCCATTGTGTTCTACAATGCATTGTATAATTAGATAGATACCTCTAACCAGTGGGCTCATCTTAAATGTAAAGTGCCATAGGTTATTTATATTATTTGTTGAAAGTTTGCTTAAACCCACAAATCATAAAATATAAGTGAATATTGCTTTTTTAGTGTTACCAATTTGTCTAAAAAAAGATTTCCATATATTGATACATAACTCAACACTGCTGCTTGTGGTATTAATAAACAAGCCTACTGACACACAGTTGCCTAGGGGTGTAAAAATGCAAGTTACTTAATAGAAGAGTATCGGATAAAAAATAATGAGACAATTTTAGGAAATATTTACCTAAATAGTTTATTTTCAACATTAAACAAAATGTAATTTTTGTGTTTTTGGTTTAATGTATTGCATTTGTATTTTAGGGCTTACCTGGTGTCCCAGGGCCAAAGGGAAATGCAGGTGCAAAAGTAAGTGGTCATTTAGTTTGATAATTTGATATTGTTAATATTGTTAAACATTTGGTGTATACAACCTTAAATAGAAGCATAGCAAATGTAGTTTTCTGCTTATAACAATATAACAGAAAATACAGTATGTTATTTTAATATTCCTCTATTGATTGCAGGGTAATTCTGGTCAAGCTGGTCTTATTGGAACCATGGGATCTGCTGGAAAACCTGTAAGTTATAACAGCTTTTAAGTTTATATATGTTGTTTTGTAATCACAGTTATATTACTTTATTGATACAAAGCAGGAAATCATTACAATAAAATTATTTTTAACAGGGAGAGCGTGGACTACAGGGAGAAGTTGGACCTGCTGGACCCGTTGGTGGGCCTGTATGTTCTACTGAATGTATCTGTATATTGAAAGTACTCATTTTGGTTCAAATTAGTGCTGATGGTAGATCTCTGTTTATATTTAGGGTGATCGAGGTGAACAAGGGCCACCAGGACCAATGGGGAAGCCAGGAGCCAGAGTAAGTAATTTTTTTTTATCATATATATTTTTTACATTTATTAAAATAAATAGTTTTACTGGTCCCCTTAGTAAATGCATATATCAAGTGTCTCAAGGTTCCAAAGTAATTTTCACATATACATCAAAACAAAAAGAGCTATAATAAAAAATCTGTAGTATTTAAGATGTGGTTTAAAATGGTGTGAGAGAATATAATTTATGTGAATGATTGACCTTTTAATCATTAAGAAATATTGAAATATATCTCACAGAAAATAAATGCAATTAATGTTATTATGCCCAAACATAGAAATATGTTATTGTGTGTTAAAGTATTTTTGTGCCTCTATTTTTTACTTTGCTAATAGTAGTGGATGAAGTGTTCAATTAATTTATTTAGGTAAATGTTTTAATACATCAATGTAAAAATTATTCTGCATTACAAAAGTCTTGCAGTCAAAAGCCTACAAAAAAAAATAATAAGCAAGTGCATTTATAATATTAAAAGTTACCTGTTTGATCTTATTGGCTGATACATTATTTTATACAATACTAATAGGTGTTTAATACTGTGGCATATTCAGTCATATAGTTTAAACTACATTTTTGTTTGATTTAGAGGGTCAATATATTTGGACATAAATGGACATAACTGGTTAGTTTTTATGTGACTTGAAAAGGAATGTTTATTTAGCTATTTAAAATAGACTTGAAACCCTAAAATTGTGTTAAAAGGCAAGTCAAATAAACATGTAAAAAATAATTTTGAGTAGTATATTTTCTTGAATTTTACAATTATGATAAATAATTCTGCATTCTGGTGCAATACAATTATTTTGTCCATTTCCTTTGACTTTATAAAGATGTATAATGTTAAACTTTATTTTGTCTAAGTGTTAGTTCTCACATACGCAAGAAAACAGTGAGAAAGAGCCTGATTGCTTAAAAAGAGAGTAAGAACGGACAGTTTGGCAGATCTCTGTGAATGGGATCCATAAAAATATTTTCACAGAAAGAAAGAGAGTTTCTGGAAGTGTAACAAAGAGCCCTTTTTTCTTCTGACATCACCTAAACACACACACACACACACACACACACACACACACACACACACACACACACACACACACACACACACACACAATTATGTCTGAAGAATGCTTTCATTTGTAACTGTCATTTTATGATTGTTAATTGTAGTTGTCTATTTCATGTTATCCTAATGTTGTTCTTAGGGTCATAAGGGTGACCTTGGCTTACCTGGTCTTCCAGGAGCCTCAGGAACACCTGGAGAAAAGGGTGAAAGAGTAAGTAAAAACATTATGCAAAAGCTATTTTTATAATTAAAACTCTTTTTTTTTGTATTTGAAATATTAAATATACAGTATACTGTAATGCATACTGTATTCTCTATGGGAAAAATCTGGGACACCTATAAATTACAACTACAAGCTTGATATCCATTATCCAATTCTTAGTTGGTCCCTCATTTTATATTGAAATAAATATATTTCATATCAAGTGAAATAAAGATTTGGGTAACACAAATGTAGTTATGTAAGTTGGTACACAGCTGGTACTGTGAAGACAAGATGTAATGAAAAAAGTTTTTAAGCAAATTTCCTTTACAGGGTCAACCTGGTGAAACAGGACCAAAAGGAGAACAGGTTGGTGCCAAATCAGTTTTTTTTTATTTCTTGTTAAAACTCTGTATTCTGAACTAATTGGCATTTATGCAGTGATTTATCAGAACATCCTCACAAAAATGCATAATCCTGAAATTAAAGTAGTTTATCTGCGTCTAAATATAAAGGCATATTTCCATGGTTTACGACATTACACAGATGGAAGAATGCAATCTTTAAGTAATTTTGCTAATCATGTTTAAGGAGTAATCAGAATCACTTAAGAGATACAAATTATTTAAAGCTCAAGCAGAAGTGATCAAAGCATAATCTACGTCCATCTTAAAGCAGTAAATGCATAAATGAAAAGGACTATAATCTATATATCATATTATGATGCTAAATTTTTTTTTTTTTTTTTTTTTGTTAGGGAGAACAAGGTTCAGAGGGAAACTCTGGAGATAAAGGAGATGTTGTAAGTAAAATAATGTACAGAAAATAAAGATGCATTTTCATTAGGTGACAATGCAAAGAAAAATATGTATTAACTCTTTAACTCTTTGCTTTAAGGGTGATCATGGAAAACCTGGACCTAAGGGGGCTGTAAGTTTTGGTCAAGTTTTGTTTGGTTGTATTTTAACACAATTAATCCTAATATAACTATTACAAAAGCAAAAACTTTCAAATGTTTTGTTACTCTGATTTTAGACAGGTAATCCAGGAGATGCAGGTAATAGAGGCCCTGAGGGTGCACGTGGCCAGCCTGGCATAGAAGGACCACCTGGAGGTCCTGGACCCCGTGGTGTACAAGGAGACAGAGGTGCCCCAGGTCCTCGTGGCTCACAGGGCCCAGCAGTGAGTCTTTTTTTTAGAATGGACTATAGGACAATTACAATGTGTAGATGTTATAGTGCCAAACTACCTTAATTCCCAGACATGGAGAGCAAAATCTTTTTGTATGGTTTGCATGTCCTCCCTACGTTTGTCTGGCTCCCTCCCACAGCAAAAATATATAAAATGAGTTTGGAAGCACCCCGGCAGTTCTAATTAAAATACTTATTACATATAATTACAATATTAATAATAATAATTTAAAACAGACATTTTAAATACAAAATCTTTTTTGCTGTAGATACATGATATCTAGGTTACATTAAAATCCTTTTGTGGTCACAGGGAAAAGAACCAAATGATCAACACATCAAACAAGTTTGTATGAGAGTATTGCAGGGTAAGAATTGAAGCTTTTCTTAAAAACATTTTCAAAAAAATCAATAGCGTAAATGGCCACTCTGATATAAATGAATCGGTAAATTCATTCATTCATTATCTCCCGCTTTATCCTCTATTAGGGTCGCGGTGGGGTTCCCCATGCCCATCCAGGGGAAAACATCTCGGGCGCTGGGCAGATACACCCAGGACAGGGCGCCAATCCATCGCTGGGCACACACTCACTCACACAGACACACTCTATATGGGGCAATTTGGAGAATTCACATGACTTGATCCATGTTTTTGGACTGTGGGAGGAAACCGAAGAACCCGAAGGAAACCCACGCAGACACGGGGAGAACATGGAAACTCCACCCAGATGGGGATTCGAACCGGGAATCCCTAGCGCTGAGAGGCAAAAGTGCTAACCACTAAGCCACCATGCCGCCTGAATCGGTAAATTAATCGGTTAATTCCCAGTGAAGAGCATTTTTCTAGGAATAATGGTTGAATTTCTGGGGGAAAATATACATATGCATATAAAAAAAAAATAAATGGAATGGATATTTTGCTACATTTTTAAAATGGATTTATTCACCTGGTTTCTTAGAACAGTTAGCTCAATTAGCTGCCAGTCTGAGAAGGCCAGAGTCTGGTGCAGCTGGTCTACCAGGCAGGCCTGGTCCTCCTGGTCCACCGGGACCAACAGGAGACAGTGGTTTTCCTGGGCAGGCTGGTGCCAGAGGACTACCTGGGCTCAAAGGACCACCTGGGCAAGTGGGTATCAAGGGGCCTAAAGGTAAGTATTTCATTAGAGTTTAAGATACTTCAAATATTAATTTATTAAATTGTTATTTTTAAGAACACAAAATGATTATTCAAACTCATTAATTCTTACAGGTGAAATGGGAGACAGAGGAGAAAGAGGGCCAACAGTAAGAGGTCCTAAAGGGATGCCAGGACCACCTGGCTTGCCAGGTCAGCAATAACGACTATATTCATTCATTTTTTCATTCATTATCTCCCGCCTATCCTCTATTAGGGTCGCGGTGGGGTTCCCCATGCCCATCCAGGGGAGAACGTTTCGGGCGCTAGGCAGATACACCCAGGACAGGGCGCCAATCCATTGCACACTCTATATGGGGCAATTTTTGAGAATTCAATTGACTTGATCCATGTTTTTGGACTGTGGGAGGAAACCGTAGAACCCGGAGGAAACCCACGCAGACACGGGAAGAACATGGAAACTATACCCAGATGGGGATTCGAACCGGGAATCCCTAGCGCTGAGAGGCGAACGTGCTAACCACTAAGCCATCTGTACTAAGCCATCTGTAAGCCGCCTGTATAACGACTATATTATCAAACATTAAACAAATTTACCTTGTACTGTGCTTCAAATGTTCATTTATAGTTTTATAAATAAATTAAGATGAATTACCCATTTTATTTTAATGAAGCTACAAATTTCTTAGCTTTGATACAAAATTTGAAAGCAACAGCATAACTTTGGAGGATTGTTGTTTGAATGTGGAACCGTTATTAGTAAATACATTCTGTTAAATGTGTAATAAAAGCTTTGGGAGATTAATGTGGATATAAAATATTGGCGATAGGGCAAGTTATTTATTCAGAGTGCCTTACTTTTTCAGGTGAGCCTGGTAAACCAGGTTACGGTCAAGATGGTCGGGATGGAGGGAGAGGTCCACCAGGCCTTTCTGGACAACCAGGGATACCAGGAGCCCCTGGTTCTGCTGGCCCTCCTGGGTATTGTGACCCATCAGCATGCAACTTGAGTATGGGTGCTGCATCCATGTCTGATGTAAAGGGACCACCTGGGAACTGAGATTTTTCCTAAAAATGTAAATGACTACAACAGTAAGAACTGAGGACAACACCACATGTAGCATACAACACTAAGACTCAATGCTACCTTCAATATCTTGAAGTAAGAATGGGTTGTGGTCAGATGAAAACCACAACTGTAATGCATCACTAAATCTACAGCTTTTATGAAAAAGATTCTCTGGATAATCGTCTCATTACAATGGACCTTTGATATCATGGGAAATATATATATTTCTTGCGAGCTTTTTGTTTGGTTCCGTTCATTGCTGAACATCAAACAAACATTCAACTAAGTTTTTACATGCTTATCTGTAAATTTGTTTAAAAGATGAACAATAATTTAAAAAATAATTTAAAGAAATGTCTGAAGTAATCTGCTGTAAAATATAGCAATGTCTTACAGAGTGTCACATTAATGTTACACAGAATGCTGTACACATGTGCAAGAAATACAAAATTATATGTGATTAGATTTTATCTTGAGTACTATTTTGAACTAACTTTGTTTATGCTTGGATAATGTACACTTAATTTTTTATTATTTGGTAGGATTCTTATTTTAAATCACAACAGCCTAAAATAATAATTAAATGTAACTCTCTCAAATTCAAATACACATAAAAATTCCCAATATATGTAAAAAAAACCAAACAAAAAAAAAAACAATCATTACAAATGCAAATAATCCAGGGAATTCTCTGCAAGAATGTTGTAAATTAGTACATTAATTGGTACATTATACTAATAAAAATTATGGGAAAAAATGAAAATGTATGCCTTAAATAAACAAAACAGTCAATGCAGTAGTTAATTTTTCCTTTAAACTAATATTTCTGTCTTCATAAAAAAATCCTAAATACAAAACCTTGGAATCATCAGAACCTGAGGTTCATTTAAATAGACATCGATAGACAATATATTTTTTTAAAATGGTGTAAAGATGAAATCTGTCAAGTTTCTAGATTTATGCAAAAATTACCTTAAATATCATCAGATCTTCATATAAGTCCTTGTTAAGCCCTCTTGCTTAGTGAACTTCCCCACAAAACCTGCTTTAGGTTACTTTTACATAATTTCTATTCCTAACACTCAAAACATCAAATTTACATTCATACATCAGCCAAATTTCTTTAGCAAAAAGCAGGTTTACTGTATTTGACTTATTTGCTTGATTTGCTCTACTTATGTAAGTATTTTGGTCATATTAATACAAAGAGTTTAAAAACTTTTCAGCACCATTAAAAATGGAAGTTCCAACTAGTGTATGAACGTCTGTAATAAAGGTTACATTTATTAAAATATACATTTCTTTCAACCCAAAGCAAGTTTAAATTATTTTTACTCTCTCACTGATGAAGTGGTCAGTCACATGCATATACAGCCATATAAAAAAACTGTCCAGAGTGGTCTATACATCATGCCAGTCTCAAAATTGTTTAATTAAATACATCTTTACTCATTGCCATCGGAGCATCATAACAGAGGCTAAACATATTTACAGCTAGACGTCCATAAAATATATTTCAAAACAATTGTAATAAGAAAATAAACAAGACAGGTTATATCATCAAATTATAACATGTATGTTTTAAAGTGGAGGTTTTTAGTACAAATGAAACACACATTTTGTTCATAATTAGACAAGTTCATTTTGTAACAATGTTATGAGTGTCATTATTGTGAAAAGCTTTAAATTCTGTCTGTCCCATTTGGTAAATATATAAGTTAAGATTCGGCAACATATCTTAAATAAAACACATGCAATTCCATTAATTTTTAGGCTTTGATTTTAATATTAGCTATTTTATTTGCTTTAATTCTAATAAAATATAGGTAGAACGTGCCATGTTTTAGCAGTAACTGCAATAGATGTATTAGTCAAACATTAGTCAAAGCTAGAGAATACACTGAAAATATAAAATATCTTACTACTACTACTGATAATAATAATTACAATGATAATACAATTTTTTGTACACAAATCCAGTAGGCTAGAAATAGATATGTGACTTAGCTGACACATTAACAAACCTGATTTATTCATTTATAAAACTAAAATATGGTGAAAATTACAGCTTACAGCTTAATGATACAATTGGCATCAAATATTGGTTTAATAAACAGTTTATATCTTCTACAATTTGGTATCAAATTCCAGTTGATATGTAAGCTATTTTACTCTTTCAGCTCTTTAACGAGTGTTAACATACCAGCATTATAATTCAAATGGCTCGAAAGTTAACTTTTTGGATCATTAACACTGCCTTAGGACTTAGGTATGAAATTACATTTTGCTCCTGTGGGCAGGATGTACAGTATATGTCTGTGTTGGGCTGAAATCATAGGACAGATTTTCAGAAATTTAAGGGTCAACAACGAACAGTTGCATAAAATTAGTAGCTTTTAGAAAAACTATGCATCTAATGAATGCATTTGTTATAATTCCAGTAAACCTAATGAGTTAGATTTTTGTCATGTTGTAAATAAGTCTCAAGGAAAAGTAAGAAACCAGTAAACTGTCATCATACAGAAACAAAGCTGGGGATATAATTAAGATGAAGCTATACTTTCCTGGGTCGTAAATGTAAAAGAAAAGCACAAGACACAAAAACAAAAAACACAGTCATAGCAATTAAACCTTAATAAAAAAAAATCTTTGGTTTGACCTGTAAATGCATATTGAGAATAACCTGATATTAGATCAGCAGTCCCTTCAGACTGCTCAAGGCGCCGGACCAGAGTAAAAAGAGTTCTTTTCATATGTAACCTAATAACATACAGCTTTGACAGAACTACCAAACCAAAGAAACTAAGAACACGATAGGCAGAAATTTCAATGCACCTTGATCACTTAACAACAGTGATAAGGTAACTGCGAAGTTATGCCACAGGTCACTAAATCAGTGCAGTTACTCACACACAAAAAAACAAAAAATAAAAACAACAAAAACACTTAATCTAAATCACAAACATCAGTAATATCTAATTTTCTTCAATAAATAATAAATCATTTCACATATACATAACAATGCACACATACTGTACAGCAGTGAAAAATATATATAAAGCTGATTTTAAAAACCAATAGAATGCATTATTTATATGCTACTTTAACAAACTTCAGAAAAAAACAATTCAAGTACCTCATCAAAACCTTCCTAGACCAGTAATGATAAAAAACAAAATTGTAAAACATTGTTGTAGTGACTGCATTTGAAGCACCACTGAATAAATTGTGTCACATGAAAAAACTGAGTTGGGTTTGTAAACAATAACATCTTAGCTCACAATACAAAAAAAATCAAAAGCTTATATTTAGTTTAAATAAAGACATCCCACAATTTTCTGACTCATTTACAATGAGTGAAAACTGATAGATTAAGCATTGCAACTATGCAACTCTGGTGATCAGGTTTACTGCAGAAATTCCTTCATTCCTTTCTCCTTCAAATAGTTTCTTCATTCCACATTCATATATTTGACAGCTTTTTAAACTATACAGAATACATAAGTAACATTAACATTCAGTTACTCTGTTATCTAGATTGCATTGTTCCATTAACCACAACCAACCATGTTAGTTTTACCAGTACCTTGAGGTAAATAAAGATTACATGTCATCCAACTTAAATATTCTGTGCACTTAAAAACACTGAGATAAATTACATTACAATATTTCAACATTAAAACATAACTGCTGCATTTGGTCACAGAGTAAATCTGTTAAAAGGCAATGTGGTGAGAAAGTATTAAATTAAAAAATAGCTTTAAACAAAAACAACACTAAATCAACTTAACAAAATGTACTGCACCACAGCCTAAACATATATTCTCATTCTTCTGTCAGTTTAAAAACCAAACCTTTTGTTAAATTCAATTGTTCTGAGCTAAAAGGCCTCAGAAGGTCATGTTGAAGCTTCCTATTTGGCATGGTGTGAGGTGTGAAGACAGTCAGCAGGGCTGCATCTTCCCGGTGGGCCCTGAGACCCTGGAGGTCCGGTGAGTCCTATTCCAGGGGTACCTGTGGGAAAAAAAAAAAAAAAAAAAAAAAAAAAAATATATATATATATATATATATATATATATATTAATTAACCAAAAATAAAAAAATCCAAATTATAAATTGTTGAAAAATAAGAAAATAATATTATGCATTTGTCTTATATGTACTGAAATTATAGCTACTTCTACTGTTACACACCCAGAAATATCACCAACATTGTCTATGTGCAACAGTTCATACCTGGTGGTCCGATAGTGCCTGGGGCTCCTGGGATTCCCAACCCTATTTGACCTCTTTCCCCTTTCTGCCCTCTGTAACCTATGCATTAAAAAAAGAAAGTTTATACTATTTAAATACTCAAAAATCTATTAAACAGCATATTTTGTCTTTTATACACCATGTCAAAATAGCAGATAGGAGATTTAATTATAACCATATTATTTTAAACCTGTTCAAGTTCTAAGCTTTTATGACTTGTTTTATGAATTGTTTCATAAGATTTTCCCTTAAATATTGGTCTGTAAGTGAATAGTATATAGAGTATTGTTTAGGAATCTTTCAGAACCAGAGTTTAAGAACAGCAGTAACTGTTTTATAAGCTACACTATTAGTTTTTATGTAGTTTATAAAACTTTTTATAACTTTTTAAGGTCAGTTGATAAATCAAATACATTAATATAATTTTTAGTACTATTTTCCATATACCTTATACATTTGCATTACATGTTGTATTACATTAAATAAAAGGCAATTTGTAAACAATGTTAAGGATTTTAAAAAATAACTTTGGCCCTGCCGGCAGATTCCCATGCATCAGCATTGCTCTAATGCAAAACAGAACAAATAACCTCAAATGACCAAGCAGAAATTCACATTCTTAAAAGTTCAAATGCATCTACAAACATTCTGAACAACACAGAATGAGTTTAGTTACAGCATGCGAACATTTGCAAAGCACACAGATTTGAACATTAATTAAAAGCTCCTGATCCTTACTACAAAAGCGTATTTCAAAGTGCACACCTAAAAAAACAGGAGACAAATACTGTAAAGGAGATACTCCATTTGGCCAAAGGTTAGTAGACAACCAACACCACTTCCAGATTATTAATATTTCCTTCCTTTTGCTGTTAGCTTAATCTATTTTGAAAATGATTGATGATTTTAAAACATGACTGTGAGAACTGGTTTAATTAAAGCCACATTATTAGTGAGGTTGGGCATCGATGTTAAATGCTAAAATCCAGCTCACAGGATGAAATATTATTGAAATCTGAATAAAAATCGGAATCAGTAATCAGTAAAAATTTTCTCATCAATTCACATTTGGCCATGTAGTGTACCCCGTAACCATTCATTTGTGTTTCTTACATCACACATATCTGGGGAATTGTTTAAAAACACTGAAATGCATTCACTGAAAACAATGGCATTCCATAATCAGAAACACACTGTACCTTATATAACAGCTCCTTAAGATTCATGGACTCAATGACTAGTGTACTGACTTGGTTTGACGTCCCGTTTTGGTCTTAGTACATTCAGTACACATACTTCAGTGTTTACAATTTTAAATCAGTCCAGTAATAATACAATTTCTTTCATTTCATTATACTAACTATAAAAACCTCATTTCAAAAAACATGTTACAATAACTATTTGCATAAATTCTGGAACATTGTCAAGTATTTAATAAACCTCCAAATGCATGATTTTTATTAATGTATTGCAACAATATTAAAGGAAACAATATGAAAAGTAAAGTTTGCAATAAGATAAGTATTAAAAGTTTCAAATTAGAAGTGCACACGTAAACAATAATCACATGTTTAACACACAACATGATAAAAGGAAATTAAAGAATTTCCTTTTATTTTTCCAAGACAACAAAGTATATTAATATTTATGTACCAATACAAAGAAATTTTTAACATACGAACATAAAAATACATCAATAAAAATACTTTTAAAAAGTATATTATTATTATTATAAATAAAACATTATTTCTATTATGTAATTTTCAAAAGAAACAAAAAACTAAGTGAATTTATAACAGACATGTTTCTAAATTTAAAAGTAATGCAAGGCAAAAAATAACAAAAACAAAAGTTTCAGTAGGATAAACCAACCCTCTTTCCCCAAGACAAGACTGTTCTGAAACTAATATACAAAATATATATTCAATTTCCTAATAACTGATTTTGATGCAACTTAATTTTTTAGCCTGAGGGATGCATCTTTTTTCACAGTCTATGTAATTCTGACACAATATGCTACATCTCTAGTTGGCATTTAAAAAATTATAATAACAGTATGAATTCCTAACATCACGAGGTAGAGGCTTGTTTACTTTAGACAGGGACTCACATGAAGCTCACACTTTTTGGTAAATATGGAATCAATTTAAATAAAGGTGATTAAGGTAATAATATGGGCGTGGTAGCTCAGTGGTTAGGGTGTTGGGCTATAAATCTGAAGGTTGTGGGTTTAAATCCCAGGTCCACTGAATTACCCATGTGGGTCCTGGAGCAAAACCCTCAACCCTCACTGCTCCAGGGATGCAGTGGCCAACCCTGTGCTTGCTTTGTAAGTCACTTTGGAGAACAGCGTTTACTAAATGTAATGTAAATTTATTAACAGTGCAATATTATTATGATGATAATTATATTAATTATCATTAATATAATTAATATTATATTAATTATCACCTTAATGATGATAATTATATTAAATGTCTGCTCATTAATTCCTTATGCCACATAATAAATAGCAAAATATTACTTTAGTCTTTCATTTTATCCTAGGTTTCTTTCTTATATTTATCGTAATGCACTAAGTAAAGTCAGTAACGCAAAAAAGAAAGAATTTTAGAATTATTTTGAGCTTCTAAACACATAACGGAAAAATAAATGATCTTAAATCTGACTACTATAAAGACCCAAAGTTTTCCTATAATCAGATTATTCACTTAGTTTTTACAGATTATTCTATGTATTTTATAAACATATGTAAACACACTTGCAGCCACTTCTTTGGTGAGATGATCTCAGTTTTTTGAAGTTTTAATAGCTTCTGGTTAATATATTCATTCTAACTAGTTGAAGTAGATAGCTTTACACATCTCCAGTCTCATATTTGCTCGTACCTGGAGGTCCAGGGGGTCCTGGCTCTCCAGGAGGTCCTGGGGATCCATCATTTCCGGGGAGGCCTGGAGGACCTTGTCGATCATGAGCAAATATAGCTGCTGGTGTCTTTTGTAGCAAATCGTAATTTGACAATTTTTCTACAAAATAATCCAGAAAACAGAACATATATGTAATTGGTTAATGCATTACATTGAAGTATAATTAAGTAAAGCATCATAAAAAATATTTTTCTTTGTCACTGTTGGGAATCTAGGCTTAAAACACTGTAAATATGCTTTGAGACAATGCACTATTGAGAAAAAAAAAAAAAAAAAAGCTCTATTTAAATGAACAACACTTGAAGTTGAATTCTGAATATCCCAAAAAATACATACTCTGTGGTTGTCCTGGTCAATGGACAATGGTCAAAAGTAAACCAATAAACTATGCAGAGAAACAAATGGACTATAGTCTGGAATTGTACTACAAATTGCATTTATATGGTACATAAAGCTGATAAAATGTTCACCGAGTGGTGAAACAAGGATGTGTACTCAATGCAGTGGCTGGTAAGTGTATGTTAATAAGACAAATGTACCTTCGAGCAGTCGTAATACTTCTTTTTGAATGAACATTTTGATTTCTTCCATGGTGTCGGGGTTACTCTGAAAATCAACAAATACAACTGGCGTAACTATGATTTTTGTGAATTGAATGGCAACACCTTTGGTAACTAATCAATACATTTCCTTTTTGTTATTTCATACTACTAGTGATTACAGAAGAAACATTACTTAAATATCCTTACACATTGATTAATTTCCACTATATTATATATCCTCATGTCATTTCTGAATTATTAGTTAGCAGTTTGCAGCAATACACACCAACAATGATTCTATAAACGCAGGTGAGCCAGGCTGTCCTTTCTCTCCTGGCAGACCCTGGGATCCATCTGGCCCCCTTTCTCCAGGTCGCCCTCTCTCTCCCTGAACACCTCTTTCTCCAGGGATCCCTGGATCACCCTGCAAAATAAAAACCCTGGCACATTGCAAGCAGAGACCTGATAGATGACAACTGAGTGAAAAGCCTTACAAATACTTAAAAGTCTTTGACACAATAAAAGCTTCACAAAAATATAAAAAAACTTAAAATTAACCTAGGATATGTGAAAGTCAGCATGAGTATTACGGTTTAATTTAATTATGTATAATACAGTAATTTTTATTTTAGAAAAACTTGGAAACACAAACATTTGGGACTTACCCGTTCTCCCTTGGAACCTCTGTCACCACCTTTTCCTGTGGGTCCCTTTATTACAGTATAGAATATAGAATTAATCTGAGTAGCAGATTGTGGACCGAGATAAGCCAATCTTACAAACATCTAAGAGCAATTCATCCAGCCATAAACGCTTTAGAATGTTGTGCAGTGAAGGACCAGTTCGGTTCAAATGACATTACTTTAATATCGCAATTTTTCTGTAAGTAATTTGTAATAGTTGTAGTATTTATTTCTACTGTAACCCCCATTCTTAGTGATGTCTAAAATTCCATGTAACGCATGATACTGAAAAATGGATGTGCCAGAATGCATTATTATTACATGGGGTGCTGTCAAAATGAAACATAAAATGAATAAGCATTATGGTTTCGACCCTGCCATAAAAAAAATAAAATAATAATTAAACAATTTTCTGACAGAAGCGGCTTTTAGGACTGTATTCAAATGTAGAGTAAAACCCAGATGCCATAAAAATTAGGCCTCTGAAAAGATAAAAATGTTAGATTAAGAAAAAGAAAATGCAAGATTTAAACTTAATTCTGCTAGATGGCACTGTTGTACTTTCAATACAGAGGTAAAATAGTTTCGACCTGGAGGAAGTGGTGGGGAGAGGAATAAAAAGGTAAATATGATTTTTTGCAAACATCTTGCCATTTAAAAGAAAAGATGATGTAGATAAACACACACATAATGCCAACATGCCCTACAGCTAGGTGCTTCATTTAATCATTTATTAATGCTTTTCTGAGTTAATCTAATTAAGATTTAAATATGCATTTATAGTGTATTTAAACAAATTTGTATTTTTTCCACTTGGTGCAATACTCTCTGATAATATAGTCAGGTAAATTAGTCATACAGGTCAAATTTGTTCTAAGTGCCTTTCATTTAAAATCTTCATTCTTATTACTTTTTAAATAGTGCTAAAATCAAACATTAATACCCACCCACAACATGTCTACTAATGGCATGCAAATCAGATCTGCATATTTACAATAAACCCAGGGACTAATGTCCATGTCAGCAGTACTGGTGCAGATCAGCATACAGAAATTCAAAACATGATTTTTAGAATTCATACCAACTAAATCACCTTAAAATGTTAAAATGTATTACCTCATTACCGGGAATTCCATTTTTTCCAGGTCTACCCTATAAAAAACAGAATTATTCCAGCATTTAAATGGTATTGTGTTCATTCTTTTACATAATTAATATAAACCAACAAGCTTTGAATTCATATCCAGTGAGTACTATTGACATGTTTAGCACCATTGTTTCAAAACAAAATTATCTCAGATTAAATTTTTGTGCTGGTGACTCTCTTTTGTTTGGCGTTTGAATAGAATCTGCAGCAGTTTGCATATGTTTTGCCCCAAAACATCCAAATAGATGAAATGCCCTTTCATAACAATAAATGTGTGTGAATGTGTTCTGCCAGTGGAAGACAGAAGGAAAATAATTGTCTGGAGGTGGCTCCTCTTGATGATACACTGTGGCCTTGAAGGTCCATTGGAAGTTCTAATACCCTACATTATTATTAAATATTGGTAGTACGTTTTACAATAAAACTTGCTATCTTGATCAAACTTGTTAAATGTGAACTTTGTTGCTCAAAAGATGATCTGGTTTTTGTAAAAAAAATGAGAAAGTAGCGATAAAAATAAAGCTTTAAAAATCCTTACAGGTGTGCCTGGAGGTCCCTCAGGTCCAGGAAAGCCGGTCTCTCCCATGGGCCCCCGATCTCCCTGAGATGTATAAAGAAAAAAGAGGATTTAGGTGCTGAGCTGCTGTCACTCCATTAGTTCATACTTCAAAATCTGATTGACAGCTGCCAAGAAGCAACAAATGAAATCTTACAGGCTCTCCTGGGATACCAGGCTCTCCACGGGCACCAGACTTCCCCTGCCAGCCAAAGGAAAAAAAAAAAACATATTTATAATATTCACTAGTCAAACAAGTTGTTCCTACAAGCAAGTTCTACTATATGGTCTTAGGTAGATAGTACATGAAACAAACACTGTATTCATGATTTTGAATGTATTAATGGAGACTAGTCACAAATCTCTGGCAAACATAAATAATTCTGCATTCAATTAAATTACAATTGGTTTTATTATTCTAGTCACAGTCATTCTAACTTCATTATTCTTAGCACTAATGCTGTTAGATTTTGTGCTCTGAAAGGCTTTTAGGACACCTTGAGTATGACATCGAAATATGTGTAACGCTTTATATTGTTATTACAGTAAAATAAATTTTATTTAATTGTGAAGACATAGTAGATAATAAATACATACAACAGGACCTGGCAGTCCCGGTGGACCAGGCATACCAAGGTCTCCCTAAAACAAAAAACACATTAAAAACAAAAGGTGACAACACAACTCGGCTTTTCATTGCATTCTGTTATACAACATATTTTTGCAAAATAATGCTGGCGCATTACCAAATTTCCTTGAAATAAAATGGTTATAATATTTAATGGTTATAATTGTCTTATGGCTCCTTAAAAATAAAACTTAAATAAAAATATTTGATCTCACAATGTAAATAATGATGTTCCTACATCATCTTTTGTCTTGTAATCACTTTATATGACACAGCACACTGAACTGATAAAACAATGCAATGGGGAGTAAAGACATTTGGAGGACATACAAAATTAATCTTTCCCCGACATGCACAACATCTGTCAAACACACAAAAAGTAGGTCCTTAAAAATCTTACTTTAGCTCCAGGCAGTCCTTCAAATCCAGGTAATCCCATTGGCCCTGGTTCACCCTGAAAGAAAAGAAAAGCAAAGTTGATCTGTAAATTTACTTGGCAACCATGTGCATGCACATTCTTTCATGGTTATCTGTCGTTCTACATAAAAGTGACTCAGCAGTTAAAGTGCTGAATTATTTTTAAAAATCGTGTTAAGCTCGAGTTTCGTATGAGAAAGTCTGTAACCTTCAACAACTTATCATAGTTTACATAAGTGAGTAAGAAAAAATAAAACAATCAATAGAGCATTGCATGTTATTTGATTCTTTTTATTCAATATGCACAGTATAGAAACATATAGTGAGGAAAGACTATATTTTTATATTCTGGATTTATGTGGCTTTACACTTCTATTTTTTGGTTGGGCGGTTAAACTATTTATGGACAAGTTTGACGTGAGTAAGACTCATACAGGAAAGCTTTGAACTGCAGCCTATGACTGTATATTATAATGTCATGGTTGGTTAAATGGTCCCATTTAAAAAAGAGCCTTACAGTAGAACTTGGTGTAAATTTGAAACCTGGGAGAAAATGCATTGTTACAAATGCTGACTCTCATGAATGACAAAGTGTGGCAGACAGTGTGCCTCAATGCCAAGGTCGCTGTGGCTATTTATTCAAATGGTAAATGATCATGGCAATGAAAAATCATTTTGTAGCACAGCAAAGGAAAATAAACTGTCCCCTTGAGAATTCTTGTCCAGCACTTGAAATACAATGTTATTGAAGTTCCACATCTTATTTTGCTTACCTATGTTATGTTTGTGTGTATACAAAACAGTAGGAGTAAAAAAAGCCTTAAAAATGAAAGTATTCATATTTTCATGCACAGCTTGGAGGTGGATCATTGACGTTAATTACTGAAGGTTGTTGTGTTCTGAAAAAGCTGGTCTGGTGGAGAATAACAAATATGTTGTTGCAAACTAATGAGAGCTCTTGAGAGTGTAGAAAGACAAGACGAAAACATTGGCCAAATCAAAATGAAAAACTACCAACTTACTACTCTTCCTTCATCGCCTTTGGGCCCCTAAAAACAGAAAACAAACAGTGTTTAAAAGTGTTTAAAAATTAAGACATGCTTTTTTTTGTTCGTGCAATTATAATTCTCTTAAATAACACAATCTCAAATTAATACAATAGGAATTTTAAATAAAGTTTGTACATGTTTTATATTTGTGCATTAGCAATCATATTAATTGAAAAAAGCAAATATTTAGTTACTATTATAAAAACACATTTTTAGTATTTAATTTTACTTAATGGACTTAGAAGCTGGTTGAACCAAGGTTACTGTGATTTGAATAATATCCAGGTATGTTTGCTCCTGTTTCTACATATTAAACACTTGGAAAAGCTGCATGGTTTTCTTAAAATCTTATATTGTATCATATTAATACTGTCAACAAATGATTTGTAAACTTATGAACTAAGGTAATGAACTAACAACCCACTTGCATGGTTATTATAAAAATGCATAGATTACTGATTGTCACTTGTGTGTTTCAACACAAGCAATCAAGATTAAACTAATATTTAAAACTTTTTAATAAATAATACTGTTTTAAGAAAACTACATATTTAATAAATGAAACAAAAAAGTGAGAGACTATACACTGCATATGCTTTACTGTCAAAAAAGGGTGCCCTGTTTCATTTAAGGAATGTTTATATATTTAAGTCTGGTTTTTACAACACTTTTTGAACTTCTTTTAGTATGAAGTGTTTGGACTGTAGTCCATGAAATTTAGGCCTATAAATATAAATAGTTACATATTCTCCCAAGTGTCCCGTCTATGGCATTTGAATCTGCCCCATTAATTTCTATTTTACAAATATGTTTTTGCAATCAATCAGTTTTTACTTATTCTATTCAAAGAGGTTATATGACATGTTGTATCTGATGTCAGGAGAGCTTGCAGGAGAGAACACTACAGCAGAACACCATGGGAGCTCTCCTTCAGGTTCATGTGCATATTACACCAAAGGCAGATTACAGCTGTCTACTTTGAAACCCGCTGATAAAGGTTTAGTTAGTGTTCAGAGCAGGCCTACTTGCTGAGACTCAGGAGGATGCTTTTGCTCTTCACGGTGAGTAAGAACACATTACAGATGAGAGCGATAAGCTAGTCTGTCACTACCTTGATAAGCTCACTGTTTTATTCTGTTGCCAAAGCTTTTAATACTGCTTTGAATTTTAATCGACTTTATGAGATGAGGTGAGTCATTAGTATATGCTCATGCACTGGCCTCTCATTAAAATCACAGTGGTCATTATATGATACATACAGGAGGTCCTGGGGGTCCTGGGAGTGCAGTGGCTCCTCCACTCTGTATAAACATTACACAAAGTGAAGTGTTAATCTTTTTAGAAATATGCTCACAGAAATGGTAAGGTCAATGCAAAGAAATGCTTGAAATAAGCCATGAAAAATAAACATCTAAGTAAAGTAGGAATAATTTACCTGTATTTTGTATAGACTGCTCATTCCATTTTGTTCAACATAAGGTACACCCTGCATAAACCATCAGATTAATGATTTGCATAAATAAATATGTTCATGTTCACTTAAGTAAAAACACTGAAAATCTGACTTGAACAGATGGAAAAAGTAAATACACCTGAAGTTTCTGTTACTATTACTATCAGATTTGACAAAACCAATTTTACATAGCTACTCTCTGCAAATTTTGCTTTATTCAACCATAAAAAATATTCATTTAGCATTTGAAGGCTTGTATGAATAGTCCATTTTAAACCAGCCTATACATATATTAACTGTATTTAGAGTTTTAACTAGCTCATACCACCTCCTTATTTTAAGCTTTCTTTAATTGGCTTATATCATTTAGCTATTTACATTTGTACTTGCATGTTTCATAAATCATTTCAACCATAGACTACAGAATTTAAGTTTGATGGACTTGTAACTGGGCGGCACGGTGGCTTAGTGGTTAGCACGTTCGCCTCTCAGCGCTAGGGGTTCCCGGTTCGAATCCCCATCTGGGTGGAGTTTCCATGTTCTCCCCGTGTCCGCGTGGGTTTCCTCCGGGTTCTCCGGTTTCCTCCCACAGTCCAAAAACATGGATCAAGTTAATTGAGTTCTCTAAATTGCCCCATATAGAGTGTGTTTGAGTGTATGAGTGTGTACCCAGCGATGGATTGGCGCCCTGTCCTGGGTGTGTCTGCCCAGCGCCCGAGACGTTCTCCCCTGGATGGGCATGGGGAACCCCACCGCGACCCTAATAGAGGATGAAGCGGGAGATAATGAATGAATGAATGAATGGACTTGTAACTCTGATTAATGCCTTGGACATGCAGCAAAACAATTAATTAGAATACTTTACAAATTGCAGTTGTTACAATTGTACAATACAGGAATTATAAATACATTACAATGTAAAGAGGAGTGCCACCAGCAGAATGTAGATCACCATTGCTTAATGGGTTCAAGTTAAGGAATTGTAAATGATGTTTTCTCCCTACTCTTTGAACGTATTTATTGCTCTGTTTTTTCTGATTTACAGAATTCGTACCACAAAAAATATTTGACTTTTTAAGTGTAGCTTAAGCCGGTCAAGAGCAGACTTTTGTTCCCACATGACTGAAGTGAATTCAGCTTTTTAAAAAAGCTTCATTTTATCCTCCAGAACATTCAAAAGGTTTTCAAGCCTTTATGTAAATCCACTATCCATTAAACTGAGTGTTTGACCTAAGAAAACCTTGTACTGGCTTGTCTCTATGTTTTACCTGATTTGCTGTCCCATGGAGACGATGTAATGCGAGTATGGCCCAAATATAACATTGTAAAAGTATGGGAAAGCATTGTTGCTTTATAAAAGGGTATACAAGCAGAACACCACACAAACAGGATAATGATAGCACCTGGATATCCTGTATAAACATTTAATCACTCCAATTCCAGTTTTTTCACGTTAAAAATGATACAATAGTAGTACTTATACACTGAAGCTGGTTTGCTGTAACAAATCATGCACATGTACTGCTCATTAACTTACTGGTGGACCAGGAAGTCCAGGACTGCCTTGTGGTCCTTTGGTGCCCTACAAAATACCCATTTAAACACACATACACACACACACACACGTTAGCCTTTCTTTAACTACACAAGATGTACACTTTTCATTTCACCTTTCTTTTCAGTAATTCACCTTGTTCCCATCTTGGAAACAGCATGTGGTAATGAAGCACTACAAACACAATATCGGTTTCTCAAGCTTTCTTGTTGCATTAGATGAACTCTTACTTCAGCTTTGGAGGTTTGAGTGAAGACTGCATGCAGCTCTGGTAAAGGATGCCTGCAGCGGCTGTTACAAAAAGCCTCTTTTCATTTAAGCAAACATTTACAAGGCATAAGAGGCTATATACCTGAAGGCATATTCAGTTTATTTTAAGGTTAAGTTTTCAAATTTTATCTCCAGTACTTTTTTTCTGCATTTAACATCAGGGCAACTCATTTCCCTAATATTTCAGACAAAAGCAGAGACAATTATCCCGTCAATCAATGTTCACTTTAAATATTAGAGTAGCTTCACATCAGCCCTAATGCCATTACTTTCCAGTGATTTTTTCACAATAACTGCACACCCTCTCATGTCTTTTCACATTATTAGTACACTGTCTGCAACCTAGTGCCTGTAAAGGATTTACAGACATGCTGAAATGTTTTGTATAACCGAATGCCGCCTTCTAAAACATTGTTCAAATAAAAAGTATTTGCAAATAAGATGGCACAAATAATTTGTCCATCGTAGCAAAATGTAACTGATTATACCACATTTCAATACAATGAATAAAACACATCAATATCCATTGCCCAATATGTCTTATATCTTGATAGTTTACGATTTATTCTGTGACATTACTTAGCTTTTAAACAAGGCCTTTGCCTTCCTGGTCTTTTTTTTCTAATGGACACCTGTGATAAGTGACTCCTCCACAAGAAAGTCCATCAACCTTATCAGCAAGAAATACTAGCATTCATTTACCCACATCACATTAAAACAATTTATAGGCCTCAGGACAACTAGATTCACAAATGGATGTAGATAATGACCTCAATAAATATCTCTGTTGTCGATAATAAATGTACTGGCCCTAATTCTTTCAGCTAGAAGAATGTGCACTGCTAGAAGACTGTTGCAAGTGCATCACCAGTGTCAGTTTGACTTAGAACACAATGATACAGTACAGTACTCAAAGGCAAATGACACCAGTAGCAAAAAAAGCAAAGAACAGCCTATATATATATATATACTTATTTAGCTAATCTAGAAAGATAATAATAATAATGAAAAATTCCAAGAAAATAATGGAAAATTCCAAAATGACCTACCTGTTCTCCTTTGGGGCCTGGGGGACCAGAAGGTCCAGGTCTGCCATCTGGACCCTAAACAAGGATATTTTTTTAATTAAACTAATGATAACAATGCAGTTTGAATAACATTTGTTTTCAAAAACAAAGATCATACACTGAAAATAAAAAGACAGATAGGGACCTTGATTTGAACTATAATTACTAACTTACAGGACCCCCTGTTCGACCTGTTGCTCCTGGAAGTCCTGGGACACCAGCGGGACCCTATGAAGAATTATTAAAGCATGAATTATTATATTAATTAAAACATTATTAAGTAAATCAAATCTAGCTTTACACAACTAATTTATTCAGTCATACTTAATACTAAAAGACGTACCTCATCACCTTTGTCTCCAGTTGAGCCAGAAAATCCTCTCTCTCCCTTCACACCCTGTAAGATGCCCAAAGAAATTTATAACATTTATTCAATTCATGTTCATAGATTGGGTGGCTTAGTGGTTAGCCCGTTCACCTCTCAGCACTAGGGATTCCCGGTTCAAATCCCCATCTGGGTGGAGTTTCCATGTTCTCCCCGTGTCTGTGTGGGTTTCCTCCGGGTTCTCCGGTTTCCTCCCACAGTCCAAATACATGGATCAAGTCAATTGAATTCTCAAAATTGCCCAATATAGAGTGTGTCTGTGTGAGTGAGTGTGTGCCCAGCAATGGATTGGCGCCCTGTCCTGGGTCTATCTGCCCAGCGCCCAAGATGTTCTCCCCTGGATGGGCATGGGGAACCCCACCGCGACCCTAATAGAGGATAAAGCGGGAGATAATGAATGAATGAATGAATGTTCATAGATTTAATCTCATTATTAAACATTTTGTAAATATTGTTTAAATATATGACACATCATCTTAAAAATCCTGGATAAAGGATATTGTGACTAGGATTTAATTTTTTTGCTTGGCTATACATCACCTCTTTGCTCCCATGCCAAATATTTTCACACTAAGTATTTGTTTACTAAAAAAGACTGGGTGGCAGATGAAAATGATAATCATCTGTTTTAACACAATACACACTCATACCTGCTTATAATAACGTAAAAGTAGTAGCTTGTTTTTAAATCAGTTAGCAAGTTATCTGGTCCAAAGCTATAAGAAATGAATAAAACAAAATTTTACATTTTACCTTAGGGCCCTCTTTTCCAGGATTACCAACTGGACCCCTTATACCCTGATCACCCTGTTGATGAAAACATGTGATAAACAAGAACATTCATTTACAGCATTATTAGAGGTGTTCTGGAGGTAGTGATGTGATTATGTGTCTACATAACATGTAGTAAAATATATTCTACATTTGCCTTAACTTATTATAGAAAGTTTTGCTTTTTTTTCTAAAAAAGTCAAAAGTGACTGAGTTTATATATGTTTGCAATAAATTGAGTTCTTTCAGGAGTCAATATGCTGGATTTTTTAGACAGATCTACCTTACCGTTTCACCTTGTAGAGGTAACATTACAGACAGAAGCTCATTTGGGGCACAGTTTGTGTTAGTCATCCTTTAATCCTTCAACAGTACTCAGATGATGCCTACAGGATGCTAATACTTAAAGGTTTTGGTGGTGGATTATTCTTATTCCAGCAGTGATGCTAAGGTGTTTAAAATTCCAGCAGCATTGTTTTGTTTGATTCAGTCTGACCATCACATCACCCACTAACAAACTACCACATCAATGTCACTGCACAGCTGAAAATAAATCTAAAACTGCATATGGATGGTGGATGAAACTGATCAGTATAAAAACAAGAGGAAATATTTAATATAGCGGCTGATCAGTGAACCTCCTTATCCTGTATATGTTAAAAGTGATAAGGGGCCTTACCTTCTCTCCCATTATCCCCTCCAAACCAGGAGCTCCTGGTGCACCCTGCTCTCCTTTTTGTCCTGGTAATCCAGGAACACTGGTCTGGCAAGTACTACAGGCATTCTAAAATCGCAATTTCAATAGCACATCATACAGTTTGAACTGAATGCACCAATGCATTGTATATATATATATATTATATTATATTTAACACAACAGTATAATTGCAGCACAAGGCCTTAATAACCTTAATTACTGCTGTTTACAATGCTGATAATCAATAAAACATTTTAAAACCTGGAACTACACTCCTTCTGATCCTGTGTAGTTACTCTGGGCAACACCTACACCTCAGATGCCTTGGCTGGATTTTTCCCAGTGTGATTTTGTTAATAAGGAACGGGACTAAATTACCACCTTGTCTCGCTTATTGAATTTTAGTCCGTAACAACAGCTTATTTGTTAATATACAAGTTACACAAAACCTGCTACAAGGAACATAGCTAATTTTTTTGCATCAAGAGCAGAAAACCCCAAAGCAGTTAAAAAAAGCATGAATATTCGTATATAATGGAGAATCATTCCGGAGTAATAACGCATTTAAATAGAATTAATTAGGATTAGCATAGGAATAAATTCATAACACAGTGTTATGAAATCCCTATTTCACAAATAAGCGACTCATCTAAACGTGTCTCTTGCGTTTATGAAACAGCAACATAATTTTATTACACAGTCCCCTTTTTTATTTGACTGCAAAAGACATTTTCTGAATAATGCTTTTGCTAGCTTACAATCACCTCAGTGCATTTTCTCTTTTCTTATCTGACCTTGTGGTCTAGAAGAGCTTGTATGCATTAACAATGTGCAATAATGTGTTCGCAGCTTTTGACCTTACCAAGCAAATAAATTTACCTCCGACACCTTTATCTGAATTATATGGGCAGGAAATGGAAAGCACATAGCTTTCAGCAGTAGGTTTAAGCATAATAGAAAAAAAGTAAGCACTCTTTCTTTCCACTTTGCTCTCTGAGACCTTTGCTGTCATGCACACATTTGAAAGATAATCAAGGCTTTTGGAAGGCAGACTTCTAAATGTTTGTGAACCTAGGAAATGGTTTACATTCTGTGTACTTTTCACATGCTCCCAGTGATGTGGTAGCACCTCTGAAAACACTCATTTCCTACTGCATTTTGAAAAAGTCTAGTCAGGCTTCCTGTGGCTGTTTCAAGAGCACTGAAAAAACCTTTCTACATTAGACAAGTACAAGCAGCAAAAATGTAGTAAAGTAAAAGAAACATGACATTAAACCAACGGGTCAAACTGTACCATGAAAGCAAGCAGGCATTGAAAATATTGGCTCTTTTGCAATAAATAAATAAATAATAAATAAATAAATAAGACCTTTTTATATATGCCAGTATGTGGATACAATTCAATATTTTACAATGATGTACCCTCTCAGACTGCACATCTTTCCAAAAGATTATCAAAATTTGTTAATTTATTTTTACAAACCATTCTCTGCTACTCTTTTAAGAAATGAGAATTAATAACTACTATTTATAAGCTTAATGTAATCTGTAGGAGGCCACATTTCTTTGACCTCCTATTTGCTCCCACCATGTTTATACGGAACCTTAAAAAATCCATAACAGAAAAATAGCATGAATGTTGACATTATCAGTTGTTCATAAAAAATACAAACACACAATACCTTTAGCAATGCACCAATATCTCCTACAATTGGCAAGGCAGTCTGTAAAAAAAGTAAAAATGCTTTTTCATTTTCATATATTACAATATACAATATTAAAAAAAATTTACAATACAAATAAAAAGCAATTTCTTTTGTAAATATGAAAGCAATATAAACTAAAATCTGCAACACACTCAAAAACATTAGGATTGACTTACTGGTTTACCAGGAGGTCCAGGTTTGCCTTCACGACCTGGAGGCCCCTTTGTGTAAAAAATAAGACACACAATAAAGCATGGAGTAAAAAAAAGTAAATAGGGAGGAGTTAATTCATTTAGTACTTTCAATTACTGTTAAGAATAATTAATGACTTATTTTAAGTACAGCGCTCAAAACTGCGGGACAAATAACTCGAAATTTTTTTGTTAAATGATATTTAACAATTAAGTTCACACGAAATTTTTTTTGACATTGTGTAAACATATGGTAAAATCAAAATACACCTGGTTTCCAGGAGGACCTTGTAAACCTGGAAGTCCACGAGGACCCTGAAACAACAAAACAAAATACATTATGCAATTAATTTCATTGTTGTATTAAATTGAAAAGTAATATTTACTGTAAAATAGCAATAAACTAAAAGTAAGCAAATGCACCTCAATTCCTGGTTCACCCTTTGTTCCCATCAAGCCCTGTACATATATATATATAAAAAAAAAAGTTTGTGATGAATACTTCATATATTTTACAATCTCCCTTCAGGCATGTCTCCTTCATCTTACCAACTTAAACTGAGACACTTCAATGTCCATCACATGCTTCCTTTTAAACATTTAAAGCTAGCTGATTACTTTTTAGCTGCTGTCATGCAGCATCTGGGAAAGATTTTTTTATTTTATATTATATTTTACACTCAAACAGATCATTTTAAAACTTACTACGATATGAATTCTAATGAGTCTAGCTGGTGTTTTTGGATTAACATGCAGAACACAACCATCAGGAGATGAAATTGGGCTGTTACCAATAATTACCATGTCAATTAAATCCTACCCACCACTGTGAGTCTTAAAATGTGGTGTAAAGTCAAATTAGGATAAAAAAAAAAAATAATAAAAACGCTTTCGTGTATGCAGTTATATTTCTATGGTAACTGTGTTTGCTTTATTGCTTTTTCTTTTAGATTAATATTATTTTCACAAGCGTTCATATTATGGTTAGTAAGATTTTTGGACGTAAACTCTATGGTATTAATGTTATAAAATAATGTGGTTTATGAAACAGAACTTGGTATATAGAGGGACAGATAAAGGTGTAGATCTTAGGCTTGGTGGTGTTGGGTTGCTGATCTGTGATCAGTTTGTGCTGGCATTTCACCTCTTCATCCAGCTCATCATTAGTAGAGGGTGTGGCACTGAAATCATGCTGTTCCAGGGAGCCCTCTCAAATAAGTAGAGTCTGCAGTATCTGCCTCTTTTAGTAATGCTGCTCTAGTCAGTTATGCCGGAGTCACATGCTGCACTGTGTCAATCAAACTCTGGTTATTATTTAAATGATGTGCCGTATTAGCGCTAACTGCTTTTCTTGTTTGTTTCTTTTGAGGTGTTGCCAATTTTCTGAAGGTGTCGGTAGCTCTTCATCCATGGCTCTGCCGAAGCACTGCAGCTATGATTATTTCTGGATGGAACTTGGATTTTTATTGGACTGGCAGTTCTGCAGAATGCCCTCAACGGACTTTTCCAATTGTTGGAGTTTTATCAATTATTAAATATGGACACCTGATCACCACACAATCTGTACATGGCTGTCCTACACTGTTGATGCTGCCCAGCTGCTCAAGAGTCCCCCACTCAGCCTTAGTCCTTGCAAGGTTTCTTCCTTAAAAAAACATAACAGGGAGTTTTTTCATGGTACTATTGCTTTGGATTGCTCTTTGGGGGTTTAAAGGCTTAACACTGTAAAGCTGCTTTGTTACAATGCACGATTGTAAAAAGCACTCTATAAATAAAATTCTTAAACTAGAGAAAAAGATAGAGGAAGAATACAAAAATTTATCTGCTACATGATAACAATAACACAAACCACTCACAGGAGGGCCAGTAATTCCAACACCTGGTTCTCCTTTCTCTCCTGTCTCTCCCGGAAGCCCAGGGATCCCCCTTTCACCCTATTAATGAATAAAAAGGAAAATAACTAAGACTTAAATAAAATATTTTAATGTTACCTTTTTCACAATGGAGTTCCATTTATTTCAATTAGGTAAAACTCTTAAAAAACTCTTTACTGCAAATCAACATTCAATTAAATATTTGCAATGAATAAATAATAAATAGTAATAAATATTATTCAATATAAATTATGTGCCTGATGTTTATATGTCTTGTTAATACTAATAACAATTTGATTAAAAAAAAAAACATTTTAACAAAGTGTAAATTTTGCAAATTCATATATGAATAATCACAAAAATAGATGCCAACTCATACTCACCTTTGGGCCACGTGAACCTCTTGGCCCAGAAACTAAACTCCCCTTTTAAAAGGGAAGTAAAAAAAAAAAAATAATAAATAAGGGGCAGATTAATCAGTAAACATAATTCATAAAGATAAATTTGCATCAATTAAAATAGTTAGCATATAACTAAATGTATAAACCTAGAATTACATGAAAAGAAACATTAGATTTACCTACACAACACATAAATTTAGAACAGACTTACCGTTTCACCAAGTAATTCACCTCCAGGTTCTCCAGGTTCACCCTTGGCACCAGGTGGACCCTGAGGCCCTGACACACTGCTTGGATCCCCCTACAAACACACAAATACATTTGTAGTTCTATAATTAATTGCACAATACAAACTCTAGTAACAGATTTTAGAATTAGTCACAGAGCAACATTATGCTAAAAAGTCACCTTTAGTGGGTGAATAATTAATATTGGAAAATAAAATATTTTTGAAAGTGTCACCAATTCTGAATATTATATTATTGAAATTTGAGAATATGATAAATAAATAGGTTTAAAATGTAAAAATTAGAGGTATTTTGTTTGATTTTAGAAAATATATCAGAAAACAGGTAATACCTTCTCTCCTTTGGGCCCCTCTTTTCCTGGGGGTCCTGGAGCCCCTGCAGAGCCCTAAAAATGGACATAGAATGACCCCATTAATTTCCTTGTCTGTTTAGTTCTTAACAGCTTAAATACAAAAGGTGCACTTGACATATTTTTTTTTTTACTTCTTTGACTGACTTACATTTAGTCATTTAGACTAAATAGACTTAAATCAGCATCAGCATTCTATCAAACTCTCTCTCTATATATATATAGGTCAATAGCAGTAACTGATTTAGATGCACTTGCCTTTTCACCAGGGGATCCAGAGGGTCCAACAGAGCCTAGTAAGCCCTGATTGCCCTGATGATAGCAATAAATTACAAGCGTTACATCATGAAAATTTCAAAATCAACCAATAAACCAATAAAAATGGGTTACATATTTACATTATTTGGTACAAATCCCTTATTTCTACAGTTGTAAGCATGCCAGCTCAGTAACAAGTGCAGTTAATTACACATACCATTGTCCATGAAACATTAAATATTGAGAGTTTATAAAAAATTGTCCTTGGTCACACCTTGATCAACTGAGGTTATTGTAAGTTCCATCAAGATTACGCATACATAATGTGGCAGACAAAAACAGTATACTCTAACTAATAAAATTCTTTGAGAAAATGTGTCATGTCAAAAAAGCAAGCTAGCATGTAACTATGCTACATGATCAGTCAACCACTGATATCTCATAATTTTAAAAGTATACATACTATTCTAACAGGAAGCAGAAACTAATTTGTGTAATATTATCAACATTATTGTTGATTATTAATATTAACATACTTGGGGTCTAGTCTTCCCTATTGTTTACAAATTGTCCTTACTGTGCAGTCGGTCTAATAAATTAATACCTAATTTTGTCCATCCTCATTACTCCCAATTAAAATGGCAGCATCTTCAATTTTACTACTTCCATCTCCTTTTCATGCCTTTTGTTCAGTACCATCTCTAACATGCACAGCATTGCATGTCTTACTACTGTCCTGTAAACAATTTTTTACAGTTTGGCAGATATTATCAATCACATATCTCTAGTACAACTCTATGCATTAAACACCACGCTGCTTACGCTCTCTTCTTTACCTCAACACCACATTTTCCATAACTTTGTACACTTGACCCCAGGCATTTAAATCCTCCACTTTGAGCCCAATTAACCTTTTTTGCCATCCTCCCTCTCATTCCCATGTACTGTTTTACTCCTACTAACCCTCATTCCCTTTCTCTCCAGTGCATCCCTCCATCTTTCCAGGCTGTATCAACCTGCTCCCTGCTCTCACAATGTTATCTGTAAACATCAAATTCCATGGAGACTCCTGCCTAACCTTATCGGTCAGCCTGTCCATGACCATGTTCACAACATTGTGAATTAAAAGGTTAAAAAAAAGAACCAACCACCCTATATAGTCTAGTTTGAATGATAAAACAATATTATTGTAGGTTCAGCTTTTTAACTTTTAGATTATTTAATTGGTTATATGTATTTTAGTACAATTCTGTGCATACAAGTCCAGTCTAAAAATAAATAATTCAAAAACTGATACACTGTACCAGTAAAACGTTGGGACACACCTCCTTTTGACTCCACATATTGTCTATTTCATCAATTTCACTTACTGTAAAGACAAACTTTGTAGTTCTGCAATTTCATAAACGAAAACCTGAACCAGAGCATTCAGACATGTGTGTGTGTGTGTGTATATATATATATATATATATATATATATATATATATATATATATATATATATATATATATATATATATATATATATATATACAGTCTGAATGCTCTGGTTCAGGTTTTCATTTATGGATTCATCTTTCTTTACACTCTGTTCATACCTTGACCCTTGCCATTAACCAAGACAATTTTCTGAGATACTGCTGCAATAAAAAACTCCTTTTCCAGGATTTGACTGTCACCACAAAACATTAGTAAACTTATATAATTTTATTTGGTGGCAGTATTAAGAAAATTATACACATATAAAACCAAAAATCTTACACAATAACATAGATTGCCCATCAAGTTGTGTCATGCAACTCATTTTGCGAAAAAGCAGTATGGGGATGAAATGTGTTCTCCTTATTCCCATTATATGCCTCTACTAACCTCATGGTTTTGCAAATGCTTTACAGTTACAGGAAATCAATGGCATTATAAAACCATTATGCATAAATGTACTCAAACTATAACTACCAGTGTAATAATTCAATCGTGTGCCCAAAAGATGGCCCTTTTTGACTGCTATGAGGTTCTTTTTAGTACTTCTTTTCTATTTCCAATTGATCTACATTCATCATTTTAACATACTTTCTTTATTAAGAACACCTACTGTGCTCTGCTCTGCTCGTCAGTAGTAAGGACATTGAACAGTCTACAATCAATTATATAAAAAATGCTTTTAAATGATTTGGTACACAAAAAAAATTTATAAACAAATAAACAGAATCAGTTATAGCAGCATTATATGTAAGGTAAAACATTTCTAAATGTGGTAAACTGTTTATTTACTGTATCACTTTATTGATTACATTTTATTTGTGATTTTATAAGGTTAAAAATAGTGAAATATTAACCATGCACACTAAAAGTAAATGAAAATAAAATATTGGCAGTATCTGAGGTCATTTAAGCAAAATTTGTTACGTTTTTATTACATAATTTGTTAAGTTTTTAAAAAAATATCAGTGCTTGGGAATCAAGTTTTACATATAGAAATTAGTGCTATGTTGGTGTTGTGTAATTATAAACTTAAAGCCTGACTGCTCACAAACAAAGCTCGTTTTGTGATTCTACTGACTACCTGTAAGGAACAATAGACACATAAATGCTATTTTAAAAGTGCTTAAAAATGCACTGTGGTATTAGTGTGTAAGGGCTATGTTCTACAATTAATTAAAATAATGAGACCAGCGTTCAGAAATAAGATGTTGCATTTGTTTGTAGCTTAATGTGGAATAAATATAACCAGCATAAGATAAAAAGCAGGATTAAAGGGAATAAACTACTGAACTAACAGCCTAAAGATCAAAAGCAGACAAACATGTTTGGTCAAGTTAAAATGCATTTATTTCTTTGTGAGTCATGGTGAATGACAAATAAGTTTAATCATGCTATTATAAATGAGTTTCTTATAGCTCTGAACATAGTGGACTGATTTGGTCTCCATTTGCAAGGTTTCATCAAGTGGTATGAACCAGCTTGATATAGTCTTGTTATTTAAAAAGTTTAAAAAGAGAAACCTGTATTAAGCACAAATCCCGACTATTAATGAGTTCTCAGTTCGGTAAGACCATAATTCTCTGTGCTCCCAAGTACAGTTCTTTTCTGCCAGACAGGTAGTAAATGTTCCCTTTCTAATTTAAATAACTCAAGGAGATTAATATTTTCCTAAACAGTCTATCTCATCCGTATCTACCTGCAATGCCAGACAATTATCTATCACATGATGAATGCACAACTATCGCTCTAAAATAGAAATCTATCTGTGTCTAAAAAAGGCTATAGTTTCATGGTCTAAAGGCTTATCAAGAACTTATGCAAGATGAACATAATTATTTTTCTGTAATGCACAGTTCAAATCAAGCGTATCAACTATATTAGTCCAGTCCTGACGTACAATGTGTCTAATACAATGACCTGCACTGCGGCAATGAGCAAGTCTTGTACTTGAGTAAGATACAGTATGTTATAATTAAGCCCATTTCAGTGAAGGCCTAGAAAGTCTTGGGCTGGCCCATGGCCAAACTGTCACTACTAATCCAGGGATATGTCTATTAGCTCCTGTGCAACGTTTGGCTTTTGGTCAGTTCATGCTGTGGTCTTTTCTTGGATGCAGTCCAGCAATCTGTATGCACTAGTCTTCAAAAGTTTGGGGTTACACAAATATGTCCATGCTTTTTAATGCCGTAGACATTGTTCCTACTATAAGTGTGTCCATGTAAAGCCCTTAACATTTTATCTGAGATATGTCATATAAGAAGTTGTTTCAGGTTGTGAACACCTTTTTCCTAGTCACCCTTTCATTTTCTCTATATGAATCCATAATTCAAGTCAAGTTAATGTATAAAGCTATTGAAACAGTTTATGCACAGATAAATCAATTGTGTAATGCTATTTCAGTGTGCACTGTTGAAAAACCTGTGCTTTTATAAAGAATTAAGCACACTGTGTGTACCAACAACTTTAAAAAAAACACTTGCCTTGATAATTTTTAACTTGCAACCGTTAAGCAAAACGCAATACCATGTTTTTTTTCATAATTCCCTCACCAAATACATCAACACTGTAATGCTAATAGCAATCATAAGGCATCTCTAAGTTTTCTCAAGGCAGAGCTGCACAATTTAAAGGGCAGAAGAAAAATATTAGTCTGTATCCTAGCTACAATTCTAAGTGTTTTCACAAAACACTAATTGTTGTGCTACCTGCAGCCAACTTTGGCCCTAAGAATTCTCAAGCTGTATCTTTTGAAGTATTAAAGAAACTGAAAATAAATCTGGTTAATGTATTTATTTCAGAATTATAGAATATCGACATACAATTTTATATTATTATTATAATTTAATACCTGTACTGTGATGGCCTTGACCAACAGGGGACTAAAACAAACTAACAAAAAAAACCCAGATATACTATAGTCTGTACTAAGTCAATCTATATGTTAAGTGGAGAAATAGACAATGGAGCAAAAAGGTGTGTTCAAACTTTTGAGTGGTACTGTATATTCAAATTGCTTTTGATGATGAACATGAACAGTCCAACAACTAATAAATTGTCAAAGCAGCTTACCTTAATTCCAGCACCTTCAGAAGATCCAGTAGGGCCCTGTAGTTGTAACAGGTATTTTAGTAAAACATCAGTTTAACATCAATTCTATAATTATTTAATAGCATAATCAAATGTTATTGTAAGACAATAAGAATTCCTTTAGGATAACACTTTTAGAAGAGCAAACTCAGTATACAAATTAGTTGGCTTTTGAAAAAACTGACAAATTATGTTACAGCCATCAAAAGACATACATTTCAAAACAGTATGGAGTTTTTGTCTTAGTACACTATAGTTTTAGTGTTTTAGGTTTATTGCATATGAAAAACATATAGAAATTGGTTTGCAAACAGCTTTAAAATTGTTGCAATTGTCAAAAGGACATTCTGAATCAGGAATTTTTGCCTAAAACACTATTATTACACAGATGATAATTATTTTAAGGTGGCAGCCATTATAAAATTAAACTAACATTGTTGTCATGTGGAAGCGCTCACTCATAATTGCAGGAACTGCTGAAAAATGAGTCATTTGACATGTTGCTTAAGTATGTCTGTGAACTGATAAGGGCAATTGGAGTTTCATATGACTGCATGCCACATGGGGTATATTATTTGAATGGAAAATCAAGGAAACAGGTCTAAAAAGCTGACCCTAAAACACCTCAAGCAATGACAAATGACTCATAAATGCCATCTTTTAAAGAAAGTAAGCAAGGTTGGCATATGCCGTGGGTATTGTCAGAATGCTGCCATTTAACAAATGTCACAGTCCCAAACTCATCTGGTTCTCTCAATACTTTGAGGTAAATAACAAAGATGACATTATTATGTTTTGATGTCATACAGTTCCTTCTAAAAGTATACAGAACTGCATGGCCAATTTATCCATTTTTGTTCTACGCTTCATCTTCTGCGATCAAAAGATGAATATAATTAAAGAGTTTCAAGTTTTAGCTTTTAGTGCTGGTATTAACAGCTATATTTGACAAACAACAAAGAACACAGCACATTTTGTATCAGACCATTTATCAGCAATTAGTGTTAGAAAGCTAACAAAAAATACCGGGATAAGCTACAAAAGTTCAAAAAGGTTTTATGAAACTTGACTAAATAGTACTTTCTTACTGCTAAAGGGTTTGTAACTTGTCCTTCATCTCTATATTTCTGCTCTTCCTAAAATGGTGAATTATACTATATTACTATAGTTTTACTCCTGTTAAAAACTGCTCAGGCCAGATGGGTCCTCTACTGAGCCTTGGTCATCACAAGGATATTATAAAAACAAATGCTAGGGTCTTGCTACTGTCACTTCAGCCTATTCTTTGAAAGTTCGGACAACAACAAAATGGTAGTACCGCACTAAGAACTTTTACCATTATAAAATATACTGTATGAACTTGGAACTTGTTAATTTCATCCCTGTTGTTTGAAGTGTATTGGTGATATTACCAGTGTTTTGGGAGCTTTTTTTAAATAGTCTATCAGTTGTTTTTCCTTGACCAAGTCTTAATAAAACCAAATATCCTACAGCTTTATTCAGAGAACATTCAGTATAATACACCAGGTAACAAGAACACAGTCTACAAATTGGGTGGTCTGAAACAAAACGTGTTAAGTGCTTAAATATAAATATAAATATATATATATATATATATATATATATATATATATATATATATATATATATATATATATATATATATATATATATAATTTTTTACTCTATTAATTACATACAGATTAAAATAACACCAAACTTTTAGCACATTATCTGAGGTAATTTGATTTTCAGTATTAAAGGTAAAATGATTAATATGCCTTAATGTTTCAACACTTGTATGAAAATCTCTACTTAACTAGTGAATTGGGATATATCATAAAATTACATTATGAGAATACTTCTCAGCAGATATTTCACTTCAAGTTTATTAAATGGTATATTTCTTAAGAACAGCCTACATAAAACATAACTTGCCTACAGGAAAATACAGGTTATAAAAATACATGGACAATTTGTTTAAACATGAATTTACCACACTAACTATCAATTGTGATTTTAAATTAAGCCATTAATAAACTTTGCAAAACACTATTTTGCTTACTATTGTAAATATGCAAAAGGCCTATGATGATGTATTAGTCTAATACAAGATGTAATCAAAATAATTAAAAATACTTTCATTCATTCATTATCTTCCTATATTAGGGTCGCAGGGGAGGTTCCCCATGCCCATCCAGGGGAGAACATTTTGGGCACTGGTCAGATACACCCAGGACAGGGCGCCAATCTATCGCTGGCCACACACTCACACACACGCACGCAAACACACTCTATATGGGGCAATTTGGAGAACCCAATCGACCTGATCCATGTTTTTGGACTGTGGGAGGAAAACAGAGAACCCGGAGGAAACCCACGCGGACACGGGGAGAACATGGAAATTCTACCCAGATGGGGATTCGAACCGGGAATCCCTAGTGCTGAGAGGCGAACGTGCTAACCACCGTGCCGCCTAAAATTACTTTATTCATTAATCAATCAACCTTAATAATTAATTATTATTATGGTTATTTATATAAAACACTTACATTTGTATGATTACATGTTATAAGTCTTCTACTTAATTATAATAGTGAACAGAGTAAAATCTCTTACTGGTGGTCCTGGTAGCCCAGGCACTCCTGGCTGTCCACGTCGACCCTGTGTGAAATTGAAATAGAAAACAAAGCTTAAAGCTGGTCCTTTATTTATCAGCCCATACTGTTAACAGAATTTGCACTGAGAAAATTCATACACCCAAGGTAAGAAAAAGCATACTTGACCAACTACAGTGCTGTTTTACAAACAATTGTAACAAATATAACTTTGTTATTATTATAGTAGCTTCTGTAATCATATTTTACATTCCTTATTGAAGCTGCTCGAAATTTAAGACAGTGGTATGTATCTAAAAGCACTCCAAAAACATTGCTTACCTTTTCAAAATCCTACCACTGTACAAAAATTTCAGCAAATTTTTTTTGCCTCCCATCTTATTGCCTATTCTCTTTTTACTTATTAGCTTTGCTTTGTATTTCTCAACACTATTTTCATAAAGTAATAGCATTTGAAATGAAATTTAACAGACCAGCCTTGTCTCTATATGGTGTGTTTGTATAGAACCATGATCTCTCCTAGTTTAATGCCAGATAATAGAGTGGAAAGGAGGCACAAAGCACTATGCTGTTGAGGTCATTCGGATCTTCATTTACATTCTAAGAACTCTGTGTGTTGGTCCTGAAAGAAAACGGGCAGGACACAAAGAGCTTTTAATCACAGTCTGTGTGAATGTGCAGTCAGTGAGACAAGGTAAACCAGCACATCTAAAAAGACAGGGACAACAGTCAGATGCAGGAGGCAATGCAGTCAAATGTGAAATATTTAATCAGATTTGTTTGTTTTTAGCCTTTATTGATGGTGTTTGTTTTAAAATGCCAGGAAAATAAGAGGTTCAAAGTCCTACAAAGCTTTATTAAGGCAAAAATCTAAAAATAACAGAAAAAAGTACACTTACCAGTCAATATATTAAGTGCACCTCCTTGCTTCTATAAATATAGTCCATTTTATCAATGCTATTTACTATGTGCACTTTCTACAGACATGCTGTTAAAACTATGTGGGCATGTTGGACCCAAACACATGAGACAGAACCACAAAAGACAATAAAACATTTAAAAAGTTAATTTCTGCATGATTTAATAAATAAAATAAATGAAAATTGTTTTAAGCTACTGGGAAACTGCTATTATTTTTAAAGCTTTAAACACTTACTGTACTAAAAGGATAATTGATAAAGTAACCTCTGATCATGTTCTGTAATCAATCTGATTTAAATCAGGTTGATTTGTAACATTACATTTAATATTTGCACAATCTTTTCAGCTTAGCTGCATGGGGAACAAAAACATATTCACACACCCACAGGCAATGATGCCTTTAATGTCTTTAGTACAGTTTCCATAGTGATTGAGACATGATTCCTCTACAAGTCACATTTTCCCCCCATCTTTGCTATACTATACTACCTATACTATTCTATCATATATATATATATATATATATATATATATATATATATATATATATATATATATATATATATATATATATATATATATATATATAGGATTCCTTTTTAAACATGTTTTATTCTTATAGCCACTTGTTAAATCCTCTATACCAATATACTTCATATCTCTTGGATAAATAAGAAATGTGACCACAATACAGTGACCAGCCCTGACAGGAAGTGTGCAGTGTCTGATCTCTGTAGCTACAGAATCAGTCTGTTGGCAGTGGGTCTTTTATGACAAATGATAATTTTCATAGTCTCAGGGCACACTGAACAACCAGCTCACAGGAGATTGAATTGGCCTTCTGTACATATCAAAGTGACCCACTGGACATATCAAAGTCATGACTGAATGTACCACCACAAAGACTACAAATGAACCAGCATTTAACAAAGAATTACTTCAAATCTTTAAGCATTAACAACTCCAAGGTGGTCAACTGTTATCTTTTGCTGGCTGAATGCCCTGCTGCCCTTTCATGTAAGCTTCTTTGGGCACCCCACATCCTTTTAAATGAAAAAAAAGTCATATTATAAAAGTCATAGTCGTTCAATAATTTTACAAAAACTGCCTTTTTATGAATACCAAACTTCTTCTATGAATTTTAAAAGCTTTCATGTATGTTCTTTATCCCAAATAAAGAAAGGATACACAACAATAACATTCATGTGTGTGACAAAAGTATATGAATCTTATTTTAGCAGGATATTTTATGTACAACATTTTCACGTGAAAGTCTATTTTTGTATGAAAAGGAACGATTGCTAAAACCCATTAGGCTGTCATCAGGCTTGAAAATGTTCTGATTACTTCACTTAAACTTATCTCTAAAAACCTTGGAAACCAACTATTGAAAATTCATGAACATTGTTAACCCAGGTCTTGTTAACCAATGAAAAACACTCACATCAGCCAGATGTGTACAACTCAAATTCCACAAAAAAAGACAACTTGAAGGCAACTTAAGGTCCCTCTAACATTAATACATTTTATTGTTGTTAAGGTCACAATCATTAGAACAATGAACAACAAGGATTTGGATGGCACTGCTGCAAAGATAAAGCCATTGTTCTCTAAAGGGAAAATTGCTCTAGAGTTCACTAAAGACAGGTGATGGAAAAAGCTGGCTGTGGATAAACACATCCAGAATATAAAGAATAGATACTGCATTTCAGCATTCAATCTGTGAAACATAGTGGCTGTAGGATAATAATTAAAAAAAAAAATTATCAAAGATGTACTGATGAATTCTTAATAATACCAGTGAATTATGACAAAAAAATAAATGAAGGCCATCTTTCTGTAAAATGAATTTTATAACAAAATGGGCTGTGTAGAATCTCTAAACACTGCACACAAACATGTACGTATAAAATAATTGTTAAAATCAAATAAATAAAGTCATTGCATCATAATGAACTCAATATCCTGACCTCAGTCCAATAGATCAATTGTGAAAGGAAACAAATCACACCCCAAAGCTAAAGCTGATTTCTCTAAGGTGATGTGCAAGACTGCTCAATAGTTATTGAAAACATTTAGCTGCAGTTATTACAATGAAAGGGGTAACCCCAGATACTAAAATCAAAGGATTATATCCATTATTCATTCAATATAGCAACAATCTTGCATAATAAAATTTTTATTGTTTAATTGGATCCTTTTTTCTATCTATTTTTAGGTTTTAGGGCATATTTATGCATGATATAGTAAAAAGCCACTTCTAATGTTACTTTGCCAAAAAGCACAATACCTGTGTTCCACATTAGACTTTCGTCAAACACAATCACAGTGACAGGTACACAGAATACTGACAAAATAGGCTTGTAGACTTGTTTAATAACAAGCTTATTAACAAGTCAACGTTCGCTGAACAATAGTATCTCTTATAAATTACTGCTATCAGTCAATACATACACACACACACAGTAATCCAATTTTTTGAAGTATGTATACATTTTAATAAATTTTAATTATAGAATTTTATTTAATTACATTTTACATGGGGTGGCACGGTGGCTTAGTGGTTAGCACGTATTCCCGGTTCGAATCCCCATCTGGGTGGAGTTTCCATGTTCTCCACGTGTCCGTGTGGGTTTCCTCCGGGTTCTCCGGTTTCCTCCCACAGTCCAAAAACATGGATCAAGTCAATTGAATTCTCAAAATTGCCCCATATAGAGTGTGTCTGTGTGAGTGAGTGTGTGCCCAGCGATGGATTGGCGCCCTGTCCTGAGTCTATCTGCCCAGCTCCCGAAACGTTCTCCCGTGGATGGGCATGGGGAACCCCACCGCGACCCTAATAGAGGAATGAATGAATACATTTTACATGCACATTGTTGGATTTCCCTACATTGTAGGGCCAATTGTAAAATATCCACTTTTAAGTAAAAAGGCATTTATCATAAAAAAAAAGTTTCATCCATAACAAAAGAGTTGATGTTCCATTATGCCAAAACCATTCCAGGTTAATCACTTCATGCATTTGAGATTTCACAATGAACTAAGTTTGGTTAAAAGTTTTAGACAATTTAAACCAATCATTCAGCTTGCACACAGTGGGAATAGTCTTGCAGAGCCTACAATTGCCAAGTATAAACTGAAGCTGCCTGCCAAAGGCAAAGGTAATGTCCTTTTCTCTAACAGCATGGAGGACAGCATTACTATGATGGTCGGTGCAAAGGACTCCACAAGATATGACATGCACCAAGGACAGCATCATGCTGAAAACCACAGCTTTTGCCATTTTAATAGCCTGCAGTATATATTTTGCTACAAATGACCTAGTTTTACTGATTAGCAGGCATTGTGAGTTTGCTAATCCCCGTACATTCACAGACTTGGTGAAGTATAAGATCTCTGATTTGCTAACATACATCCCCCACCCTGCCAAATGTAGTCAGAGCTTTTGTCGACTGACTGGCACACCTTTGCTGCAGTTTCAGCACCCCAAACCAAAGAGCCCTAACCATTGTGACTTTTGATCCCAAGCAATCATGCATAAAATTCTGAGAGGAACTAATCTGCAGATACTGCTTTACTTTAATGGTTTTACAAGCAATACTCACAGACAGTTACCTTATTGCTTGAATAGATTTATTTATTTTGATAACCATTTTAGATTGACTGGAGTCATTTTGTAAATAGTTGCATATTCATAGTAAATAAAACAATAATGAAAAATCTAAAGATTGTTGACTTCTGAACAATACCTTTTGTGTTACACATTTGGTTTCAATGCACCAAACACAGAAGCAGGTGAAAGGAGGAAATTTAGTCAGTAATCCAGCCTCAGCATCAGATTTATTCATGAAAATCATTACTTGCTCCTATATTGAAATGAAGTAAATAATTTGGGCTTATATCATGGTAATTCTAATTGGTGTTTTAATTTAATAAGGGTTAAGGTTTTGGGTTAGCATGGCACTTTAGTCCCGGTAAAATTCCATTCATCTTTACCCAAATACACGATCAGTCATAAACATATTAATTAGGCTGGTTAATTTACATAATTCAGCTAATGACTGCGGTTTTTCAACAACATTTTAGAGTGAACCTATGGGCAGCTGTGCTTGAAGAAAAGCATTTTCTGATATCAGACACTGATACTTGAAATGAGAAACCAAAGGTGTCCATTTTATTTAATGCCAAGACTTCCATCATACCCTGATTTTAATCACAGATACATTGTCACGATGCAACCATAGAGTCTTAACCCAGATGGTGTCATAAAGCTCAAAGGCTCATAACCTAAAATGTTTTAATATGTGCTGTCATTAGTGTAACCCAGCAAGTGTGCTATTGATAGATGTGTGTTTAATAAAAAAAATCCACATACTAAAGTCAATTGAACTTTTATTTTTGGACACTAGGTGGAGAACTGGTTCTACATTTGATATTGACTTAATGCCTGAACGATAATACAATAAAACAGCATAAAAAGATCCAGTCTATAAAAATATTAAAAAACAGGATTGCAAATCTTATAATGACATGTAGTGAGAAATGTGGTCAGTTTACCAAAATAGATTTCTCCTATATCAGGACCTCAGATAACATTTAAAGGGATAAAGTGATTTATTTTGCTCACGGAGGAATTTGTCCTCCACATTTAACCCATCCGTGCACTGAAACACACACATATACACACACTGGTGAAGTGAGCACACGTGCCCGGAGTGGTGGGCAGCCTTGAATACGGCCCCCAGGGATCAATTGGGGTCAGGTGCCTTGCCCAAGGACACTTCAGCCATAGTACTTGGTGGGACCAGGAATCAAACCGGAGCCCTTCATGCCATAACTGAACTACAAGCCCATGACTGCCCATGCTCATTTCAGGTGTGATGCCTGTTACAAAAGTTTTTTTTGTTTTTTTTTTACAAAGAGAATACATAGCCTCTTTCCCCATCATATGACTGTAGACACACACACATATACACACTTCAAGGTCATTCTATCTCGATTCCACAAGTGTAAAAAAAATCAAGAACCTAGTCATGCATTTTGAGCAATTTTATGCTTCCAAGTATGTGCTAACAGTTTGGAGGCCCTTTTTAGCATGACTGTGCACCAATGCACAAAGAAAAATCCATAAAGGAATGTTTGTGTGAATATGGAGTAAAAGAACTTGAATGGCCTACACAAAGTCACTGTGCCACCTTAGTAGAACTTTTTTCTTTTTTTGGGGGGTGGGGTGTACATGGAAATTTACAGTATAAAATGGCTTGTAATGCTGGCAAATATTTTTCAGTTAATATTTTTTGAGTTTGTAGTTATTTTAATCTGTATTGAGTGCATGCCCATATTGCTTTATTCTATATTAAATAAACCTTATTAACCTATTAAAATAAAAAAGGACAAAGATGAAAGTATATTGATACTCGCCCAGGAATAAAAAGAATATAACACAGGAAGAAGAAGGAAAATAAAAGGAGGCTATAAAAATACAAGCTCATCAGAACCCTACTCAAGGACAAACAGCTGGGAACAATAAGGGGAACAAACGAGAGGAGTGAAATTCTGGCAGTTATTAATATATGTATACATTTAGTGTACGAGTTGTGTGAGTTTGTCCTTCCTTTGTCTACATTATCCTGAGTGCGCAAGTTGAGAGTGTAGGGGTGTAAAGTCAATGAAGTGTAGTGTTCTCCTAACTTAAGTTGCACTGAAATACGTTCAGACTACAATGTCATTCCACCATAAACTCAGTTAAAGCAGATGACAACACTTAGTAGTACAAAAAGAGGTCATACACAAACATCCATCCATCCATTATCTTCGCGGGGTCGCAGGGGGGGTTCCCCATGCCCATCCAGGGGAGAACGTTTCGGGCGCTGGGCAAATACACCCAGGACAGGACGCCAACCCATCACTGACTCACACAGACACACACACAAATACACTCTCTATATGGGGCAATTTGGAGAATTCAATTAACCTTGATCCATGTTTTTGGACTGTGGGAGAACCCAAAGGAAACCCACGCGGACTCAGTGAGAACATGGAAACTCCACCCAGATTGGAATTCGAACCGGGAATCCCTAGTGCTGAGAGGCGAACGTGCTAACCACTCAGCCACCGTGCCGCCCCATACACAAACATGATTTAGCAATTTTACTATAAGAATGGTAGAAGGTTCTGTTGTAATTTCCCATGCTATAGGAACACTGTGAACAATTTCCCACTAAATTCTGCATTTAATAATGAAAAAAAAGTCATATTCTGCTGTTGTACCGAAGAACGTACTGCTAACTGCTTAATGTTCACTGCAGTCAGTAAGATAATAATTAAATTGCTTGCCATTACATGTGTAACAGCAATATTCACCCTGCTCTCTCTTTCTCTATCTATCTATTATTAATCATTTAGTTATATTGTGGTGTCTACAACTTCAAACTGACTAAAAAAATCAGTAATTGTTGTTTTACATACGTAAACACTTTGTGTTTTTCATGTTACTTTCACTTTGTCCTATATTATATTATAATATGAACACCTTCATTTTCTTTCCCTGTTGACAGTTTGCCAGTGTGTTGGTTTTTAGCTTGTTGTTGAAGGTTGTTCCATACATGTGTTATTCAGGCAATGGCTCTGCAGGTCAAGGTTAGATCATAAGCTTCATTAATACATGCCCTCAGGCACATGTTAAAGAGGACAAGCTACATAAATCTTGCTGATAACTTAAGGCTTGTTGGTTTGAAGACACTCTTTTAGGTTTCTCACATGGCAAGCTGTACATTTATGTTAAAATATAAACACTAACAATTAAACACTGTAGTATATCTGTTTTACTTTTATTTTTTGTTTTCTATTGGTCAGGGCCATCATAGAACAGGTATAATTTGGGTGGTGTATTGTTTATTTTCATTTATGCAGTGACACTGATGTGGTGAGGGGGTTTTAGTGCAGCAGTGCTGCTGTAGTTTGATTTAAACACCTCGTGACACTGCTAAGGTAGAAATAATGCACCAACCAAATAATACCTGCTCTGTGGTGCTACTAATGGGGTCCTGACCAAAAGAAAATAGAGTAAAGGGGACTAAGACATTATGTACTCTAGTCCACAAACGTATTGACTCCAGTCTTTAATTGTAGAACTACAAAGTCCATCTTTACGGTAAGTGTAAATGATTCAATGGACAATAAGGGGAGCAAAAAGAGTAATGTATTTCTAGTCTATTTAATAAGCAGTATAGCAGATATTTCTTATTAATTCAATTCACTATAAAATGACTAGTCAGACTCCTTAGTCTGCACACTAGCATTGTAATCAGTTATAATTTGCCTTGATGTTCACCGCTGTTTGCCAGAACAGTTCTTCATGTTCTGACCCCTCCTCCTTTGACCCTTCCTTCTTCCTCCTCCTTTGACCCCTTGCATAAATGAGTTGTTTATACTCACATGCTTCCATTTCATTTTGCTCAAACAATTCTCTTAACACACTTGACACCACTGCTTAAAAAATGCCACCTGCTTCCAAATATGCTCATACCTTTTTAATACACAACCCTTATTGAACATATGCATGCCTTTTTAACATTAAGCAGTAATTATTTAGGTAAAGTTTCTAACCTATTTTCTCACAGCTCTAACGTAATCTGTATTTATCTGCACATTTCTGTGCCTAGAGATAACTTAATTTCAAAGACGTCCAGTTGTTGCATAAAATACCAGCAATTAACATTTCCCCAAGGCCTCTGGCATAGATGGATAAAAAGAAACAGCTTTAACTGAACAGCATGTGGGCTTTCAGAAAACCTAGTCTGTGCTATATCTTAAGTAGTGTATTTTCCTTTCCAGTTACAAACTGCCATTATGCCACCAAGCTCCCATGCACTGCCAGAAACTCCAGGTATTTAAAACCAACATTTTTACAATCGGGGCGCAATATAGAGATTTACTGTGCATCAAAATTGCTATAAATTTGGACAATATTCTAATCTAATCTAGCAAAATCTGTCTTTTAAATGCAAGTGTAATGACAAGAGATTTAACTTGGACAGCCTGGTATATTTAAACAGATCCTAAAGGAAGTATGGCAGGACAAAACAGTGATAGGAAAAAAAAAGGTTAACCAGCTTTCTATTTTTGCTCCTTACTCTGTTTGGGGAGAAATATGAATCTTATTCTCAAAGGAAACACCAGCAGTAACATAAGGCATAGTCTTTACACGATCTCATTAATGAGAATGATGGTGTTGCAGACCAGGAGGTCTATACTTAAGACACATGTCGTCAGTGCACCAGTACACACAGGCAGCTGCAGGGGCATAGTTGTGTCACTCGACACAGCCAAGAACACACCATTGTAAACATAAGCATTGGAATAGCCATATACAATTACAAGTCTCGTTTAAAGACACAACACATGCTTTTAACTTTTTAACACTTACAGTGACAGGAGAGCCACTACTTTGGTGGTAAAATGGCAATAAAGTAAAACATTACCTTCCCCTAATCCCAAGACTCATTTTCCCAGCTGTTGTGTTTAATGAAAGACGGAAATCTTGTTTTCCGATGTTTTAATCTTTTGAGTCAGAATTTTAGTTTTCAACAAATATACTGTAATGTCAAACACTACCACAGTGGTTCCCATCAATTATGTAATCAGCATAAATTAATCTCTTGGATATCATTAATAGACATTTGGTTATTACGGACTACTTATCCCCAACAGCTGTGCACTTTTTCTTTTTTTTACAGGAAGAGATCCTGGCAAAACAATGGTTAACTTGCCTCCACAGACATATACTGCTACTGTAAGAACCTTGCTAAGAAGCCCAGCGATGGCAAATTTACATATGTTTTATACTGTACAATCTACCAGATCTCCTCAGGTAGTTGTGGCTTAATGTAAACATGAAAGTAACCCATTTGATCATATATAAAACTAAACCTTTATCAGCTTTGATTACATCAGACATTCACAGTGAAAGGCTTCAACACATCACATTAAGTTCCACCAAAAGAGACTTCTTAAACTGACAGTTTACCAAATTACTTTAAAGTTTAATTGCTCCTTAGAAAAGTTTTTAAACAAAATTCCTGCAACTATCCAGCTATCTCCTTTGTTGTTTCCTTAGGTTGCTGCATGCCAATAATATAACTCTTCTAAAACACATGAACATTTTTTTTGCCACCACAGGGTGTGTATTCTGACATAATTGTTCAAAAAATGAAAAACTACTTATTGCATAGTTAGGGTTAATGGAACAGTAATCATTCAATCAAATGCACTTAAGTGTTTGCTCATTTACATCCAAATGGTGACTTTTTTTTGAATAGACAGTGTATATAATTAAAGTGTAATGACAAGTGGTATTTCAGTACATACTGAGTACTGTGCAAAGGTGTTAGGCAATTTTTGAAAATCCTGTTATTATGCTTTGAAGAGTAATGACATGAATAGTGCGGCATGCAGAAAAATAATCGACTAAATAATGACCACCCTTTGCCACGATGAGCATGAAATTATAATCACCCACTTTTAGTGTGAAAGCACTAGTGGAAAAAAGCTTGATGAATGCACTTAGTTGTTTAAAAGCACAAAATGAAAAATCATTAACCAAGACATGACAGTCAAGAGCAATTCAGAAAACATGATTAAGAATAAAGTAACTTATATTTGTGTCAAGGTAGACACTTTGCTTTAAAATAACAATACATTATACTTTGATACAATCACTACAAAAACACCGAATATAAGATGTGCTGTAGACCCAGTTTGTTGATCATTGTGCTCTTTTAAAAGCCTTTCTACATGACTGCTTTTTGTTTACTAAACTTATAATGTACATTTATTGTACTTAGCAGACGCTCTTAAGTAATCCAGAATGTCGGTTGCATTTACAAGTCAGAACAGTTTATTTTCGTAAATCATGTGCTGTTATTCTTAGTTTAGCTGTGTAAATGACTAGTAAATTTGTTTTACTAGTTTAGTATAAACCATTAATCAAACAATAATGTAAAGGTGTGCATCTGAGGTATCATTGCACACTATGCATCTTGTATAGGATTTGCATGGCTATGAAGTATTTTATATTGTTTTTAATATGTTTATTTACATGAATCTTTCAGGCTATTACTTGTCTCTTGTGATTTTCTGTATTTTAAATTTTTTTTTTTTACATTTCTATGTAGCTCCAACCTTCTTATTATAATTCACATACACATATACACCTATAGCCACTTTATTAGAGATATCTGCACTTTCAGGATGGTTTTACGAATTATTATTAACCAGAACCAGTTCTCATGCAGGCATTTTGAGAGTATATTGGAGAGAAAACATCCAGACAAAAAAGAGCATATAGACAGCAAGAGGGCAGAGAAGGACACAGTGTACATTCAAGAAAACTGCAGACGCAAACACCTCTGACTCCAACCAACATTATCAAACAAGCAACATTGTTTCTTGGCACAGATGGGTTATACCAGCAGACCACCATTTTATGTGTAACTGCTAAAACAGACAGGCAGGACTTGAGTGGGCAGAAAAATAGAAAATTTGCAATGGATCATTGAGCTGTAAAAAAGATCTTGTTGGCAGATAAATACGGACTTCTACTGTACTACGCTGATGTCATCTATCAATATACTCCTCCTGTCAGGTGTCAACAACTCAGTCTGGTGGAGG